>WNWU01000167.1:1419709-1534170 GCA_012654045.1 Ptyas mucosa | reverse complement strand
GTCTGGATGTATCACTAAGTCATCTCCAAGATGAAGGGCCAGAAACAAGTGATTTAGATCTGCAGGAATGGGTTAGGATAAGGATTAGTGTTAGGATTAGGAAACGTCTAATTCAGTGGTGGGTTGCCCCCGGTTAGGACCGGATCTATAGAACTGGTAGTAAAACCGCTGGGAGGCTCCACCCACTGACCCTGACATCATCAGAAGAGATCTGCGCATGCGCAGAAGCAAGGCGTGTGCGTAAGCCAAGCAAGCATGCGCACGCGATCCTGTTGCGAACTGGTAATAAAGGTAAGTAGAACCCACCCCTGGTCTAATTCACAATTCATTTTATATTTTCAATCTTCATGGAACTGTCAGATTTCCTGGCATCCAGAAAACATTAGGATGCCCATGAGCCATGAGGAACCAGCAGGTCATGATTTAAGTTAGAAGATAAGTTCCCATTAAGTAAACAATCTTGCATCTGAGGAATTTTTGAGTGGGCATTAGTTAAAAATATTTCATGTCATAATAAAAGATGAAGAAGCCTAGTGGTGGGGTCATGGTGGGAAGTGAGTTGGCTGGTATAGAAATATATTCCTGACTTGTCATGTATTTTGGCTTCTCTAAATTGTTCAGACAAAAAATCAACGACTGGAAGTAGATCTGAAGAGAGCGAGGGACCAGTTATATATAAGGCTTGGAATAGTTCATGGCATACGTCATGCCTTTATGTGGTGAGCAAACTTTTTAGATATCCTCTCCAGAAAGACTTCTGAAAAGTATTTAGTAATAATTTGCTGTCATCAAGTCAAAGTTGACTCTTAATGCTCACCTAGTTTATTTTGTGGTTATGTAGCATGAGATAATCATAACTTCATAAAACAGAAGCACTCCTTCAAATCTTTGTATAATCCTATTCACACTTTTACACAAAGTCATAATTTCTACACTGACAATGGGACTGGCCATTTTATCAAAAAAGTAATAGGTTTGTAAGTTATTTAGTCTGTCAGTCAGTCAGTCAGTTAGTAAGTAAATAAGGCCATTTTGGTAAATTTGACAACTTTCTGTTAAAAATGAAAGGGAAGTGATGCATATTATATTCTAGTAAACCTTGGTATAATAAACTGGGATTAGTAAGAGTTGAATGTGTTTTTTAAACAGAGCCTCTCATAATGACTGCCAGTTCTATTAATAGCATTGTTGTTGCATGCTCCCTCATAAGCAAGGTACTGCCTTAATTTCTGAGAAAGCCACTTGTTGGGATATGTTGATAGTTAGGCATTTGTGAGAAGTATTTTTAATGTGTTTTAATTGAAGAAAAAGGTTGATAATGCAAGTAAAAAAACCTAGGGGAGCTATTTGCTCTCCGGTCTTCATAATTCACAGAAAGACAATGGAAATTTCAAAACTCTTGACAGAAAAAAAGGAGCTTGACTTAAAGATTCAGGAGCTTATAAATATCTCCAGGCAACCAAAGAAAAAGAGGAGCTCTGCGAAAAGTATGAAGAAAAGTTGAACAGGTGAGAAAATTTAGATAGCAACCCTGACTTTCTCTTCCAGAATTTCATAATATATTTTCCTAAGCTCCTTCCTGTGGATGTACTTAACACAATGTTCTGGGTTGAACTACATTGCCTGGAACAAGGTTAGGGAAAAGAAAAGATCACTCTTTTCAACCTTCCAAACATTCTGGCTCTCCAAGCCTGGCCAGTGCGTTTTTCTGATCGCAGCGAGGCCTTGTTTCTTCAAAGACTTTCACTTCCAGAGACTTTGTTTTTTATTAAAGCAATTGCAAAAGAAGAGAAGAGAGTATTGGGTCCCAGATGGGTATTAGACATCATGAATCTCTTCACAGGAAATCTTCATGGCCCAATCATGTATAATTAGGAGATCCTGGGTTTTATCTCCTACTTACTACTGTTCTTTTCAATCACGCCAGTTCTCGGCTTCCACTTTGTTCTTTAATTCTCACAAATTCAGCCTCATCCATCATTCCCTACACAGAAGAAACTTTGCTTCTGGAAATTGTTTTGAATTGGCTCATGCCTGTTTTAGCATGTAAGAGAAAAAAGAAAAAAAGTTTTTTTTCTTGGTGATAATAATAGATTATGTAATGCTAAATACTGAAAATGACCATTATTAATGTACTAATCAAACTAAATCTTAACCTTAATGCTGAAGAGCTAACCAAATCCCTTTAGAGCAGTGGTTCTCAACCTTCCTAATGCCGTGACCCTTTAATACAGTTCGTGTTGTGGTGACCCCAACCATAAAATTATTTTCATTGCTACTTCATAACTGTATTTTTTTACTACCGGTTCTGTGGGCGTGGCTTGGAGGTCATGTGACCGGGTGGGCATGGCTAGCTGGTCATGTGACTGGGTGGCCATGGCTATGTGTATAGGGACTACTCAGAGGGCTGAAAAAAGTGATTTCTGACAGGTCCTCACACTTTTGACCGGTCTTCGCACTTATGACTGTTCATCATTTATGCCCATTGTAGCATTCTTAAGAACCGTGTCACTCATTTCACAACTGCTTCTCTTCACCATGGTGACAAGATAGGGCAAAAATGTAAAATGTGAGGACAGTCGTAAGTTCGAGGACTGGTCAAAAGTGTGAGGACCAGTCAAAAATAACTTTTTCAGCCCTCTGAGTAGTCCATGTGCATAAAAGGATACAGCAATAGAAAGGATGAAAGAAGGGAAATTGGAGTAGGAGTGAGGGTAAGAGAGGGAGGAAGAGAGGAGGAGAAGGCGAGAGGAAGTAGGGAGGAGAAGAGGGGGGGAAGAGAAAGTAAGAAGGAAAGAAAAGAGAGAGGTGGTAGGTTTGAGGAGAAAGATTGCTGTACAATAAAAAAGATGAAAGGGAAGAAAACCAACCCGACCCCCAGGTTGAGAACTGCTGCTTTAGAGTATAACAGAGGTAGAGTCTGCATAGATTTACTGATTCATCACTTTTACTGAGAATTTCAGAAGTACCCAGTAAATCACTCCAGCATTGATTCCTGTAAGAGCTTACTAGTTGTTGTAATAGAAATAGCAAAACTACATTAATTAAAAGGTAAGAATGTGTATAACAAAATATAAGCTATTTTAATTAGTTTTAATTTTAAACAGGTTTTATGATTCAAATAAAAAAACCTAAGGGGGCTAATTTCACTCTCCTCTTGATATTTTACAGGAAAAATAGTTCAAAGGAGCCTGGGCAGCTATGCAAACTCAGCTGTCACCAAGGATCTAGTCAGAGAAATGTATTTAAGCATTAGTTAAGAAATTAGATCAGTCAGCAATGATAAAAATTTTAGATGCACACTCTGTTTCTATGTGTTATTTTTCAATTTCAATTTAATTCAATTTATATGCCGCCCCTCTCCGAAGACTCAGGGAGGCTCACAATACATTTAAAATCCTAATAAAAAACATTTAAAAATTAAAAATATTAAAAACATTAAAACTCATTCATACCATACATGGCCGGATCTCGCCAGATCGCAAGAGTGAGATCAATGGCCCCAGGCCTGCCGGAAAAGCCAGGTCTTCACCGCTTTTCGGGAGGCCAATAGGGTGGGGATGGTCCGGACCTCAGGAGGTAACTGGTTCCAGAGAGCTGGGCAGCCACAGAGAAGGCCCTCCCCCGTGGGCCTGCCAGCCGGCATTGTTTAGCTGACGGGACCCAGAGACGACCAACTCTGTGGGATCTTACCGGTCGCTGGGAGCTATGCGGCAGAAGGCGGTCTCGAAGATATGAACAGTCCTATGTGAATTTACCCTAAAAACAAAATGAGAGATCATTCTATAACTAAGAGGTTAGTTTATGGATCAGAAGGTCTGAAAATCACCCCCATGATCACTTAAGTCAGCACATTTAGGAAAAGAACAAGACAGATTTATTTGTCATGGTTGTAGTAAGGATTTCTGAAGCATCTTGATGAGAAGCACTGTGAATACTGTATCATTTCTGGTGGAGTATCTGTGGGCCTCCAGTAGTTTTGGGGTACAAACTCCCAGCTCATGGGCCTTCTCTCGGGGGATGGAATCCAGGAACATCTGCAGCCCTGCTCTTCAGAGAAATACCATGTCTTTACCTGATTCTTGCAGGAGGTTTGTCCAGTGTCAGCTAAGTTTCGGCATGTGCTGAACACTTTTGGACCATTTCAAATCAATCTTTACTGCTGATCCTTTTGTTTCTTTGGAATCAACTGAGCTGCATGTATAAAATGATATAGAGAACGACATGCAGCTCTCATCAAAAAGCCAGATGTGAAAGCTGGAAGTTTTGAATGTGAAAAGGAATCAAGTGCTCCCCTGATTGCAGCACTGCTAGCATGACAATGCAGTCTATGTGGAAGGGAAGGGGTGCCTTATCAAGAAAGTTTGGGTGCCAAACTTTAAAACCATGAGATTGCCCTTTCAGCACAGAGCTCTGCAGTTGGTTGGAGCACTCAAAGTTATACATCCAGGACCTCAAAGTATCTCCGTTGCTTGAAATGAAGTTCCCAGCAGCTGAAGAAAAATCATGAGACTTCATAGTACGGGAGTATGAATGGATTTCCAGAAAATCAGGAACCCTTTCAGAAGTTCCAAAAAGACTCCATACCCATTTGCACTATCAGGTGACCCTGAGGACAAAGACAAGGTGGCCTCAACGACTCTCTAAAAGAATGCAAATGACCAGCTCTCTGCAAGGAATATAAATCCTTCCATTCCCCACCATCCAGTCAGAGCAGAAGCAGCTTCTTGGATTAGAAGCGAAATGTCTTCAAAGAAAAAAACAAGAAAGTCCAGTTGCCTCTTGAAAAAGCATCTTTGGACATTAGACTTGATGTTTTCTTGTATTTAATTTACCTGCTACAGGTTCTTAATAAAGCCTCAAATCTTCTTATTAACTGGCGTGTTCATTGTCTTTGGATTCTCAAAAAGCCATTTATGTTGCACCTGGCTGTTGCCTGACACTTGGCCAAAACACATACACACAGACACATAAACATATCAGATTTATCCCATCAGATTGATTTACTTTGAATAATAAAGTAAATTTACAACCAAAAAAGGAGTCACCCCAAAAAATTTGCTATTCAGAAGCAATTGTGCAAAGAGACAAAGATCACTAGCAATCCCGGCTCTCACCATAAATCAATTGTATCCATAAGGTATCTAGGGCAGACCAGAATGGGTCTGGCCTTGCATAGGTAGCCCAAAGCAGGCAGCAGTACTACCAAATCATCAAGCCACACTGTGGCACCTGCCAAGGATAGGAAGCTTTGCTTGCTTTTCTACAGAGTGACCTCCCCAGCTAATTAAAGGGGCTGGAGAGGAACATGAGCCTCTTGCCACTTTGTAAGGGAAGAAACCAGGCTCTGCTCCCCCCATGTGAAATGAAGCACATCATCTCCATGCCAGGAGCAGCCTTCCTCCCAAGACATTTTTCTAGAAATTGGTGTTCTGGGCAGGCTTGCTGATTCTGCAGCAAAGACAGCTAGTATTTGGGCGCCGCCAAAGAAAGCCTTCCATTCTTTCCATTCTAGGTTAAGCTGAAAGAAAAGAGCTTGCAAAGGACCACATAATACTGTGCTACATCATGTCCTGCCAAATGGTTTCATCTACTGCTAGTATTAAAAAGGAGCAGCCACGAACCCTCCTATTCATGTGCTATGTGCTTACACATGCTATTCATGTGCTTACACAGTGCTTGAAGGCTGTGAATTTTGGGACAGGGAGAAACAAGGTCTACCTCAACCCTGATTCTCAGTGGGGTAAATGCTCCCAGAAACAGGTGGTGTGCAATTTGGGTTCCCTCTGGACTCACAATTGTTGCTCGAGGAGCGATTGTTAGCTGTGGCTAGCTGCCTTTGCACAGAGCCATCTCCTCCCATCCCTTGACTGAGAGGGTTTGTTCACAGTCCTTCACTACTTGGTCCCTTCACAGCTGGACTCATGTAATGGGACACATGTAATGGGCTGTACAATGGGCTAGTCTTCCTTTGGCCATCATGCTGCATGGACTTTCAGTTTTTTCTCAAAGTTTTCAAGCTACGATTATCACGGAGGAAAGATACTTACAAGAAGGCCTCTCTCTGAGGGTACATGCCTATCCAATCAAGCCAGATAGAGTGGGTGCCTCCAGGTCTCCTTGCTTAGATATTGTCACCCAATGAGACCTAGTTAATGCACCTTTCTCATAACTGCCCCTGCCAGGGAAAGAGGATTTTTCTATGAGTTCCAGCATCCTCTCTCCAACCCCTTATTGGGTGATAAGGACCCTGCAAACAGTCGTTTCTTCCTCCAATGCATGAGATAGTTTGAGTCTAGAGTTCAGAAGGTGTGAAGGGAGAATGATTTTGCTGGTATGATACGCAGTACAGTTTGTGGTTACTATCATTTTGCTGGCTTCTATATTTTATTGTTATGCCCTGACCCGCCCAGGGATGTTGTATATAAGATGGATGTCCAAATTAGTCTCTTAAATAAAAAGAAGGGGTCACTACTGTGTGATCTGCTGTCCAACAACAAAATCAAACTGATCCCAATAAATGAGGAATTTGCATTCAGTCCGTGTCAACTGGCAAGGAGAATAAATCTCTTTGATTGTAACAGTTTGTCGGATTCTTATTCTTCACCAGGGGAGCCTGCAAATTTTATATTTGAGTTTAGGAGCACATATACATACCTTTCAATAGAAGTGCTAAAAAACCCCATTCATTATTCACGCTCACAGCCTCTGAATTATTCCAAAGGTATCTGGCTGTAAGATGCTGATGTGTCTGAAGGCAAAGATGTCTCGCTCTCAAGTGAGGAAGGCAGTGCTAGAACCAAAGGTTTCAGCTGTTGCAAGAAAGGGCGAACTACCAGGCAATGCCATGTCAAGGGTTCTTGCACATTGAAACTGTAAAACTGTCTAGTTTCATAATAACGGTCTCTTGTTGAGACAGGTGCTTTGCCAATGGATACGCAAAAATCTAACTGATCTCCAAAGGGGAAAACTGCCGACTTGTTTAAGAGTCCCAAAAGGCATTTTATGAAAAAACAAAACAAAAAAACCTCAGGAATGATGCCCTTCTCTGTGAACACAGCCACAGCACCAAGGACAACCCCAACGGATAACCGAAAATTCTAGGCGTCTGGGTGTCCGAAGGCCACGCAAACAGAGCCTAGGAAAGACTAGGGTTTTGGAAATGGAGGAGTTTACTGATGAGAGTTCGTTCTTCCCCGCAAATCGATATCGTGTAACGAAGGCGAACCCTCCCAAGAGCACCGATTCAACCGTTCTGACAGTTTGTCGCACAAGCGAGGAGGTTCTACAGCGGCGCATGCGTTGTTGCTAACCCCGCCTCCGGAGTACTTGTGTTTGTGTGACAGTAAAATTAGCAAGCGGGAGGCATTTCCCCGCCCCTTTTGCTTTCGGATGGGAGGAGGAGAGCCAGAGGCAGTCCGGGAACCAATCAGATGCGGTGTACTGGCTTCCTGAGGCGGGACTACAGTGACAGTTTTAATTTTCTCCATATAATTTAATTTTGTTCCTCTCTGATCGCAGTTGGTCGGTGTTGTGGGAGAGGGGCGGTAAGCGATGCGGGTAAGCGAGGAGGAAAGACCCTTCTTCGCCGCTGTAGCTGGCCCAGGCAGGACTCGCCAATGTCCTCCCTCCGCCCGGCTCCTCCTCGACCTCATCGGTCACCAACTCGGCCTGCTTGGGCACCACGATGGCGACGGGCTCCTCAGCGGTCCCCTCGCGACCCGTGTTGGTGGCGGCCGCCGTGTCCGGATCCTCCTGCAGCGGGGGCCTTTCTCGCCTGGCGGGGACCCGAGTCGGGAGCGGCAGCGGCGCAACCGGCAGCGGCCCCAGGAAGAGGCCGCTTCTGACTCCGCTTTGCAACGGCCTTCTGAATTCCTACGAGGACAAAAGCAACGATTTCGTCTGGTGAGTGGCGCTGGACGGATGGGGAAGGTGCTGGTAGTCCCGTGTGTTTGGGGACAGGGCTGGGGGTGGGGGTGGGGGTCGTGAGGTTGGGGTTAGGCTGGCGAAATCGTTGGTGTAGATCTAGGCATCTCAACGTTGCTCTTCCAAGTGCAACACTCTCCCTGGTTGATCATGCCGCCCTACGGTTGTGCCTGATAGCTCAGGACTGTTGCTGGCATGCTAGGAGGAGCGTTAGCTCATCTAGGTGCCTGGGAACTGCGACCGCAGTGGAAGAGAGAAGGGAATGGCCACTCGGCGAACTCATGGCTGATGTAAGATTTAAGCTGTGAATTTGGTAGCTTGTGATTTTCTCTCACACACGTGCACACCTATGATTTAAGAATAAGTTCTGTGGAGCTAACGGGGGCTTACTACTGCAGTCATTCTGCAGGCTCCTGGTCAGAAAAGTAGATGGGGAGGTTTCAGCTGCCCTGCATTTGCCTGAAATCAGATTATTACAGCTCAACCAGGATTGAAATATCTGTATTGGCAGCAGGATTCTGTTTTGATTACTGAGTGACAGGAAGAAAATGTGTTTTGGGGCATTTCAATTTTCCCTTCTCTTTTCTGAAATCGGCATAGAATTGTCTTGTGAGTTCATAGGGCTTCACCAGTTAATTCAATGTATTTACCTTGGAGCACTATTCCAGCAGAACCAGTCAATAGGACTTCTTTAACTACTCCAGACAAAAGAGACTTTAATCCACATTTTTTACAGAAGATGCTTGTGCAAGGAATGTGCCTCAAACTTCTGTCTTTTCTTCTAAAACAGTATCTGTAAATTGGGCAATATAAATTTGGTACATTATTATTTTTAAGAAATCTTTTAGTTCATAGGATAGACATTTTAATTTAGGTGCCCAAGTGCCTGATCAGCAAACATGCTTACTACCTTCTGGGGACTATTGGAGGAGGGATAGACAAGGCTGAGCACTATTTCTACACTAGATAGGATAAAAGCACTTTGACCAGCTGCCTACCTGGTTTTTGTGCTATTCTTCATAAATGTATGTAAACTCTTCTAAAAACATTTAGATTGCTGGCTATTCTTTTGTATTGTGATATCCAATTTCACAGTTAGCCATGACCTAAATGAAGAATATATGGTTTCATTGTATGGTCTGGATTTTAGTATTATAGGTGCCAAATAAAAAAATTAACCCTATGCAATTCTTTTCAATATGCATGATTCTGTGTATCTGTACTATGTACTGAGCCTTTTTTTTTTTTGCCCATTTATTTTCTTCCTTGGATAGTTGTTCCACTTAGGTCTAAACAACTAAGTTGGCCCTTTCTGGATCTGTTTTGACATTGTATTTTTTTAAATTTTATTTATATGCCGCCCTTCTCCGGAGACTCAAGGCGGCTTACAATGAGTTAAGCAATAGCCTTTATACTTTTGTATATTTTATACAAAGTCAGCTTATTGCCCCCACAAACCGGGTCCTCATTTTACCCACCTTAGAAAGGATGGAAGGCTGAGTCAACCTTGAGCCTGGTGAGAATTGAACTCGCAGTAATTGCAGGCAGCTGGATGTTAAATGCTGGCTTAGTAGGAGGCATTAACCTCCTATGCCACTCAGGCTCCATTTGAGAAGTTATGTAACCAAACCTGTCAATAATATTAATGTTGAATCATGGTATTATAATATGATGTTACTACATTTATTATTGGTTTATTTTGCAGTGATCTACAAGTGAAAACATTTACATAGTAGCTGTACTGTCATCTGTATCAAATCATCTTTCGCAAACATATCTTTTTTTCTGATTAGCCATCACCAGATCAGACACTATCAATTGCAGAAGCTTTAGGATGTTTTGCTCTAGTGTGAAAGTCTTTATCCTAATTTGCATTTCATCTTATTTCCTGTTCCTCTAATTCGGATATAATATTAATCAGGTGACCGGCTTGCCTCCAGAAGTTGTGACATTCCATCACTGGAGGCTTTAAAGAAGAGATTGGACAGCGATTTGTCTGGAACGGTATAGGGCTGTGATGGCGAACCTATGGCACGCGTGCCACAGGTGGCACGCGAAGCCATATCGGTGGGCACGTGAACTCAGCTCCGGCATGCATGTGCACGCTGGCCAGCTGATTTTCCGGCCTTTTGGGCCCACTGGAAGTCAGGAAAAAGGCTGTTTCCGGCCTCTGGAGGGCCTCCAGGGGAGTGGGGAAGGCCATTTTTGCCCTCCCCAGCCTCCTAGAAAGGCTCTGGAGCCTGGGGAGAGCGAAAAATGGGCCTATCTTGCTATCGCATGCCAAAAGTGGGGGGAGTGCGGGGGGGGTGTCGCACATGCATGCATGGGGGTGGGGCGCATAGAATTATGGGTGTGGGCACGCACGTGAGCGACCCCTTGCACTCCCCCCATTTTTGGCACGCGATGGTAAAAAGGTTAGCCATCACTGGTATAGGGTCTCCTGCCTGAGTAGGGGACTAGACTAGAAGACCCTTACAACTGTGTTATTCTGTATACAGGAACCCTTTGCTTATTGTTCTAAACAATTTTTATCATCTGAATTATTGGCTGCCTTATTTCTTGCCTCTAACACCTTAAGAAGCACTAGTTTGAATGTGAGCTTTTAAAGACTCTGTTGCTCACATATAGTTTACTGTTCTTCAGATTATCAGAAAGAATTTGGCAGCACCTTTTCCAACTAACACATTTTTAAAGACATAAACTTTGGAAACTGTAGTTTTAGGCTAATCTGCCTGTCATTGTCCAATGATATTCAGACAGTATCTAAACATAAGAGAATCTCTGCACTTCTGAGATGGTTAATTTTGCTCAGGGGTCTTTGGTATGTGAATCCTTCAGAGTCTAGTATAGAGGTCAGCAACCTGAGGCTCTGAAGCCACATGTGGCTCTTTGGGCCCTCTGCTATGGTTCCCTGTTAGGTGATCCCTCCGCTGGCTGGTCCCGCCCCTTGCCCTCCCCTGCCAGTCAATCCTTGCCTGGCCTGGCCTAAGAAGGTAAGGGCGACTGCAGGGGATGGTGAAGCAGCCAGGGCAGAGACAGAGAGATAAAGAGAGAGCGGGAGAGAGAGAGAGAGACATAGAGAGATACAGAGGGAGAGGGAGAGAGTGCAGGAGAGAGGGAGGGAGGGAGGGGAGGGAGATATGTCAAAAGGATTTTGTAGTTCCCGGTGTTTTCTAACAACTGGTTCTTTTCCCTAATGACCAGCTGGGTAGGCGTGGCTAGGGGGTCATGTGACTGGTGGAAGTGAGTGACATCAAGTTGGCCATGCCCACCCCAGGATTTGTGGCTCCCAGTGTTTTCTTTTCTGTGGGAAATGGGTCCAAATGGCTCTTTGAGTATTAAAGGTTGCAGACCCCTGGTCTAGTAAGAAAAGGTGAAGCCTTCAGATCTAGAAAGAAGATCCCCACTTTCACATGCTTGCTGATTTTAACAAAGAACTTTAAAACAAATGTAACTTGTTTTGCAGAAAAAAGTTCATTCCTTAAGAACACTTGTTATTTTATGTGTTCAGTGTGTTTAATTACCGTATATACTTGAGTATAAGCCGACCCAAATATAAGCCGAGGCCCCCAATTTTACCACAAAAAACTGGGAAAACTTATTGACTCGAGTATAAGCCGGGGGTGGGAAATGCAGCGGCTACTGGTAAATTTCAAAATAAAAAAAGACTGGTCAAAAGTGCAAGGACCTGTCAGAAATCACTTTTTCCAGCCGTCTGGGTATATGGCCCTTTTGTGCATATGGACTACTCAGAGGGCTGAAAAAGTAATTTTTGACTGGTCCTCGCACTTGTGACCAGTCCTCGAACTTACGACTGTCCTCACATTTTACATTTTTGCCCTATCTTGTCACTCCCACTCTTTCTCATTCTCTCTTTCTCTCTCCCCCTCTTTCTCTCTCTCTCTCCTCCTCTCTTTCTCCTCCTCTCTTTCTCATTCTTTCTCTCTCCTTTCTCTCTCATTCTTTCTCTCTCATTTTCTCTTTCTCTCTCTCTCTCCTCCTCTCTCTTTCTCTCTCTCCCACTCTTTCTCATTCTCTCTTTCTCTCTCCCCCTTTCTCTCTCTCTCTCCACTCTTTCTCTCTCATTCTGATTCTCTGATTCTCTTTCATTGTCTCTCGCATTCTCTCTCTGATTCTCTTTCATTCTCTATCTCTTTCTCTGTCTCTCATTCTCTCTCTCTCACTCTCTCTCTGATTCTCTCTGTCTTTTTCTCCCATTCTCTCTTTCATTCTGTCTTTCTCTCCTTTTCATTCTTTGTCTCTTTCTCTCTCTGTCTCATTCTAATTCTCTCTCTTTCTCTCTCTCTCATTCTCTCTTTCATTCTTTATCTCTTTCTCTGTCTCAGCCCTCGCCATCCGGAATGAATGGTGCTGTTGTGGCGGAGGGGAGGGGGCGGCAGAAGCAGAAAGAAGCTGCCAGTGGCGCAAGGCAGCCCTCCTCTCCTGCCGCTTGCGACTCGGAGTGGTAAATGGTGACTGGTCCGGGGAGCAGCTGGATTTTGCTCTCCATTGCAGACGCCAGCTTCCACAAAGCAAAATCCAGCTTCTTCTCTCTGCTGTAAGTGCGGCATCAGGACTGCTCCCCAGACCAGTCACCATTTACCACTCCGAGTCGCAAGCGGCAGGAGCGGAGGGACAGGTCCGTCCGCCACAACAGCACCATTCATTCCAGATGGCGAGGGCTGCGCTCTGTTTGCACCACCTGGGAGCCAAAAAGGGGCCCGGGGGAGGGGCGCTGCACCCCCCCTACACCCCCCCCCCCAATTTTGGCTTTAGCAAGCCTCCCTGCAACCCCGGGAGCCAAAACGGTTGCAGGGGAAAAGACTTTTTTTTTCGTGACTCGAATATAAGCCGAGGGGGCTTTTTTCAGCCTGGAAAACGTGCTGAAAAACTCGGCTTATATTCTAGTATATACGGTATTTTACATTTAGTAATATTTTCTACAAATTTACCTAGAAGAGATTAAAGCAACCAATTATTTATTTTTAACTTCTTTCTTCAAGCCCTTCCTTAAAGTTAAAAGTTCTTAGCCAAAGATTTCAATTTTAAGGAAAGGTTTTCTGGTTTTGATTAATGATTCCTTTCTACTTCCTTGAAGGTATATTGATTTCTCAGTCATGATAAATTTAAATAAATTAAGTCATTGTTTAAGATATAACCGCTGTTCTCATTTTTTTTAGATTAAATTTCATTTTAAACTAGATAGTAATTTGATGATTTGAAGCTGCTTCATTGATTTGATCTATCTTTAGTACGCAACCACCTAGTACCACAGCTCCAATTCCTCAGCTAAGAAACAGAATGTGATATCATATTCAAAAACACATCTTAATAAATTTGTGCAATATTTTTCACTGTTACTTTTCTTGAACAGTTACAAGTGTATTTATGGAAGCCTGGAAGATAACAACAGATGCCCCAAATGTAATTATGTTGTGGATAACATTGATCATCTATATCCCAACTTTTTAGGTAAGTTTTAATGTTGAGTAATACAGCCTTCAATCATATTTTCAATCAATCAATAACTTTCTCAATAATTAAACTTTTATTGCTGGGTGTTTATTTCTTTATTATGCTTCCATTGATTTTGTATAACATAGACTACATTCCTGGATATGTAATATCTGAATATCTATCAGGTATTCAGTGATATAAAAATCACCCTAGTTTTTCAAAAAAATAAGTGATGAAGTTTAGAGAGTCTGTGGTGGACCATGATTGTGAAAACAAGTTGAAAACGATTAGTAACCACATAATTTAATAATGCTTAGTCATATTTGATTTTGAGATGTGAAGAGGGGAGGGTGAAGATCAAAATAAGCCTTATGCTAAATGAATTGAATACTCACCATAAAATCATCTTAAGTCATTGTGCCTATGACTGAATTATCCTGCCAAGATGGGTTTACAAACTTTTTTCTGGACTTTTCTTGGAAATAGTGGCATTGGTATGGCCTTTTGATAATCGTCTTTTCTGATCTTGGACTTTTTGGTAGTGACCTTGCTAGCCCTCAGATTGCTGATCAATAATCTATTTTAAACAATTATTTATGTTTCATGTAATGATAAATTAGAAATAGGAAAAAATAAAACTGAATTAGAGTTTATTCTTCCTTTTGGTTTTGTGTGAATGAGAGAGAGACATACATGAAACTAATATGGAAGGAAAGAAAAATTCAAATACGTATTTTGATTGTATACAATGTGAATAAGTTGTTTTGTACATTTGACAATCTGTAGAGTTATTAAAAGAGCAGTTTTAAGGACCTTCTGTGTAAGATGGGAGGAAATTGTGCTTATTATAATATAGGTAATGTGGATTGGGACATACTCCATGAAATATGATTCATTTTTAACTGCATAGTTTCATAAAATTAATTAGTAACATAATAAGTCATACTGAACAACTGAAGTTGTTAAAATATAAATGAGTTAACATCTGCTGTAAATAGATTTGTATACAATAAAATTGTAGATTTTAATTCGTGTTTCCCAAAAATAAGGCCCTGTCTTATATTTTTTGAACCCTAAAATAAGTGCTTGGCCTTATTTTCGGGAAGGTCTTATTATTTTGGTGCACATGGAGCAAGACAGGGCTCCTCTTGCCATCTTACCTGATTTCCAGCTCTGTCTCCCTGACCCTAACCAGAGGAAATGGCAGGGACCAGCTGCACATGTGGTTAAATATTTTCAGGGAGCGCTTATTTTTTGGGGGGGGGTTATTTTAGCGCATGCACTCAAAAGCCCAATTGGGCTTATTATCCGGGGAGGTCTTATTCTCAGGAAAACAGGGTATTTTATCATTGCAGGAAGAAAGATCCAGACTTCCTCTTCTATCATCTACCACAAAAAAATGGAGATGCGCTGAGATATATAATGTATACTTGTAGTTCACCCTAGAATATGTTTATGAGAAACGGAAAATAATTTTTTTTCACAATTCTTAATTTTTAATAATTCATGTGCAACATATTTTATATAGTGTATATGTTTGCTTTCTATTTCCAATACATATATGAGATCCACACACACACATCTATTCAATACAAACTAGTTTATTTGTAATTTCTATTAAGGAATGGCAATTATCAGAGTTTGTGCTAATTCTTGGTTCGTTCCTTCCTTGCCGCATTAGCTACTTTCTTTGGCCCTATACAATAGTAACATAAAATTTAGATGATTCATATTTGGTTTGAGCCACTGTCTTTTACATTTCCTAAACAAATTAACTAAATCTAGGTCTTTCTTTTTTTATCCCAGCGGGAATACTCTTTATTGCCTGTATTGAACATCTACAGCAATAAATTGGGAGTTGCACATGTGTGTGCTCATCTTGGAATGCATGATTGTAATATGCACAAATATGCTTGTCTACACCCCTGACTCTTTTCCTAAAGAGGAACTTTAAAGTAATATCCTCTTTACACTGACATCACAGAGAATTAATGGAAAACAAATTCATGTAATTCTTCTCATGATCATGAAATGTATCTCCTTGAAGAAATTTTCATAATGAAGAAAATTATCAAGCAAACATCTACCATTCATTTTATGTTTTTCATTCTTCACGGAACTGCCAGGTTTCCAGGCATTCAGAAGTGTGATGGGGTAGTGGGGGTGGAGGTAGGGAGTGGGCTGACATGGAAATATATTCCTGACTTGTGATGTATTTTGGCTTCTCTAGACTGTTCACAAAAAAACTGAACGACTGGAAGTAAATCTGAAGAGAGTGAGGGACCAGAGTTATGTGTAAGTCATGGCATACGTCATACCTTTATGTGGTACACAAACATTTTAAGTATCATCTACAGATGACTTCTGGAAAGAGTTTAGTAATTTGCTGTTTATTACCTTGAGGGATTATCCGCTCTCAAGTCTTTTAATACTCACCTAGTTTATTTAGTGGTTACATATCATGAGATAATCATAGCTTCATAAAACAGAAACACTCCTTCAAATCTTTACATAATCTTATTAAGTTCACACATTAAACACGACATTCATAATTTCTACATTAGCAACGGGACTGGCCATTTTATCAAACAAGTGATGAAAAGTATATTCTAGTATGTTGAATGACCACACAAACAAAGGTTGAGGATATATGTAGTGTTTTATTGTGTTAGAGACACAATAGTTTGTTATTTCCAACCATAGACTACTTATCAGCATCTCATTGGCTCACAAAAATCTTCCAGCAACTAAAATCTTTGGTTAACCATTACTGCTTGCTTAAGAGTCAAATAATTCCAAGTAAATAAGGCAACAGATAATAAATGTTGAATTTTTCGCAAATGGTAAGGACCAGACTCATGCTATAGCTGTCGCTGCAAGAAGGACTTAAAGGTGTGATGAGTACGCTCCACAATAGCTTGTCCTTGAGAATTGTAGGGAATGCCATGGACTAAGGTTATGTCCCATTGCTGACAGAAAAGACTAAAGTCTTTACTGATATATGCAGGACCATTGTCAGTTTTAATTTGACAGGGCAGCCCATGATTGAAATAGCAGCTAAACAATGAGTGGAGACATCCTGAGCCCGCTCGTGATGGGATGCAGTAACCCAAAGAAAATGAGAATGAGTATCAATGATAACATGCAATTTATCATATGGCTTGAAAGGGGAAAATTGTGTTACATCCATTTGCCAAATTTGATTGGCAGGGGTACCCCTAGGGTTGACCCCACTGGGGAACGGAATGACTGACTGTTGGCAAGAGGGACATGCTCGTACAATATCCCGAGCCTGCACCAAAGGAATATGAAACTGTTTTGCCAAAGATTTTGCATTTTGGTGAAAATATGAATGACTAGTCACCAGATCAGAAGATAAAGAAGCAATTTCTTTAAGGGATTCATCTGCAAAGAGGTTACCTTCAGTAAGAGCATTGTTAAAAGAAATATGACTGCGAATATGCTCCACATATAAGGGATATTGTCGATTCTCCAAATGATGCTTAAGAGACAAAAACAAAGGTAGCAAATTTATATCTAATGACAACGCACAATAAGAAAATGGCAAAGATTGCATAACTAAATAGACATTGTGTATCAACCACAAGATTAATTGGTTGCGTAGGGAAAAGTTGTAAAGCTAATATAACAGCTGCAAGTTCAGCCCGCTGGGCGGAAGTTTGAATTGACGTGAATTTTGAATGCCATTGGGAGTCAGCGTGCCAGACCACCACCCCTCTTTTTGGTGAACCATCTGTAAAAATTGTCAGAGCATCAACAAAAGGGGTACGTACAAAAATAGTAGAAAAAGATGGGTTTAAAGTAGTAGTTACCACAATTCTAGGATCTTTTGGTAATGAATATAAAACTTCTCCAAGATAGTTCGAGAAGGCAATCTGATAACTTTCAGATATCATCATAAGATGATCATGCTCAATCTTTGTACGGGTAAAGGCAATGCCTATCAAATCCTGTCCAATCAGTTGCAAAGCGCACTTTCGGCCTTTTATAATCAATTCTTCTAAAGCAGACTGGTAAGGATAAATGTTTCTAGGTGGAGTAGCAGATAAATTTAACCACTCATGAATAGCTATTTTTAATGTGCTCTTAATGGTATATAAACACCCAGTAGGCAATGGAGAAGTGGGAAGAATAGCTAAGTACAGTCCTGCTTCTACTGACTCAATTCGCTCAACATATTGTTGCTTAACTTTGTCCAAGATGAGCTGTAAGCACGTTTTTTGATCATTCATCAAATGAACTGTATCACCAGGGGATTGCGCTCCTTTTAAGTGTTGGAATAGAGGTAACATATCACCAGTTGTTATGCAGAAGAAAGGCTGAGCCCAGTTAATAATGCCTAGCAACTTTTGCCATTGAACTAAAGTGTAAGACTTTTGTACCTTTAAGTCGGGCAATACTGGAATGGAAGAAGCTTTCAGTAACCTATGACCCAAGTATAAGTAAGGTTCAGTTTTCTGAATTTTGTCATCTGCAATAAACAACCCCTTCTGTGCAACAATAGTTTTTAATTCCTGCAGAAGGGCTATAGAATCAAACTGGGGAGCAGCTATTAAGATATCCATGTAATGATAAACTAAATAAGATGGAAATGTCTCACGAAATGGCTGAAGTGCATTGTCCACAAAATACTGGCACAAAGTAGGAGAATTAAGCATGCCCTGTGGTAAAACACGCCAATGATATTGTTTGGTTGGCATGCTATTATTACATACAGGAACAGTAAAAGCAAATTTTTCTTTATCCTGTGGTTGAAGCGGAATAATGAAGAAACAACCCTTTAAATCAACAACCAACAATTGATAAAAATTAGGAATTAAATTAGGATTAGGAAGACCACATTGCAAAGGACCATTGGCTGAATACATGTATTTATTTTTCACAAATCATGCAATAATCTCCATTTCCCACTTTTCTTTTTAATAACAAAAACAGGAGTACTACAGGGGCTAGTAGAGGGTTCAATATGACCAGCAGCTAATTGTTCCTGAACAAGTTGCTGTAAAGCAGATAATTTTTCCACCGAAAGGGGCCACTGCTCCACCCACACGGGGGCAGTACAGAGCCACTTAAGGGGAAGAGCCATCATCCAAAATCAATTGAGCCTTTAAAAAGATGAAATAACAGTAACATCGGCTCCAGTTTCAAGCAATCCTTGAAAAGGGTGCTTATTCAAATAGAGAGTTAACAAAGGGCGAAAGGAAGTAACAGAATGAAGTAAAGCCACTGAAGGAGACGTAGAACCAAAACCAGCATCCCCACGTGCCCCTGTACTAGAACACGGGACTTGATAGGGAAGCAAAAGTAATTGAGCAATAGAGGATTGAACAGGAAGAGTTTGAGGAAGGTTCACCCAAGCCTGAATAAAAAGAGTTCCAGTGTAATCAGAATCAATAACACCAGGGACTACAAAGCGCCCCTTTTTATGAGTGAAGATTGAGGCAAGATAAGGCCCACTAAACCAGAGGGAAGAGGGCCCTTAAATTGAGAAGGAATCAATTTAACCTCCAAGGGAAATTTAAATTCCACTGATTCCTGAGTTATTAAATCGAGCGCAGCACTACCGGCTGGGGCTGGGGCTGTGGAAGAGAGGCTGGAGGGGGAGACATGACTATGGGAAAGGCACTCTTTTGGCTCTGGGTGGGTGCCGCACCCATCGACAAGTTTCCCGACCGAAAACAGCACTGGTTAGCCCAATGAAATCCTTTTTTACAAATTGGGCATTTTTTAGAAGGGCGATTTTGAGGAGTAGTAGGGACGGAATGGCAATCCTTTTGAAAATGACCAGGTTTACCACATTTAAAGCAATTGCCAGCAGGACGTTGCCCTTTTTGTATAGCAGCAGCTAAAAGGTGCATCTTATAAGTTTGAGAACCAATATCCTGGCAAACTTGCAGCATGTCAGCTAGAGTGTAATGATTGGTAGCTTTTAAGGGCTGCAAGGCTCGCTTACAATCAGCATTGGCATTTTCAATGGCCAACTGCCGAAGAAGTTCCCCTGCCGCTTCCTGATGATCAAATTGTTGATGAATAGCTTTAGACAATATCTCTACAAAATCAGCATAGGGCTCATTAACCCCCTGTCTAATATTGGAAAAATTTGCTCGTGGTTCCCCAGCCTGCGGAACTTTTAAAAAGGCATGAAAAGCACATTCAGAAACAATAGTTAAGGTGGTCGGGGGAAGCCCAGTTTGGGCAGGAATTGTAGCAAATTGACCTGAGCCAAAGAGTTGTTCCACCGTGTATGCTCCCCCACCTCCCAGAGCAGTGGCTTGAGCATGTCTCATAAATTCACTTTCCCAAACAACATATTGCATTGAAGTCAAAATCATTCGGAAAACTTGCTTCCAATCCTCAGGAATCATAGTATATCCATTTTTTACCCCTTCAACCAGACCTCTAGTAAAATTACCACTGATGTCATACTCTGTAATAGCCTTTTTTAGTTCTCTTAAAATTTGATAGGGCAGTCCTTCCCTTTCCGCAATCTGATGTCCTGCCAATTGGCCTTGGCCCTGATGATATGGTACAGGACATAACAACAATTCAGCAAGTTCTGCCCCAGGCATGGAGGAATTCCGTTTGCAGGATTCCACCATTTTTTGAAAAGAAGATTGGACAACAGATTCAGTATTTTTGGAAGTCTGACCTGTATCATTAGGAGCTGAAGGGAGCAAAGTCACATAGTCTGGAGAGGAAGGAGGGCAGACAACAGCATTGGAGTAACGTGGAGGTAAAGGAGTTAAAAGAGACAGTTCAGCAGTTCCAAATTTTTCCACTGCATATCGACATAAATGCCGTACATGCAAAATCTCTACCTTAGCTCGTGGTTCAGTATGTAAAACTTTCCCGGTTTTTTCTCAATCAGATAATTTTAAAGACCCCTTTTCAGGATACCATAAACACTGATTCGCAATCTCCTGGACTAACCGTAAGAGACTGTGTTGTGACACATCAGTGTGATTTTTCTTAAGTAAATAGTTTAATTCCTCACCATGCTTTCTTTGTTCCTCAGAAAGAGAAGATCCCATACTTATAGAAACCTTTAAAAGGTTGAAGAAACCACGAGGGCTGTCGGTGCACCAAGTCCTTGCCGGATGAAGTAGGGATCCCTTTTCAAGCGCCACTTGTTGAACAACCACACACACAAAGGTTGAGGATATATGTGGTGTTTTATTGCGTTACAGAGAGACATTATAGTTTGTTACTTCCAGCCATAGAGTACTTGTCAGCATCTCATTGGCTCACAAAAATCTTCCAGCAACTAAAATCTTTGGTTAACCATTACTGCTTGCTTAAGCACTTATAATGTTTAGCTATAGTTAAAAGTATAACATATATCCTACTTCCTCTTTTCTTGCTCCTCTTTATCTATGGATTTATAGTAAATGTTTTCCTACTGCCATTTCCTGGTGCCTACATGCATGTAACCTTCCTTATCTGAGGTTTGCCATCCAAGATAAGAAAATTCCTGCATGTATGCAGACTCCTACACTAGTAAAACTTGGAAAATAACAACTAGTAAACAACTAGTAAAGCTTGGAATAGCAACAGTTGAATTCGTTTTTTAAACAACCTTTCATAATGACTGACAATTGTATCAGTACCCTTGTTATCTCATGCTCCCTCATAAACAAGGTATGCCTTAATCACTGAGAGAGCAACTTGTTGAAATATGTGGACAGTTAGGTAATTTTGAGAAGTAAGAACTTTCCCCATATCCTACATCCATAACTTTACTTTGCTTCTGAAAATCATTTTGAATTTGTTTCTGCCTTTCATGGAACATTTTTAGAAAAAAAGAAAAATAAATGGTTAAAGCATTATTTCCTGTGCATTTACGTACATGTAAAAATGCGGCGGACGAACGCACATGCACACCCACCCACACATACCCATGAAGGTATCTTTAATGTGTTTTAATTGAAGAAAAAGATTGATAATTCAAGTAAAAAAGCTCATTCTTTTACAAAGGGAGCTAATTTCTCTCTGATCTTCATCATTTGCAGAAAGACAATGGAAATATCAAAACTGCTGACAGAAAAAGAGGAGCTGGAATTAAAAATTCAGGAGCTTCTAAATAAAAATCTCCAACTGGCTAAAGAAAAAGAGGAACTTTGCGAAGAGTATGAAGAAAAGCTGAGCATGTGAGGAAATTTTAGATAGCAACCCTGACTTTTTCTTCCTTTCTCAGCTATTTTAATTAGTTTTAATTTTAAATAAGTTTTATGATTCAAATAAAAAAACCTAAGGGGGCTAATTTCACTCTGCTCTTGATATTTTACAGGAAAAAGAGTTCAGATGAGGCTGGGCAGCTGGACAAACTCAGATGAGAGAATGAGAATCTCAGCTGCAAGGTTCAAAAATATGCTGGAGAAAATGCAGCACTCCTACGGGAAAATAATGATCTTAAAGAAGAATTTTATAGGTGAGAAATGTTTAGATATATCTTGACTTTTTCTTTCCAATTCAAATTTATTTATTAGATCCCTCAGGCCAGATATACTGGATAAAAGAAATATTCCATTCTTTCAAACAAGTGATGAAAAGAATATTTTAGTAAAGCTTGGAATATAAAATGGGAATAATAACAGTTGAATTTGTTTTTTAAACAAAACCTCTCATAATGACTGACAATTGTATTAATACCCTTGTTATCTTGTGCTCCCTCATAAACAAGGTACTGCTTTAATCACTGAGAGAGCAACTTGTTTTTTTTGTTTGAAAAATTGTTTTTATTTTTAATGTAACAAAACATAAAAACAACCATCATTCAATACAATCACCGACTGTGTTGATCGGTTAAAATTCTTTTGTGCTTAATCCCATATCTAAGGTTACAAATTATTTAATCTCTCTTGTTTGACAATTTTATATATCCCTTTATATTATTATTCTCATTTAACACATATTTAACAACGGCTTATTTCCCATGAGAAAAACTTTCATATATTTTATCATTACCTTAATTTCATATTTCATAGTTCATCTCCATGCTTTATTATCTAGCCATTGATAAAACAAATCCCTGGGACTTCCGGTGGGACCGCGACATCGCCGGACGCTTCTTTCCGAAGCGCCAACCCAGGGCTCCGTAGAACCGCAAGAACAGCGACTATCAGCTGTCTTGCGGTTTGGAAACTTTCCTCCTGGTAAGAGGGGGGAAAGTGAGTAGACGGATGGGGTAGAGCTCCCTAAGAGCGCCAGATTTTACCCATAATCTGGCGCTCGAAGATGAGAGCTCCCCACTAAGCCTGTCAGTACTCCAGACCCTGGATGTCTCTGCTTTGCAGAGCTAGATGTCGTGGCCATCCCAGCAACCAACTTTAAATAAATATTTTTGAATCGAGCTGGCGGAGCACAAGCAGCAAGAATAAAACAGCAAGTATTTTCTTTTTTTTTAACTCCAAAGATTTACCTTCTTTAAAAGATTTTCCTTATGCAGAGAAAGTGAAAGCAAGATGGCGTTTGAGTTTCAACGGGGCGTGAAGAAGTGAAAGTTAAAAGCAATTATTGATAAGCCCGTTTGAAACGTAAAACTCTATTCTGAAAAGTGGATTAACCAAGAAAGGAAGTAATTATAATAATTGAAGCAGTAATATAAATTACAAATTGCAAGGGGTCTTTTTTTTTCTTTTTGATACTTTTTTTTTCCTGTCCTTTTGGAAGGGAAAGAAGAAGGGGGGCAAGATGGTTGGTCTTTTTGAAAGCAAAGAAAGTAAAGAAGGGTTAATTAACCCTCACATATGGTCTGATTTTGAGGAAGCTCTGAGCTCAATTACCTCTGCTTTATTGGGAAAAATTGATACTTTATTTCAAGCTTTTCAAGCTGGAAACAATGAAATACATGGAAATACTGAGTTGCAATCTAGCAGTGGGGGATTGACTGAAGAGCTGGGAGAAGGAAAAAAAAACAACAGCCTACAGTTTTTTTGGAGAGCAAAATGGATGCTTTGCAGAATAAGGAGCAAGAAATTTTGGGAGCTGATAAGACTTTGGCTATACGAATTCTTTGTTATAAAGTCCAACCTGCAGTTAAAGAGCTGCTTTCAGAAGAAGTTATACTTTTGCAAAAATTTTATAATATGCAATCCCAAAAAATGCAAGATTATATTGGAGTTAAAAAAGGCAGAGGAATTAGAGTGAAGAAGAGAGTTCGTAAAAAGGAGAAGAAGAAAGACTGGAGACAAGGAAAATAACCCTGCTTGATGAGATGATGGTCCTTAAAAAGTATTGTTTAAGTGCTTAAAGATTTTGAACTTTTGGAAGAAAACATCCAACAGCTTAATGCCAGTTAACTAAGCGATGAGCGACGATGAGGAGGTAACCTACAGTTGTATTGGAATAGTTTGAGAAGAATAAACAGATCACTGCAATGCTGGTGTGTTGGGTTGTGAAATAAGCCTTGACCTGAGTGATTTGGAATATTTTATTAAGGACTGTAATAAATTTGGACTTAATTGTAATTGCAGAAGTTTTAATGAATATAGTAAATTGGAGTTTTCTGTTTGAAGGTAATAAATATAAGGCAAAAGGACTACAGGCCTAGGGCAATTGCAGCTGATCTGGTGGTTTCCCTAATACATCTGATGAACTTATTAATCTAATTTTTGGTTGGATTTGATGGATATTATTTGATATACAATTACAAAGTCACTCGGTGGGTTTTTTTTATATAAAGAAGTATTTTTTATTTAGGTGGGTAGACGCAAATGAAGACATTCTAAATGCTGTTGGAAGACGTGAACATAAGAAGATTAACAACTGGTTTAATCTAGTATGAAGAATTTAAATGTTTGATATAGCTACTAAATGATGTTTTTAGTTGATTTGTTAATATGTACTGATAAACTAATAAGAGGTTTGATTACTGCCTTTTAGCTAGAAAATGTTTTTTTTAAAGTGTTTTAAGTATAATTGGACCTTAATGGTTTAAAAGTGGAGGACGGAAGAGTTTATATAATATTTTATTTTAAATTTGGGGTTTTTGAACGAGGTTTCTTTTTTTTGTTTTCAATGAAAGAAATTATAAAATATCTTGTTAAACTGTATAGATTTAATAATCTGCTAAGTATGTATTAGTTAAATTGAGTAACGATAGGTTTGATTAGGTAATATTTAACTGTTTTATTAACTGCTGCAATTATAAATGGATACTAATTCTGTTAAATTAGATGGAATAAGAAGAAAGAAGACTTGCTTTCCTTTTATTTATTTGTTTAATGATTATGATAAGTGAGAGATGGAGTTGAATTTAGGGGATTCAAGCTGTATTTTATATTTTGTATTTGCTCTGGGAAGTCGGGGGGGTGGTCGGGGAGGGGGGGAAATGTATGTAAAACTTTTAAAACTTTTTCAATAAAAAAAAAGATAAAACAAATCCCATATCAAATAGTATTGTTTGTCTTCCTGTTCTCTAATTTCAAATGTCAATTTACTCATTTCAGCACATTCCATAATTTTCTTAATAATTTCATCATCAGTAGGTATTTTTCTTTTTTCCAATTTTTAGCAAAAACAATTCTAGCCGCTGTTAAAACATTCACAATTAATTCACAATTAAATATCTCAATTCTTTGTTATACATTTCTGGTAAAATCCCTAATAAAAATATCTCTGGTTTAAAGTCAATGTGTTTCTTTGTCATTTTTTCCAACCATGTGTGGATTTTAGTCCCATATCTTTTAGCTTCTGCACATGTCCACCACATATCGTAATATGATCTTGGAGTCTGATGACATTTCCAACATTTCTCTGATATGTTCTTGAACATTCTGGCTATTGTCATCGGGGGTAGATGCCACCTGTAAAACATCTTATACAAATTCTCCTTATATGCTGTAGACATTGTCATTTTATAATTTTGCAACCACAATTTTTGCCATTTCTCTAAATCAATCCCATGGCCAAAATTTTTCCCCCATGCTATCATTGTTTAATTTGTTCTTCTTCCAGTTTTACCTCTAATAAATAACCATATAATTTTTTAATTACATAGTCATCAGAACCATTAAGAACTTATCTAAATTAGTCATAACATCATAAAAACCTTGTTTAAAATCGTTTTCATATCTAGAACATATCTGCAGATAAGAAAACCAATCCATCTTAAAACCTTGTTCTTCCAGTTCTTGCTTCGATTTGTTCCCTTCTAAATATTACTGAATAGGAAAATTCTTCAATCGTTGATACCCAGACTGGAACTTTCAAATAATGTTGTTTTTTAATCTTCTCCCAGTATAATAACAAAGCCTCACATATATGATGTCTTCTTAAAATACGCCTGTATTTCTGTTCCTTTATACCATAAAAAAGCATGCCACCCCATCAACAAATCATGACCTTCTAAATTCAATAATCTAGTATTTCTTAACATTATCCATTCTTTGATCTACATCAAACTTCTCGCTTGATAATAAAGTTCCTAATTAGGTAGAACAAACCCCTCTCTCATTCTAGCATCTTGTAATAACTTTATCCTTGCCTTTCCCAGCCAAATATATATTAACACCATTTTATTCAGATCTTCAAAACAGTCTTCCCCCAATCTAATTGGATTGTTTGGAACAAATATAAAATTCTAGGCAAAATATTCATCTTAATAGTTGATATCCTTCCAATCAAAGAAAGCTGTAGGTTTTCCCATTTCACCAAATCTGTCCCTCTCTGTTGTTTAAGTTTATTATAATTATTTTCTTTAAGTGTGCTACATCTTGCTGTCAAGTATATCCCCAAATATTTGACTTTATTTGTGACCTGCATCTTTGATATATCCACCAATTCTTCTTTTTGTTTTATCAACATATTTTTAGTCAGAATCTTCATTTTACCTTTGTTGATTTTCAGACCAGCTACTTTCCCAAACTCTCCAATTTTGTCTTATCAGTGTATTTATTGATGTTAGTGGATCTTCAAGAATAAAGACCAGGTCATGTGCAAATGCTTGCAATTTGTATTCTTCTTTTCGAATTTTCATTCCTTTTATGTCTTGTTCTTCTCTGATACTTCTATTTAGCACTTTTAGTGTTAATATAAACAGCAGAGGGGACAATGGACAACCTTGTCTGGTACCTTTTTTTATCTCAATAGAGTCGGTCAATTCTCCATTGAGAGCAACTTGTTGAGATATGTGGACAGTTAGGCATTTGTGAGAAGTGAGAACTTTCCCCGTATCCTACATCCATAACTTTACTTTGCTTCTGAAAATCATTTTGAATTCATGCAGAGCTCCTACGGGAAAATAATGACCTTAAAGAAGAATTTTACAGGTGAGAAATATTTAGATCGAACTTGACTTTTTCTTTCCAATTCAAGTTTATTTATTAGAGCCCTTAAGCCAGATGAAAGAAATGTTCCATTCTTTTATATGTATGTATAACTGAATAAGAGAAGAGCAATAGGTATAATGGAATGCCAAAATAATTAAGAATGTAGGTATGCTTAGTAATTCAAGTAAAACATGAAGAGGGCTAATATCTCTTGTCCTCATAATTTACAGAAAGAGAGCCATCGTGTCGAAACTAACAGTAGAAAACAAAGAGCTCCAAACGAAGACACAGATCCTGACATTTAAAAACATTGAGTTGAGCAACGAGAAAGAGGAGCTCTGCCGAGAGTACGAAAAAAGACTGTGGAGGTGAGAAATATTTAGATGGCCACCTTGAACTTCCTGTTCCAGAATTTCACATCAGGTTCCCCTTATCTTAGAAAGCTTGGGAAAACCTGAACATCTCCTTACTTCAGAAAGAAATTAACGAATTATGGCTCCTTATACTTTTACATATACAAATCTAGGAGTTAATCTCATGGAAGTGAATGGGAAGATATGTATAGGAGAGATCTTTTAACCTGCAACCCCTGCTGCCCAACAACATTCATACACTTCTACACACTTTATACACAAGAGTGAGAGTTTCCTGACATCAAAGCAGTTCCCATCCTTTTTAAATTAAGAATGCTTTGTTGTTGGTCCAGATTCACATTTAACCTTCTGGCTTTTTCTAGAGAGACACAACTGAGGAAGGGCCGCTGCCCCTTAATGATGGACAGAGACCAGATGGAGCAGAGCCCCAGCGGTAGAGAGAGCAAAAGAGGCTCCGTGACTCTCTGCCAAACAAGGGCAGACACTACAGAAGAAAAGACAGACGCTCAAGACAAAACGAAGCCTCAAATCAATTTGAGATATCAATTAAATAAGAAATGGCTGAAAGCTTCGATAGACAGCCTCAAAAGCAGAACATCTAAGGAACCCGGGCTAAATATAGTGAGGTGGCTTCAGCAATCGCTGAAAATCCTGAAAGAGGATTCCTCTGAACTGTACACCCTGCCAGAATGGCTTAAAGTCTCCACCGCCAACCTCCCGAAGGAATGTGCTGAGGCATCCAGGGGGGATGTGAATGGCTGGCTAGAAGCATCGATAAATCATCTCCAAGAAGCAGGGCCAGAAACCTGTGATTTAGATGTGCAGGGATGGCTTGAAGCATCTATTATAGGCATTCAACATCTACAAAAATCCAAGTCGAGCCGGAAAAAAGGGATGGCTGGGAAAATGAATAGAGAACCTCAAGGAGCAATGTCCTGAAGGATCTCTGGTGAATATATTAGAATGGCTTCAAGGATCCTTAGAAAGCCTGTCACTTTCTGGAGAACCTAGACCAGTTCTTGAAAAATGGCTTCGCCAAGCCTTGAAAAACCTGCAAGAGGAAGGTCCTGAAGTATCTAAACAAGATGCCAAAAAATGACTTGGAAATATCTATAAAGAATCTTGAGGAGGAAGGACACCTAGGTACTCGGGAACGGCCTGAAGCCTCTACTAAAGGCGTTCAGGATCTACAGAAGTCCACGGTAGAGATTAAAAGAACTCCGAGGAAGAGATGGTTTGAAAAATCAATAGCAAACCTCAACAAGCAATGTTCCGAAGGACCCGTGGGAAATATATTACGATGGCTTCAAGGATCCTTAGAAAGCTTTTCATTTTCTGAAGAACCCATACCACATCTGGAAAAATGGCCTCAACGATCTCTGAAAAACTTGGAAAAGGTCCTGAAACATACAAGCAAGACGCCAAAAATGGCTTGAAATACCTGTAAATAGCTTCAAAGAGGAAGGACCCGAAGCACCCCATCTAGGTACTCGGGAATGTCCTGAAGCATCTATTAAGGGCATCCAGGATCTCAAATACACTAAGGAATCAAAAACAAGCATGGTAACGAGGAAGGAGAGAGTGATTTGGGTAGAACCTGCTTGCTCTGAAAGAAACTTATGGCTGGATGGATGGCTTCAAGCACCTATAGCAAGTTCAGAAAGAATGGTCCTAGTGCATCCAAAACAGATATGCAAGCATGGCTACAACCATCTCTGAAAAACCTCAGACGAGAATCCCCGGAAGAAGCCAGAAAGAATGGCTCTTGGAATGCATAGAAAACGTCCTGAAGAAACCGTGCAATATGTGAATGAGTAGCTTGAGATAAATCACCTCCATGGGGAAGAGCCTGAAACCTCCCATCCCATCCCATCTTGGTACAGACTTGTCTCTCATTTCTGCTTCTTCTAGTGTTACTCAAATCAAGATGACTTGGCAGGAAAAAAAATACCAATTGGACTCATGTGATAAAGCAACAGATTTTTATGATAATCTTTCCAACACAGGAGAGGAACAGGAAATAAGAAATGAAATAACACATAAGGGACAAGAACTATTAACGGCAGAAGGAAAATATCCACAGCAAGATCAGAGTGAACAGGGGAAAAAATGAGAAGGAGCAATAGTAAAAGCGACCAGAGAAGTAAGAGCAACCAGGACTATAAGACCTAGATATAAGTAAAATATAAGTAAAATGATGCAAGAAGAAGTAAAAGATACTTTTAGTAAAGATGCTATAAGTCAATATTAATGGGCTGAACTCTCCCACAAAAAGGAAGAAAATATTTTCAAAACTACAAACATTGATACTGGGCACAATAGCATTTCAAGAAGTACCTATTAAGAAAAACAACTATAACTGTTGGAATATTCTAAACTGGGAAATCTATGTTACTCACTAGCACAACAGAAAAAAAAAGAGGGGTGGTATTTTATGTTAAAGAGACAATAAATGCCAATCAGGTTTTTCAAGATGAAGAAGGGAGAATTCTGATGTTGGAGGTGATTTTAAATCAAAAATGGATTCTCCTGGCTGCTATCTACACACCAAACTCAGGACAAGAGGAACGCTACAAAAGAAAACTTAATAAAAAGATATTTTGAAGCAGAATACAAAAGCATTTGTATTATGGTATATCTCAATACAATAGTCAACCTTCTCCTAAGTTTAACCTTTTGAGCCAAACAAAACATCTGTCCCAACTTCTATTATATACTGAATCTTTCTTGTCTTTTAAGATATATGTTAGCCTGTCCATCTCAACACATTGAAGAATCTTGTTTATCATCAGATGGTCCGTGGGCGTGTCTGCATCTTTCTACAGTTGAGCAAATGCCATTCTCATCGCTGTTGAGACATGGATAAATATATACCAATCCTTCTTATCGATGTTGTCCAGTCTTATTCCGAGTAAGTAAAGGTCTGGGTAAAGAGGAAAGCTCACACATGTTATTTCCAACAGCCACTGCTGTAATTTTCCCCAATAATGTCTAGCTGATGGATAAAGCCACCACTGATGGAAGAAAGTACCCTTGGCCAACCCAAATTTCCAACATCTGTCAGAGGATCCTGGGGACATCTTAGCAATTCTTGGGGGGGAGGAGGAGGTACCAACGATAGATCATTTTATAAAAGTTTTCTTTGAATGGGGAAGAAAGGGTCAGTTTCATAGTTTTGTTCCATACGTTTTGCCATGCATCAAGCTGAATTGTTGTTCCAATATTTCTCCCCCAGGCAATCATCGTGTCCTTTACAATCTCATCCGCCATAAAATTGGACAGAAGAAGATTGTAAATGTTGGAAATAAATTTCCTTCGGCCACCTAGGAGAAGCTTGTCAAACGTTTGTAAATGAAGGGAAATACCATGTTCCTGTTTATCCCTAGCGAATCATGCTTGAATTTTCACATAGGACCACCAGTCTATGTCTAATCCTCTAATTTGTAGATCGGCTCTAGGTTTAAGTCTCCCGACTTCATCCAACAAGTCACCATAAACCCAGTTCCACTTTATATTGTGCACAGTCGGAAGGGTCACTGCCTCTAACGGAGACACCCACTTAGGAATCTGTGTGTAAACTTGCTTCTTCACCGTTTCCCAAACCCTTAATAAAATTCCTCTAATATAATGATTGGTAAAATGCTTGGATTGTTTGTCGTTCTGAGACCACAAGAAGGAATGCCATCCCCGTTGCAAACCATATCCTTTGATTGCCGAAATGCGCTTTCTTGAAAGGATCACCCAATCTTTTATCCAAACCAGGGATGAAGCTTGGTAATAAAGCTCCCACATAGGGAGCCCCAAGCCACCCCTTGTTTTGTGCTCTTGCAGCATTTTTCTTTTTATACGGGGTTTTTTACTCTGTCAAATAAATTTGCTTAGAATTTGATCTAATTTCCTAAAATAGTTTTTATCCAATCTTGCAGGAGCCGTTTGGAATAAAAAGATCCATTTCGGTAAAACATGGGCTTTTATCACGGCAATTCTATCCAAAAATGAGATCTGAATATGCCGCCATCTTTCCACTTCATTCGCTGTACCTATTAATAATTTGGAATAATTGAGCTCCTTGATAGAAGAACATCTATTTGTAAGCCAAATACCTAAGTATTTAAGTTTTTTGACACAAGGGTGATAAGATCGTCTAATTAGATTAACTAGATATTTACTAGGCTTTATAACTCTTTATAATTTTGATAAAAACAGACCAATTGTTTTGTAGTTAGTAAAAAGAATTTGATTGCATTGAAATGTTTGGCTAGGATGATATTAGTTAATATTAATCGGAGAGTGAACTTAACTCTCGGTTAGTCATGTTTGTTGTTTGATTTTAGTCCTGTGTTTAGGTGTTTCTATGTTTTGCTTCCTATATTGCTTTTCAACCAGTATTGTGTGTTAATTTTATTGTAAATATTTAATAAAGATTATTTTTTTTAAAAAAATACAATAGTCAACACAAATCTGGACTATAAAAGTAGTAAAACAAATAAGAATACAAGAAGGATCCTACCTAGAGCCCTTACTAAAATGATAGAAGAACTGTCGATACAATATACTTGGAGAGAAATGAACCCAGAGAAGAAACAGTATACATTTTATTCTAATGTACACCAATCTTGGTCTAGGATGACCTCGGAATTGAGTGGGAATCTGCAAGAGATTGAAATAGAAACAAATTTATGGGCTGACCACAATCCAATCAAAATCAGTTGGAAGGGACAAAAGAGGAAAGTAAGATGGACTTTAAACCAATCTATAACAAAAGACAAAGAATTCATACAGATGATGGAAAGAGAAATGGGGTTCTTTTTCAAAGAGAATAGAAAAGAGACCGCGCTACAGAACGTGTGGGATACTGCAAAAGCAGTGATCAGAGGACTTGTTATAACTTATATAGCGAAGAAAAATAACAGGATCAAAAGGCTTTGGAAGAAAAATATAAAGGACTTGAATTACAAAAGGAACCACACAAGATTGGCTTAAAAAATCAAATGGCGCTGATTAAACATAAACTAAATATTATGGAAAAAGATGAATTGGCACAACAAATAAAAAGAGTAAAGCAAAACTTTTTTGAAAATGCTAATAAACCGGGAAGGTGGCTAGCCTATAGACTGAAGAACAAAAAAGAAAAGAAATGCATAATAAAATTACAGGATGAGGAAGTTACACTACATTGGCAAACAAAAGAAAAAAGATATATGATTTCTACAAGACGCTATACGGCCATGAAAAATTTACCAGAGGAAAAAATAATACAATATTTGGAAAAAGCTAATTTACCAAAAATTCCAGAAACAGTGAAGAACATGCTAAATAAGAGCTCTGGTGGCTCAGTAGACTAAGGCAGTCATTAACATCCAGTTAACATCTGCTGCCTGCAGTTACTGCAAGTTCAAATCCCACCAGGCTCAAGGTTGACTCAGCCTTCCATCCTTTCTAAGGTAGGTAAAATGAGGACCCAGATTATGGGGGCAATAATCTGACTTTGTATAAATATACAAAAGTATGAAGGCTATTGATTAACACATTGTAAGCCACCCTGAGTCTCCGGAGAAGGGCGGCATATAAATCAAATTTTTTAAAAAAATTTAAAAATGAAAGAATATCAATGGCAGATTTACGGATATCAATGGCAGATTTAAGGAAGCAATTAAAAGGCAAAAAACCAATAAAACTCCAGGACCAGATGGCCTACCAATAGAAATTTATAAAGAGTTACAAGACTGTTTGAGTTTGTCAATGTTAGAGATCTATAATGAAGTCCTACTGGAAGCTAAAATATTGGAGATGTGGATAGAGGCTTATATCACCCTGATCCCAAAAGAAGAATCGGCTATAACACAAATAAAAAATTATGGACCAATTTTGTTATTAAACACAGATTATAAAATTTTTGCATCAATAATTGCTGAAAGACTTAAAAGATTTTTAATTGATTTTATTCATCCTGATCAAAATGGATTTTTACCCAAGAGGCAAATTAGGAATAATGTGAGAATAATTTTGGACACACTAGAGCAGGCGTGGGCAATTGTGGCTCTTTTACAACCTGTGGACTTCAACTCCCAGAATTCCTGAGACAGCCAAGCACATAATGAAAAACAATTAGCGCTAATCATCTTGGATGCTCAGAAAGCGTTCGATAACATAAATTGACAATTTATGTTGCAACAATTAAATTGTATGGATTTTGGTGGAAAATTCATGAATGTGATAAAGGCAATTTATACCCAACAAAAAGCTAAAGTGATAGTGAATGGAGATGTGACAGAAAGCTTTAACATAAAAAAAGGAACAAGACAAGGCTGTCCACTATCTCTATTACTATTCATCCTAATGCTAGAAGTCTTAACTAGAAACATTAGATTAGACCCAGAAATAAAAGGAATGGAAATTAAAAAGGAAAAATATAAATTACAAGCATTTGTCAACGACTTAGTATTGATATTAGAAGAACCACTTGAAACTGGCCCTAAATTGATAAGGAGAATTGATGAATATGGAGAGGTGGCAGGGATGAAAATAAACAAAGGGAAAACCAAGGTATTAGTTAAGAACATAACAGATAAACAAAAAGAGGAACTGACAGAGAAAATTGGCCTACAGGTAGTAAAAAAGGTTAAATCTACCTAACAGCAAGGTGTGTGACAATTATACAAAATTAACACAAATTAAATTGGACTTAGAAAGGTGGAAGAATTTACAACTAAATATGACAGGGAGAATAGCCGCTGTTAAAATGAATAAGTACTTTTCGTATTCCAAACAATACCGATAAAATTAAAAATGTTTGATGAATTAAATAGAATGATTTTGAAATATATTTGGCAAGGCAAAAAACCAAGAATCAAATTGAAAATGTTACAGGAATCCAGATGTAATGAGGGCTTTGGACTTCCAGATTGGGAATTATATTACCATGCGTCAGTCCTGACATGGTTAAAAGAATGGGTAAATTTGAAAAATAGGCTACTATTAATAGAGGGACATGATTTGCAAATAGGTTGGCATGCCTTCCTTTGGTATGGTAGAAGTACGGCACATAAATATTTTCAGAGGCATTATGAGACGAGTCCAGAAGGTGTGACGGGAGAATGGTTTTGCTGGTATCGTACAGTGTATGGTTTATGGTTATCATGTTATTGGTTTTTATATTTTATTGTTATGCACTGACCCGCCCAGTGATGTTGCATATAAGATGGGTATCCGCATCAGTCTCTTAAATAAAAAGGTGTCACTACTGCGTGATCTCCTGTCCAACAACAAAATCAAGCTCATCCCAATTAATGAGGTATTTATTCCCTGGGGAATAAATCTCTTTAATTGGAACAGTTTGAGTTCCAATCCACTAACCAGAAAATGATGAATGAAGGCAGTTGGGAACTCCTGGGACCTCACTGCATTCAGGCAACCCAACCCAGATGTGACCTGAGTTCGATCCTCCAGGGAGATTGCCCCCAACAGTGTGGCTGTTGGGAGGGACTATACCAGTGATGGCTAACCTTTTTGCCATCGCGTGCCAAAAGCAGGAGAAACTCGGTGGGGTCACACGCCCGCGTGCCCACATCCATAATTCTATGCGCCCTGCCCCCCACGTGATGGCACGGTGGGCCCGGTAAGCCTGTTTTTTGCTCTCCCCAGGCTCCTGAGCCTTTCTAGGCGCCTTGGGAGGGCAAAAACTGCCTTCCCCACCCTCCCCAGAGGCCCTCCGGAGGCCGGAAACAGTGTGTTTCCTGACTTTTAGTGGGCCCAGAAGGCCCGAAAATCAGCTGGCTGGTGCACGCATGCGTGCCGGAGCTGAGCTCGCGTGCCCACCGATATGGCTCCGCGTGCCACCTGTGGCACCCGTGCCATAGGTTCGCCATCACGGGACTATACAGATTCCCTCTTGACTTGGAACGATCACCTCTGTTGCAGACTCTTCACCTGGAAGCAAAGAAAAGAGGAATTAGAGGACAACACACAATAAGGACTGAATTCTCACTTTCTGTTGCCATTTTGCCAGCTATGAACAAGCTATAAGAACAGAAATCGGGGAAAAGCAAAGGAATCATTGGATTACCTAGGAAGCATATGGAGGCATTTTTAAAAATAATTGATAAACTATTAAAACCTGTTCGAAGTTTTTTCACCTTCAATTTCTTGTCCTCTTCCTGTCTCAGGAAGAAGTCTTCTGCTAGGGACACCATGTGGAAACAGATCTCCACTCCACATTCTCAAATTCAGCTCTGCATCTCTAGGAGGGATAGGATGGCCAGGAACTGCTACAGGACTTTCCAGTCCAGTCTGAGTTTCTGGGGTTTTTTTCTGGGTTGTCACTAATGTCAATGATGGTAGAGGTGGCTGCTACATTCCCAGGGCCCCTTTTGCTAGCCCAACTCTCTGAAGTGGTGATGTTCTAGACCAAAACATGTGGCTCCTTCCCTCTGGTTATTGGGTCTTGACGCTTGACTAGAATTTCCCGCAAGGTCCAACCAGAATGATTGGTTTTTTTCCCCACCATTGGTGTACTACACTTTTTCATGGTGCTGAAAAGCTGCCCCAAGAAATCTCTTTGGATCTGCAAAGGGGAAAGTTCTTTCTTAAGATCAGTTGTAAGATCATGAATTCCCTTGACCTGTTTGAGTTCTTATCCCCATGCAGGTAGGTAGAAAATGGATCCTACTGATCTTGGATCATTTTAGAAAAAGATTAAATGTTTTGAGGGTTGGAATCAGTTGGATGCAGCTGCCCCTCTTCCTGCATAAGGTAACTGGCATCCTGCCAAACACATTCCTTGCTATACTGAAAGTTCATTTGACTTTCCTTTGAAAAAAAAGGAATTTCCCAGATTTATCCTGATCTGAAAATGCCCAGCATAATTGCCAACACATTTGCACCCCTGCCCATCTGCTCTGTGCACAGGGTTAATCGCCATTGTTTTGGAGTAACACTAGCTTTTCTTCCAGGGTCTCTGGTGGAGAAAGTGTGTCCCAACTGTCTGAGATCTGGTCCCAACTAGCTGGCTCCTTAGGACCAAGAAAGCATCCCTCTTGGAGATCTGAATTGTGGTCCCCAAGAGGATGGAGAGAATCTGCCCAACGCTTCCTTGGAACCAGGCAGAAATGGACCTTTCTAGGGCCTTTTGGTTAGAATCAGTTTTCAAACTACTGAGTGCAACAAGATCCATCCAGGATGTGCCTCTGACTGGATTGACTCAGCCATCTCACCTTCCAGCTGATAGGCCATCAGGAGTCCAGACAGACCCAAACACACACTTGATATCTTTGAATCCCATTCACTCTCATGAGGGATCCCTCAACCTCTCACTCCTGGCTTCCACCAGGGAGCTCCTAGCAATGTTGCCAGCAGCTTCTTTCCTGCAGAGAAATCATCCAAGCCACCGATTGTCCAGGGGAGAGGACCGTGGCATTCCCACCCTTACTTGACATGCTGGGAACCTAAAGACAGGACTCCTTCCCGGGGCTCATGAGGAGCACGCAATCTTTCCCAGCATCACTGGATCAAGTGGAAAAGAAGCCTCGAAGGAAAGAAATTCCTGCACTGGCTGAGATTGTGCCTACGAGGGGAGAGCAAACCCTACCTGGAGTACGGCCTCCTTGCAAAGACCCCCACTCACTCCGAGTAGCGCCCCCGCTCCCGTAGCCTGCCAACTGGAGGAATCCCCTTCCTCGGGATGCTGCACAACGGCTCATCCGGCATTTCAGGGAAGCAGTTGTTCCTCCCAGCCCTTCCCTTCCTTGCAGGATCTCCTGCGGCCTCTTGGTGCTGGAGGTGAAGAGTCGGGGAAGGGTGGGGTGGGGTGGGGACACAAAGGGACCTGGTGCCTTTCCATTAGGCTGGGGAGCTAGAAAACCGGAGGTGGGCAAAAGACAGGGGCGCATGCTCAGTTTCCTTCCGAAACACGAAGGCTGCCAGGATTCTGCAGACCGCAGAGGGAGCCACCTGGTGGTCCCCGCCTGCCACGGTAGCCTATCATGCAAGCCAGAGGAGAGACGCAAGAAGCTTTGCCACCCCTACTCCACAGGAATTAGTACGGGCAACGTTCTCTTTTGCGCATGCTCTGTTAGTCCTCTGAAGCTGCCGAGATGATCGGCTAATCCTGGGTGTTCTGCGCGCGATACGAGGAGACTTCCCTTGGCTGGGATGGGTGGGGGTCTCTGTGCGAGGGTTGTGCAATGCAAATCTCAACCCTTGAAGGGAAGTGTGGCAGGAGGACTTGACACTTCCTCTCCCTGCTTTGAACTCCTCGGATATGTGGAGCGTCGCCTGGGCTTTGCGCACAGGAATTGCAGGGACTTTCAGCCGGTCCTGGTGGCTGGGGCGGGGCCGGAATCAAAGGGTCTTTCTGGGTTTTCTCTTTGACAATGCGGGGAGGGGACGAGAGTCTCTTGGTACGCAAGTCCCCACCGAGGTGCGAAAAGATGCCCCTCCCCTTGAGAAAGGAGCAGCCGGTAGACTGATCCTGGGGTGTGGAGGGTGTTATTAGGGATTTCTGAATTCTGTAGTCTAGTATATCTGTTGGTGGTTGGAATTCTAGGGTAACTCCAGTGTTCCCCTCCCCTTCTTTCTCTCTCTCTCTCTCTTTCTCTCTCTTTCTCTTTCTCTCTCTCTCACACACACAACCACAAATTGTACAGTAGAATTTTAATGACTAACAAATCTAGCTGGGGTGCATAGTGATGTCCCTCTTCCACATCTGCAGGAGCCCCAAAGTTTCTGTTCCTAGCCAGTACCCCAGTGGGAAGAAGGTGAATGTTATTACAGGTAATCCTCGATTTATAACAGTTTGTTTAGTGACCCTGTAGAAAGTTAGTACCCACCCCTTCCAACAACCCCATTCAAAGTTACAACAGCAATGAAAAAAGTGATTTATGACCATTTTTCACACTTATGACCATTGCACCATCCCCATGGTCATGTGATTTACATTCAGATGCTTGACAACTGGCTCATATTTATGATGGTTGCAGTGTCCTGGGGTCACATGATCACCCTTTGCAACCTGCCGACTAGCAAAGTCAATGAGGAAGCCAGATTCACTTAACAACTGTGTTTTTTAACTGAACAACTGCAATGATTCACTTAACAAATGTGGCAAGAAAGGTCAATTAAGAAATGTTTCACTTAGCAACAGAAATTTTGGGCTCAGTTGTGGTCATAAGGACTGCCTGTATTTACAGATGTCCACATTTTTTTAAAAATGGCTTTCAAAAATACTTTTAAAAAGAAATCAGGAATGATTGTTATTATTAACATATTTTATGATTATCTACATGCCCATCACACCCCCCACTTATCTTTGGAAGCTCTCTGACCTCATGTTGGGGAAGGAGGGCAGGCCACAGGTCCCTGGCTTATGCAGAGGCTATTCAAATGTAACCACATTTTGTGGGTGGGGACACGAGATTGGCCTACCTTGAAAAACAGGCTGGTTGCAAAATATAAATTTCTGACACAGAATTCACTCTCATGTCCCATCAGCTGCAGCAAAAGATTCTTGTTTGAGGGACACATTCTCATGACATCACCTCACCTCCATCTCATTTCACTCTTTTTAGAAACTAAGCAGTCAGTTTTAGTCTCTTTCCACCAATATGGCAGCCATCTGAATTAAAGAAAAAATATACAAATAAACAAAGAAGTGCTCCTTTAAAGCTAACAGTCCTAATTTGTAAGGAATTTTTTCCTTGTTATATTAACTGCAAGATTGTTTTGCACCATTTTCAAAGGGGGGGGGGGACTTTGGAATGTTTTATGTAGTCCAAAAGAAACGATTGGAGATCCTACTGCTCAGAAGTTTCTTCATCACAGTTTTATAGTAATTTAATAAACATAATAGAATAAAAATGTAATGACCATTTTAGAACAAATTTTATTATAAAATTTAGCATGAATAGTTTATCATCCTTAAAAATCATGTATATATGAAGAATGAAGGAATTAATAGACAGGTAGGTAGGTAGGTAGGTAAATCGGTAGATAGAATTCTTTATTGGCCAAGTGTGATTGGACACACAAGGAATTTGTCTTTGGTGCATATGCTCTCAGTGTACATAAAAAGAAAAGATACATTCGTTAAGAATCGTAAGGTACAACACAAAATGACAATCATAGGGTACAAATAAGCAATCAAATCATACTAGGAAACTATAAATCGTAAGGATACAGCAACAAGTTACAGTCATACAGTCATAAGTGGAAGGAGATGGGTGATAGGAATGATGAGAAGATAATATTAATACAGCCATCATCATCATCTTCCTAGCATTATTCCTGCAGATGCAGGTTCCTTACAGAGTTTTAGAACAGATTACAAATAAATTGAACAGAGAAACTAAGAAATTATATATGAACTTCTTGAAAAAAAAAAGAGTGATTATCAGAAAGCATGGATTTGTCAAGAAGACACTAGCTGGGCTAATCTCCCAGGTACACAAGATAGAAAACATGACCATATGAGCTAACTATTGGAAAAATGCATCAAGAGATTCTTACAAGTCTGAAAGTACAAATCTCTCACAAACTTGTTTGTTTGTTTGTTTGTTTATCCAGAGACTCAGGGCGGCTTACAATGCGTTAAGCAATAGCCTTCATACTTTTGTATATACCTGCTTAGTAGGGTTTTTGGCCCCTCCTAAACGATGTTCTTTTTTATACAAAGTCAGCTTATTGCCCCCACAATCCGGGTCCTCATTTTACCTACCTCGGAAGGATGGAAGCTGAGTCAACCTTGAGCCTGGTGAGATTTGAACTCGCAGTAATTGCAGGCAGCTGGCAGCTAAGTGCTATTTAACAGCACTTTAGTCCGCTGCACCACCAAGGCACTAATGCCTGAAAAGTCATGGAAGATCTTTTCTGATTTTTTCTTCCAGTTAGGCAGCTGTGGGCTCCCCCACCTTATCTGTTGTGCATCTCCTCCCCTGTCTCCCAAGGTCACTTACTGATTATTTATTTGTATCCCAACTTTATTATTTTTACAAATATCTCAAGGCAGTGAAGATGTACAATACGCTTCCTCCTCCTATTTTCTTTACAACAACCCTGTGAGGTGGATTGGGCTGAGACAGGATGATTGGCCCAAAGTTACCCAGAAGATTTGATTGCTAAGGCAGGACACACAATCTCCTGCTTTCTAGCATGGTGCCACACCATCTTTGCACATATCACTACACTTCCTTTCTAGATTGTGGGAATGCTGGTGGTATAACTTGATTTCAGCAAAGTATTAACAAAGTACTTCCTAATAATTAACCTAATTAATTAATTGATAAAATATGATTTTGTGATGCAACATTTATACCAACTCTTAGACAAAGCTATTTTGATGTAATTTTAAAAATAACCAGATTCCATAACAATATTTACTGTTTCCTAATATTTTTAGCAACTAGGACATAACAAACTATTGCATCTTTTATAAGAACAAACTGATGGCAGCTACAATGTAGATCTTTCATTAAGATTTCATTTGTATTTTTTCTTATATTATTTCTTAGTGTATAATTTAGACTTAGATATAAACTTCAAAATACATCATGATGGTTTACTAAAACGGACTGAAAAAAAACCAGTATGGAATTTACGGACAGGCAAGTAGAAAGTTATTCACTGAGAAGTGTCAAACACACGTTGTCATGGGGACGTCATGTGATGTATTGGGACTTTTTCCCCCTTCGCTAGACTAAGCATGGGCGTGGCCAGCATGTGACACATCCAGCCCATGGGCCAGGAGTTTGACAGCCCTGACTTTCTAAGGAAAATGAAATGCAAGGGAAGAAGGATAGGGGATGATAAGAATATTTCTGAAAATGGTCTCAAAATTGTCATTGATTGCAAACCAATTTGCTAATACTTGAATAAGAACGACACTGAATAGGAATATGTATAACTGTAGGAACTTTGATTTTACATTTAAGACCCATGTTTTAATACTGGGTTTCCTTTTGCAATTTCCATTAGTTGTATCCAATTTCAAATCATAACATTAGGCGGATCTGTGGCTCTATGTATTTGTGGATGACCCTTAGTTTGGCCTCAACAGGTGGAGGCATGCTTTCCCAAAATACCATTAGACTTCCTTTTATGCTGCTCTTGTATCTTCTTTGGTTTCAGCTATAGTACCAGCTGCCATGTCTATTTTTAGGAGAAGTGTGCAAGAGTACTATGGAGTGGAAAATTTTCCACTGTCCCTCTCTAAGTTGTAATAAATCTGACTGATGTAAAACGATAGCATGTTTCTTTACATATTACCCTTCTCTCCGTCACTATTAGTACCCTCTGGTACATGTATTTCAGTTTTCCTGGCTGTGAGTCACTTGTATGTAAGCCTGTAACAGTTCATTAAAACAAATTTAAAATGAGAGGTCATTTGGTTCTCTTCCTTACCATCTCAGTTTGTTTCCAGCAGGTAAAAGCTTTAATGTGTTTTACTATAATATTTTATTTTTTATATTTTTTTTAAAATGTTTCCAAAAAGAAATTCCTTTGTTTTTCCTTGGTATGTATTCCATGATCTTTTTTTTTTAATTCTTATGCCTCGGTTTCATGCTTTAATTTAAAAAAATCTAAAATATTAATGAAAGGAGTTCTATGGCTACCTCATGGAGAGGCTTTAAAGAGGGAAATTGGAAATAAAATTATGGTGATTTTAGGTATGTTGAATTAAATTTAAAACTGCTTCTAGTGAAGATGTTAATACCAAGAATACAAATTATAGCTGGATGTGGAATATTTAATAATTTAAATGCTAGTTTACAAATCTGATTTAAACTAAAAAAACAGTAAGTAGGAATCTAGAACATATATGCTTTCAGTAGTGGTATATATGCATATGACTTTTGTCTAGCGTACCACTTTTTCTTTTTTAATAAAGATCATTTTGACATAATTTTATTAAAATCCAATGTGTATTTTGTGGCAGAGAAAATTTATACAGAATAAGATGTTTCTGGGTCCTGTGGAAATTTCAAAATATAGCTCTATGATTATATTGCTATTAGTTAACTGTTAGTGACAACATTCTCCCGTATAGTGCTAAAACATGATTTGTTTTGTCAGATTTGGTTTGTATCACATAAAACTAACCATTTATAATTAGTGTGATTTGTGAGCTAGCCAATTGTGATTTGGTCAATGAACTATAGTTAAGTTAGGATTTAATAGGATATTCAGAATGTTGTGAGCAAACCAAAGTTTAATTTTTGTAATAGAATATTGGTTTCATGCACTCAGTTCCCTCCTTGCCTTACTGGTTTGCACAAATTATAATTTGTTAATAGCTTTGATCTGGGAAGATGATGAATGAATTTTGGCTATTGCTTGCTCAATGAAGTATGTAGGGAATTGGAACATGTAAAGAAAGGAGCGCTTAACACTAGTTCATTCAAAGTCTGTATAAATCTGTTCCCTCTTAGTATATTATACTATACTGAACACAGGGAAACGATCAACTGTATTGGAAATGCCTTCATTTTAATTACTCTTGAAATTAAGAGTAGCTAGATTTTTCAGGTATTTTAAGAAATGGGCCTGGAAAGTTCAGTACATCATCCTTTATTTTTTTTTCCTTATTCCTTACCAGACTAGCAGTGTTTGTTGTTGTTGTTGCTCTTGTTAAGTGGTTTGCTTGGGTTTTGTTTTGTAGAAATAGTGTAAGTTAAAACCTTATCCTTATGATTTGTAAGAGCCAATTTATACTTGACTGCAAAAGCTTTAAAATTACTTCTTTGATAATAGTTTGATGGCATATTGGTAACAAATGAAATGGAAGATTTTTTTTCAAACAAAACTTACTCCATGATACTACTATTTGGGCATCAGATAGAAGCTACTCATTGTACAGCATCAGTACAGTAATAAGACTAATTAAGAAAGTTCCATAATGATGTTTTATCTTTCTGCAATGTCCTCTGGCTATATAGTCTAAAAAGAATCTTATATATTGGGTAGTTTGCTGTATGTGTAGTTCCTGATACTCTGTATTTAAATAAAATTATTATCTTTTACTGTAAGTATCAATAACGTACATGTACCCATGAAGGTTATTCTTTCTCGATGAGCTGCATTCAAATTAAAAGGGGACATTTATATAATTTATTTAAAGTAATATCCACAGGCTTTTGTGATGTGGGCATATGGCTTAAAAATGCTAAAAATTATAATTATTTGCTTTTCAGTTTGCTCTAATCGCTATTTCATAGAGCTAAGTTTGTATAACATTGAAAAAGGCCACAGGTTCTATGCAAATTATTGTACCTCAGACAAGACTCAATAATCAGTATTGAATTACTATCTATCATTGATTTGGTCTTAAAACCCAATAAATTTATTATTAAATACCAGTATATCTTTTAACCACCACCCCTGAAGCCTCATTTTGCCTCATTCTAATTATTATGATGAGGACTCCTGGGAGAGAATGAGAAAAGCATGCCAAACATCTATGCCAAGAGTGTACGTTCCCAGTAGAGTAACCCAAGGCATGAACACCATCCTACCTGCCCAACTAAACCAAGCAGGTAGTCTTTGACTTACAACAATTCACTTAGTGACAGTTCCAAGTAACAAAGGAGGCACTGAAAAAAATGGCTTATGTCTGTTTTTCACACTTAAAACCATTGCAGCATCCCCATGGTTACATGATCAAAATTCAGACCCTTGACAACTGAGTCATATTTATGACGGTTGCCATGTCCCAGGGTCATGTGATCACCTTTTGCCACCTTCTGACAAGCAATGTCAATGGGGAAGCAGGTTCACTTAGCAACCATGTTACTAACTTAACAACTGCAGTGATACATTTAATGACCATGGCAAGAGAGGTCGTAAAATGGGGCCCAATTCACAATTGTCTCACTTAGCAATAGAAATTTTAGGCTCAATTGTGATCATAAATAGAAGACTACCTGTATCATGCATCAGAGATCAATGAAAGTGCTGGAGGTGGATGATCATTTAGTGATAATAACAATGGGAGTATATCATAATGTATAGGAGAAGGCAATGTAAACCCACTTCTATATTCTCCATAAAAACAATATGGATAGGCATGATAGACTGTCAATATAGTATTGGATGATGGGCTCCTCAGATCAAATGACACACGACGTAGCATTGAGAAGCTGACAATTTTTGGAGTATGACTATAATGTACTTATGAAACAGCCATATTAAAGCCTTCCAGACTTCTCTAAAAAGGTTAGAAACTGCAAAAACAGGATTATAGAAGAAATATTGAATCTAAGAGACAGGAACATAAGAAAGTTCAACACAGTGAAAGATTAAGTGAACCAATCACAAATAGAGATTTTGGATATCAGCAAATGAAAATGGAGCAGAAATGTACACTTTCAGTTAAACGTAGAAAATATTTATTGCTCAGGACATGAAAACCTAAGAATTATCTTGCTTTCGTAGTTGTAAAGAATATTGAAGAAACAGTATTTGGGTACAGTGTCATCTTTGATCAAGTAATATCAATTAGATTTTTGTGGAGAATTAGAATTCATAAGAAATATAAGGAAGATATCACATATTACATAAATAAATAAAAATAAAATATTAAAGCTGTAGATGGGTTCTGCCTTTTAAGATTAACCATCAATAGTAGAGGAACTAGCAATCAAGAAACATGCCATAGCCAGCACTTGGTAGAGGAGCCATGAAGGCATTGTAAACAATATTTAGATGCCATAATGAGTCCATGCCTACAAAGACTGGAATAGTGAAAGCAATTATATTCTTTCCGACACTCTACGGAAGTGAAAATTTCGACCTTGAAGAAACAGAATAGGAACTGTACTTAGGCTTTGGGGCTTTGGTGTTGGAGAAGACTCCAGAGAATATCATGGAAAGCCAAGGGGAAAAATCCTAAACGAAGCAATCCAAAGTTCTCGCCCAAGGCACAAATAATCAAGTTCAAATGATCTTATATCAGATGCATTATACATTATGAGCCGAGCTGGTGCAGTGGTTAGAGTGCTATATTGCAGCTACTTCAGCTGACTGCTAGTTCAGCAGATCAGCAGATCAAATCTCACCAGCTCAAGGTTGACTCAACCTTCCATCCTTCCGAGGTGGGTAAAATGAGGACCTGGATTGCTGGGAGCAATATGCTATTTAGTATACTGTTGATTGTTGTAAGCCACCCAGAGTCCTCGGAGAGTAGGCGGCATAGAAATATGATTAATAAAAAATAATAATAAATAAAAACCTGGCCAGGGTTTCAGCAGGTTCTGACCAGCTGTGGAGAACTGGTAGCGGAAATTTTGAGTAGTTTGGAGAACCGGTAGTAAAAATTCTGACTGGCCCCGCCCCCAACTATTCTCTTCCTCCCGAGTCCCAGTTGATTGGGAGGAAATGGGGATTTTGCAGTAACCTTCCCCTGGATTGGGGAGGGAATGCAGATTTTACAGTATCCTTCCTATGCCATGCGCACCAAGCCACACCCACCAAGGCATGCCACGCCCACCAAGCCATGCTCACAGAACCGGTAGTAAAAATTTTTGAAACCCACCACTGTACCTGGCTCTCTAGCGTAGTCTATAATGCTGAAAAAAGTACATGTAGAAAGAAAGAGAACAAAACAAGTAGCAGCAAGGTGAGAAAATTCAATTGCAACAGCAGTGAACTGAAAGTCCATTTTGAAGACAGATCATCCTGGAGCAAGTCTATTTATATAATCACTAAAAGCTGACATTCATTTGATGGCACCTAATCAATTTTAAATTGCTGTGTGGATGTTAAAGCTTTTGTGACTAAGAATTTCTGCTTCTGTTTGTTACATGGCTTCATGTGTAACATAGATATTTGCACATCCTCATATCAGCAGAAAATACTACAATGAAAAATATAAAATACAGGAGGATGAATTATTTTATCATTGATATGTGTTTCATTACCTCAGCTGCCTCTTGAAAGAAAGTTCAGTTGTCTCTTGAAAAAGCATCTTTGGTATAACTTTAGTACTTAGTACAGTGAGTGACCAAAATTTGTTATATGCATTGAGGCACTCCCTCAAAAATACTGAGGCGGCTTTGTTCTGTTTATAAGTGAATATTGGTAATTGTGTTTTGTGACAGACTCCTTCAGCTTCAATGGTATGAAGGGGTGTTAGAACATGCAAAAGCATTTATGTTTAGCACCTATCTAATCTTCTTTCTTTGGATTCATATGGTTGCTCACCACAGCATATTTCTGGTAAAGGACTTGTTTGTTTAAGGAGCTAAAGGCTGGCTCTATGTGACCAGCTATACACTGTACATCTCAAAGCAACTTTTTATATTAGAATCTTAGGTGGTACACAGCCCTGTTGTACACGACTGTCATTGTGTATCCAGTTTTCATATATGCCTTGTTTAAAAAGTTTTCAAACATCAGTTCAAGGTCGTACTTGAACTACATTAGACTTATATGGTAGTAGAATGTTAGAAATAATAATGGGAATTATTTCAATTTTATGTTTCATTCTAGATATAGTATATAAGTCATTTTTGTGGCTGTCCAGAGTTACTGGGTTGAGTTTTCCTTGGCTATAGAAATTGAATAAATAAAGAAAGAAAGTCATGTGCAATATGTTTGGTGTTTGCTTTGTGTATTGTATGAACTCAAGTTTTATTTTTGGTTTATATCCATGGCTTACAGCTTAGTTTGTTAGCGTAACGTATGTATTCAGATACATCAGCATACAACAGTTTAACTTCGTCATGCTACTATCTATAATTTTTACTTCTCAAATTTTATTTTTTTTTACTGAGGACATGTAGAGGACATAGGCAACAAGGAGAACTACAAAATGCAAGGGATAGGAACTGGAAAATAATTGATTTCCATCTTGCTTGCTACTAAATCATTTTCTTTTGAAGAGTAATAGAGAGCTCATCCATGTCTAGTTTAAATATAAGTGAAGAATAACATCTAGGAGGTTGCAGTACAAGGAGAAAAGGGGTCTCAAGACCAGGACATTGATCTTCATCTCAATGTTTTAGGTAACAGTAATAGAGTTGGAAGAGACCTTGGAGGTCATCTAGTCCAACCCCCTGCTTACGCAGGAAACCTGTACTAGGGATTCGAACTGACCTTTCTGATCAACAAGTTCAGTGTCTTAGCCACTGAGCCACCTAGTCAGGCATCAAGCTCTTGTGTTATTTTAGGTTGGTCAATTATCTAGTTCACGTATCTTCTAAGCCAAAGTTTTTTTCACCATGGCTCTTTAAATAAAGTACAATTGGTCATGTTTGGATTAGCCATTAGCCATAATTTATAATTGCTGGATTAATACCCAGTATTAAGCCATCATGGGGTGTGTGTGTATTGCAGAATATTCAGCGAAAACAACTTTATTATAGTTAGCCTGGCATGTAAATTCAGCCTGAGTTGTGAAGCTAGGCATTTGCCTTAATGGAATTTCATGTTGCTTACTACTGAGTAAAATATGAATAGGATTACCTTGCCTATGACTGCACCACAATTTAATTTGGAGATAATTTGCCCACGCCCATTACTACCCTAAATCTCTGAATTCTGTGATATTTTAGAGGCATATATTGGCCTAATTACAATTCCATTTTAAAAACAACAATCCTAATTACATTTTGCAAAAAACAAGTTTCAGAAGATTCAGTAGAACTTTTTTTAATTAAAAAGTTGATAACCATGTTGTATCACTTTTATAGCAATCCATATTCCGAGATACACCTACCTATCTTTAGAATAGAATAGAGCTGGAACGGACTTTGGGAGTCTTCTAGTCCAGCCCTCTGCTCAAGCAGGAGAACCTATACCATTTCAGATAAGTGGCTCTCTAGTTTCTTCTTAAAAACCTCCAATGATGGAGCACGATTTCTGAAGGCAAGCTGTTCCATTGGTTAATTATCCTGTTAGGAAGTTTCTCCTTAATTTCAGATTGTTTCTCTCTTTGGTTAGTTTCCAACCATTGTTTCTTGTCCTGCCCTCTGGTGCTTTGGAGAATAATTTGATCCCCTCTTCTTTGTGGCAGCTCTTCAAATACTGGAATACTGCTATCATGTCGCCCTTAAGTCTTCTTTTGACACATTCCTTTACTGTTTCGTTTTTTTAAAGGAAACCTTGGTCGGTAGGGACAATGGCATCTTTCAAATGAAGCTCAAGATACATTTTGATGGAATCAGGCGTTTCTTTCAGTGAATCTTTAACATTCCCCTACTTTCATTCACAAATCAATTTAATAGGCTCCCCACCCCAGTTCATGTCTGTCTATTTAGCGGGGGAGTGGGGGGGGGGCAGAGATGGGCGGAGTATCTGGCTCTACCACACTCAAGATGACCGGAGCGTACAGAAACCGACTCGTCGATAGCCGTATTTGGGAGGTCTATGACTTCTCTGAGGACATATCGCGAGATTTCCAACCGCAGCTCCCGCCCTACCGCGCGCCGCTGGTATTCTGAAGCTCCCGCCCCGGCGCTTATGAGTCGGTTACTGAGCGGTAATGGCGCCGGGCTCTTAAAACGGCTTGGGGGAGGGGGAGGGCTCCACTTCACCGCAGCTCTCAGTCCCGAAGGTTTGAGGGGATGAGCCGACAACCTCAGTCGCCGCCAGGAAGGAGGAGGAAGGAACGGAAGCGGCGATAGAATAGGTGAGGCGGCTCTCCAATTGTGGGGATCCCTCCAGCTAAAACCCAATTGGGGGCTTATGGGGAAAGCGAGAGAAACTTGACAGGATTTCCGGCTTTCGGTTCCAGGGATTCAGAAGGGGGTGAAACGCTGGGAGGGTGTTTTCTACTAGCCTGTTTCGGAGTTTGTTACCTCTTGTTCGTTCTTTCGCCGCCCCTTTTTCCGCGCTCCGTTCCTCTGCAGTTCGGCCTGGATTGTCACAGCTTCTTCCTGATTTAAAGGGAGGAAGCCCGGTTATGATTTAGATCCCCAGATTAGAGAAGCGCCCCCCCCCCCCCCCGCCTTTCTACCTCTTGTTTCAGGTCATTTATACTGCAGGGATCCAGAAGGAGCTAAATTTATTTGACTGCCAAAAGAATTCCGAGCTTTACATTGTATGAGATATAGAGAGATTGGGGTGGGGGGGTGGGGAATGAGTTATTCAGAAGGGAGTGGTTCTGATAATTTTATTATTTACAGGAACTAGCTTGAAATACAGATAACTGAATATACTTATTTTCATGCGTCCCCATCAGTATGAGTGGCACAAACTCATGTGCAAAATAACATAAGTGGCCAGGTAAGGTTTTCTCTCCCAGGAATTCACTTTTCAGCCCTATTGCATTTTAGTCTGTTTTAGCAAAAGAGACACTTTACAGGCGCCAGGTCAATACAGGTAGTCATCGACTTATGACCACAATTGAGCCCAAAATTTCTGTTGCTAAGTGAGACAGTTGAATTTTGCCTCATTTTATGACCTGCCTTGCCGCAAGTTGCTAAGTGAACCACTTCAGTTGTTAAGTTAGTAACATAGTTTTTAAGTGAATCTGCCTTCCCAATTGACTTTGGTCGGGACTTTGCTTTCTATGAGCGTACTCATAGAAAGAAGGTAGGCTGTTTCCCCATGCCCCATAGGACGGGAAGCCCTGTTGGGAGGTAGCAGGTGATATGTGTTTTTGCATGCTGTGTTTGAATATGGGGAGTAGTTGTAATTGTCTTGTTTAATAGTTGTTTGTAGACCTATTTTCCATGTTTGTCTAATTCATACCATTGGAGCAGTGAATTTGGTACAATTTTCATGTGATACAAAGAGTTATCTGTTTGTATGTGTTCAGTTGGCTAATGTATTTCATTGGATGATTGTGTCAAAAGCCATTTGGAAATCAATATTATCTGTTGTATCAGACTGCCAGAATATCTTTATTTCTCTCAGAAAATTCTAAATGGTTGGGGAGAAAGTACCCCATATAGAATTGATGTTACAGAATATAATGAGCAATGTTACCCAGATGCATAGTGTTAATTTGCAGAAAGCTGTAAACTAGCCAAATATAAGAATCATTAATAAAATGTATTTCCAAACATGTGACCATAGCTATGGATTTGCTGAAAATTAAAAGGTATTTTGTAGAGAGGATTTCGTGATACAAATCCAAGCAAGAATCAGTCTCATCTCTAATTTGCAATATCAACAAGTAGATGGCATTGTAGGATTGTCATAAGGCACTATCAGTCATCATTTCCTCATTCTCCTGTAGTATAAATATAATGTTCCACATTAATATTGAATAATTTTTAAAGTTTTAGAAGGAACAATTAAGGTTTTCATTTTTTAAAAAAAATATGAACTCCTGGTTTTATGACTGGTTTCTCTTTAATGACTGATGTTTTTGTCTAAAAAAGGTTAAAATCAAGTTTTTATAGATAGTCCACTCTGAGGAAAGAAAATAAGTTCAGCAGAAACAGTATTAACAAATTCTACATTTACAAAATGAATCATGACTGTTTTTTAAAAATTCTTGTCTATCACTACTTTTATTTCATATTAGTTTTGACTGCAATGCGCTGTATTGCTCTTAATGATGGGAGCTAGTTGTATTGTTCAAATATCACCTTAACATTTTGAGTTAAATTTCTGCTGTTAAATTAACCTGGGATTTCTTTGAAAATGAAAAATGGGAACTTGGTCAGTGCCAAGGAAATAATGCATCATTCACTAGACTTAGACTTAGAATTACTTTATTGTCACTTTGAACGTGCACTAATTGGCATACATTAAAATGAAATTTTGTTGCATATGGCTCTCAAAGGGTCAAAATTAGATAATCTTCATTATCTAATTTTTCTTCCTGTTTAGCAGTTGGGGAACATAGTAGGGATAATCTCTGGACAGTGATCTGGATTCCAGAGCTGGGAAAAATCTGTAATGTTTTTATATAGCATTTTTTAAAATCATGGATCTATACAGTACAGTAGTTTACCTTAGGTCTGAAATATCACCTGGTATTCATACAAAACATTTTGGACACCTAGAAATTGCATGTGTAATTTGATACCACTATGGCCATATGTGTGGCAAACCAGTGGTTGCATGCAAGGTGCCCAGGAGAGCCTATGGTATTCCTCACTTAGCCATTTTTTGGTTATGCATGATAGGAACACAGCCTTAGATTTATTGACTATTCCTTTGATGTGATATATGCTATCAACTACCAGTAGTAGTGCTTCTCTGGATTCTGTGAAAGAAAAATAGGACAAACTTTGGGGGAAAATAATTAGTTTGATATCATCACTCAAGTTTTATATCACTCTGTTTATATTTAAACAGAGACAAAGTAAAAACAATACATTTCAGTACCCCAATATAGCCCTATGGCAGATCTGAAACTGACTTGTTTCAGAAAAATAGAACTTTAAAAGCACTATTAAGCAAGAAATACATCAAATACATAAACCATGCTTGTTAGACTCTTTCCAGATCTGTAATGAGCAATCTAACTGAACTTGCTGGAAATATTATATTTATTTGCATTGATTATCCCTGGCAGCTTTCTTTTTTCATCTCATTTTTTTTATAAGCATTCCTTCTTTCATATGCCAAAGCTAGATTTTCTGGACAATCTATACATTATTTCCTAAAGTATTTCTATCTGTTATTTTTATTTAGTATTGCTTCTCTACTATGCACCCTGAGTACACACACTTCATATATTTCTAAATTGATAAGATGTGAGCAATAGTACAGTGCTTGCAAACTCAAAAACATAACTTAATAGCTGTATGATGTTAATAAAAATGGGGTAAAACAGGACTTTGCTTGCAAGTAAGTCCAAAATTGACCATACTCTAGCAAGTGATGGTGCATATTGAAAATACGCTGTGAAAATACACTGTGTGCGCAATTACTAGGCAAGTGAGTATTTTGGCCATATTATCATTTTATGCATATTTTCCACTTCCAAACTGTAAACTTGAATGCTTAGTGGGTATAAACATATCAGGTGATGTGTATTTGTGTAATGAGGGATGGTGTGGCCTAGGGAGATTAATAATCTATATCAAGGTGTGCATAATTATTAGGCAGCTTCCTTTCCTCAGGCAAAATGAGCCAAAAAAGAGATTTAACTGACTCTGAAAAGTCAAACATTATAAAAAGTCTTTCAGAGGGATGTAGCTTTCTTGAAATTGCTAAGATATTGGGACGTGATCACAGAACCATTAAACATTTTGTTGCAAATAGTCAACAGGATCACAAGAAACGTGTTGAGAAAAAAAGACGTAAATGAGCTGCCAAAGTTTTGAGAAGAATCAAACATGAAGCTACCAGGAACCCATTATTCTCCAGTGCTGTCATGTTCCAGAACTGTAATCTATCTGGAGTGCTCAGAGGTACAAGGTGTTCAGTGCTCAGAAACATAGCCCAGGTAAGGAAGGCTGAAACCCGACCGTCGCTGAACAAGACACATAAATTGAAACTGCAAGTCTGGGCCAGAAAATATCTGAAGGCAGATTTTTCAAAGGTTTTATGGACTGATGAGATGAGAGTGACTCTTGACGGACCAGATGGATGGGCCTGTGGTTGGATCAGTAATGGGTACTGAGCTTCACTTTGACTCAGATGCCAGCAAGGTGGAGGTGAGGTATTGATATGGGCTGGTATTGAAAGATGAGCTAATTGGACTTTTGGGGTTGAAGGTGGACTCAGAATCAACTCCCAAACTCACTACCAGTTTTTAGAAGACACTTTCTTCAAGCAATGATGTAGGAAGAAGTCTGCATCTTTCAAGAGGACCATGATTTTTATGCAGGACAATGCTCTATCGCATGCATTGAAATACTCCACTGTGTGGCTATCCAGTAACGGCCTTAAAGATGAAAGAATTATGACATGGCCCCTCCCTAATCTGACCTAAACCCTATTGAGAAATTGTGGGCTTTTCTTAAATGGGAGATTTACAGTGAAGGAAATAAGTACACCTCTCTGGACAATGTCTGAGAGGCTGTGGTTGCTGCTGCACAAAAAGTTGATCGTCAACAGATCAAGAAACTGACGGACTCCATGAATGGAAGGCTTATGACTGTTATTGAAGAGCAGCTATATTGGTCACTGGTTTTTTGTTTGTTTTTTTAAATGTCAGAAATGTTTATTTGTAAACGTTGAGTTGTTTATTCTCACCTTAACAGATGAAAACAAATGAGTGAGATGGGAACATTTTCATTTTTCATTTAGTTGCATAATAATTCTGCACACTAATAGTTGCCCAATAATTGTGCACACATAGATATTCCCCTACGAAAACCAAAGTAAATTTAAGAATTTACTTTCTTAAATATTCAGGTTTGATGTTTATTAACATTTTGGATTGACTGAGAACACTAGTTGTTCAATAATAAAATTAAACCATAAAAATACACGTTGCCCAATAATTGTGTATGTGAGATAAATAGGCATTTGACAGCCTGTATTCACAGGCCAATGAAAATGAAATTAAATAAATATTGTAGAGCAGTCACTTCTCAAATCTGTATCATGAGTTTAAAACTTACAACAGTTTATTTAGTGACAGTTCAAAGTTACAATGTCTCTGAAAAAAGTGACTTATGACCATTTTTCACACTTATGACCATTGCAGCATCCCCATGGTGACATGAACAAAATTCAAATGATTGGCAACTGACTCATAGTTTTGACAGTTCTAATGTCCCAGGATCATGTGATCCCCTTTTGCAACCATCTGACAAGCAAATCAGTGGGGAAGGCAGATTCAGTTAACACCCGTTACTAACTGTGGTGATTCATTTAAAAACTGTGGCAAGAAAAGTAATAAAATGGATCAAAACTCACTAAAATGTTTCTCTTAGAAACAGAAATTCTGGGCTCAATTGTCGTAAATTGAGGACTGCCTGTATACTCTGAAGACAGGTTGATTTCCTATAACCTAATCTACCATTTCTGTCTTATATCATTAATATACATAAGGAAGTGAAGATTCAGGTTTAATTAAGGATGAAAGGACTAACATGTCCCAAAGCATGAATTGGTATGGAATATTGAAAAAACATGTTAGGTAACTTGAATAGATGGGTTTGAACAAGATGAGAGAATGTCTGGACTATTTAGAGACCTAAGAATGAATGACATAGTGATAGTTTATTGAGGATCTGTTTAGGAAAAATGTCTGTTTTAAACTTAGCCTTATTCATATTACACATGGCAAAGGAATAATTCTAAAACTAATTTGATTGTTTATGATGAAAGATTAGAATATATGGTAGTCATCCTTTAAAACAACCCTGTTTAGCAACCATTTCTAATTATAACAATTCTGAAAAAGTAAATTTAGGACTGTCCTCACACTTGCAGCCATTGCAGTGTCCCATGGTCACATGATCAGCATTTGCGTACTTTATAGCCAGCTTCCAACAAGCAGAGGATCAATGGAGTCAATGGAGAATCCAGCTGTAAAATTGCAAGTCACGGTCCTGTGATGTTTCACTTAACAACCATATCAGTTAATAATTGAGTTGCTGATTCCACTTGAGGTTGTTAAGCAAGTAATTTCTGAAATGTACAAGGGTGAGAGTTTCTAAATGTGGGACAGATTATTAATTAGTAGTAGATCTTGGGGAAAAATGAAAGTGACAAAGAGAAATGAGTAGAATTAAATTAGATTGACTGTAGAAATACGTATGAAAAATTATTGGAATGAATAAAAAGTAGGCATAAAGAAGGTTTGGAATCTATATTGAACCAAGTAAAATGAATTGTGTTATGGAATATCACAGAAATGGGTAAAATTATGGTAATGGGAAGTATGAAAAAGTATTTTTAGTGGAAAGATGTAAAAAAAAGCTGCAGGCAGGATTCCGCCTTTGTATATTTGCGGCGCAAGGCAGCCCTCCTCTCCTGCCGCTTGCGACTCGGAGTGGTAAATGGTGACTGGTCCGGGGAGCAGTCCTGATGCCGTACTTACAGCAGAGAGAAGAAGCTGGATTTTGCTTTGCGGAAGCTGGCGTCCGCAATGGAGAGCAAAATCCAGCTGCTCCCCGGACCAGTCACCATTTACCACTCTGAGTCGCAAGCGGCAGGAGAGAGGGCTGCCTTGCACCACTGGCAGCTTCCAGCCATCGCAAACGCCGCTTCTTCCCGCTTCTGCCGCCCCCTCCCCTCCGCCACAACAGCACCATTCATTCCGGATGGCGAGGGCTGAGACAGAGAAAGAGATAAAGAATGAAAGAGAGAATGAGAGAAAACCAGGCTCCCTGTCCCGGCATGGACCGCTTTGTTTATCCGCCTTACAGCGTTTATCAAAGTTATGGAACCAGCTTTACCCCGAGCCACAATGTGGCCTCGAGGCTACCGCCCAAGCAGAAGCAGCCGAGCTGGAAACAAAGTGAATGCAGCGACATCTCCAATCCCTACCAAGGGGTGCTCACGGCCCCTTCCGCGACTCCTCCGGTGACTTCGCCGGATTATATGGACACTTACAAGCGAGCGCAGCTAAAGGCACTGCTGTCGCACGTCAGCCCGGGCCTCACCCCACGGCTTCTTAAAGCCAACACCAAAGAAGTGGGCATCCAGGTGAACCCGCGGGCGGACACCACGGTGCAATGCTCACTCGGATTCCGGCCGCTCCAGGCCATCCGACCTCAAAGCCCCTCGGGCCGGATCAACCAGGAGCCTATCACAAGTGTGAGGACCAGTCAAAAATTACTTTTTCAGCCCTCTGAGTAGTCCATATGTACAAAAGGACTACCCAGAGGGCTGAAAAAAGTGATTTCTGACAGGTCCTCGCACTTTTGACCAGTCTTTTTTTATTTTGAAATTTACCAGTAGCCGCTGCATTTCCCACCCCCGGCTTATACTCTTATTGACTCGAGTTTTCCCAGTTTTTTGTGGTAAAATTGGGGGCCTCGGCTTATATTCGGTTGGCTTATACTTGAGTATATATGGTAGATAAAAATTGTTTTGAAACTGAATGAAAAAAGGAGTCACCAAAAGAATGAATGAATTTAGAAATAAAAGTGATTAAATTTAGGATGAAACAAATAGGGAAATATTTTGATGATTTTCAGAATAAAAAATGTCATAAATTGTATGATATATATATATCACATAAATTGTGCAAAGAAATCTATGTGATATAACTGGTAAAGGTAAGTGCAGCTCTGGTTTGCTAATAGACTTAATTAAAACAAGTAGAAACTGTATTTGTACTGGATATTTTGAAGAATTTGAAGTTTTGTTCTACAAAAACATAAAGGTAGTGAATACAAAAACTGCAGGGGAATTTGTTACGTCTGAGTAGATATTTTGCAGAAATCTGAGAAGAAGAGTTCAAACAAACTTTGGGGTGTATTTTTTTGCATGTGCAGATCGGGTTTTTGTTCTATGGGTCACTGAGAAATAAATGAATGTGAGAAAAAATGTATTGTCTTTTGTTTATTTAGAGAAAGCACGTGATGACATAAATAGGTTTGAATTATGGATTGTTAATTGGACGTCAGAAGGATAGAATGCTGAGTCAACCTTAAGTCAGTCAGGATCAAATTCTGGCTGTGGGCAGAATTAACCTGCAGTACTGCATTCTAACCACTGTGCCACCACGGCTCCTTAATAAATAGGGAATCCTTATGACAATATAAGTACAGGTAGTCCTTGACTTACAACAGTTCATTTAGTGTCTGTTCAAAGTTACAATGCACTGAAAAGAGTGATATAAACATTTTTCACAATTACAACCTTTGCGGCATCCACATAGTCATGTGACCAAAATTCAGATGCTTGGCAACTGGTTCATATTTATGACGGGTCATGTGATCACCTTTGGTGACCTTCTGACTAGCAAAGTCAATGGAGAAGCCAGATTCACTTAACAACCAGGATACTAATTTAACAACTGCAATGATTTACTTAACAATCATAGTTATGAAAGGTCGTAAAATGGGGCAAAATTCACTTAACAAATTTGTCAGTTACCAATAGAAATTTTGGGCTCAATTATGGTCGTAAGTCAAGGACTACCTGTAAGTTGCTAGGGATATGGATATATGTGTGTACTTTTGTATGTTGATGAAACTGTGTTGTCCCTAATGATTTTCAGCAAATGTTAGCTAGGTTGTATGATGCATCAAGATGGATTTGAACATTAGTTTTGAACACCAAGATACTTTTAACAGGAATAGAAGAGTAAATGGTTGCCAAATGAATAAGTAGGTTAATTTGTGACCTTTGATATATGTTTACTAAAGATGGGAAAATAGATGAAGAAATGTTGAGATATACAAAGACTGATGAATAAGGTATGAGTACTATGCTATCTGTGGGAAATAATGTTGATTAAAATAACTGACATAGCTTATTATATATATATAGTTCAGCTCAGCTATGTGTAAGAGTGCTTCTGCCCATTTGGAAGTGAAAGTTTGGCATATCAAGAGACATATAGGGTCTTAGAGCAAAGCTTGGCTACTTTAAGCTATTGCAGGCAAGTACCAGGTTTGCCTTACTGAATTTTCCAGAATTCCTTTGAAATTGCATAGCCTGTATTCCACAGCATATACACTATACCACAGCATTGTTTTTGATGTGTAGAAGACAGTAAGCAGGCATGATCACTCCAAAAGGAGGGAAATGGTTAGAAGGCAAACAAAAGTAATAAATGTTAAACTACAGTTGTCTCTTTCCTCTTCCTCTTACTGGTGCTCATGTGATTTCCCTCTTGGTGACTGTTTTACTTAATAGTAGAGTTGCCAATCTCAAGCAAGCAAGGAAAAAAACCTGTTTTAAGAAAAACCTACATCAAAATGTTTCAGGCAATTTTAAAACATCTCAACAAACAATATTTTTCCTACAAGTATTTGTTCCTTGCATAATCTGCATCTGCAAACTGTCTTCCTCTTCCTTCCCTTCATCTCTCCCCTTCCCCACCTCAGTCTAAATCATATATAAGTCTAGCCCAGTGATGGTGACACTTTTAGACTCAGTGTTTCACAAATTTGGAAAATGCATAACTTCACTCTGGTAGTGTGACTGTTACACCCACCCACCCACACCCCCAACAAAAGAGAAACAATTCTCTGTCTCCGTCCACCTAGGCTACCCTGAACAGCGGCACTCAGAAGCAACTCTGAGACTGGGACTGAAGGACCTTGATTTCAGCCCCGGTACCACCACTGCTACTCAAAAGGATGCATGAACTTTGGGGAATGGTGTGATTGCCCAGCAGCCCAGCACTCCCTGCTTACCTTTAGGTGATGTTCTTTCTGTTAACAGGCCCCTATAGCTTTTGTCATACAAGGCCTTTTTCTTGAAGTGACTTTGGGGATGCTCTTCTGTGTCTTCTGCAGCCTCCAAAAAGTATGTGAAAGGACACCCCATTCTTGTACAATTTTCTGGGGCTCAGGGGCTGCACAAGAGCCCAGCCCTCTTACATGACTTCTAGAGTGCCCTGAGGCCATGTGAAAGTATACCTCATTATCACATAACCTTTGCAGTCTTTGAAAATCATGTAAGAATGAAAATAGTTGTCAGAGGTTGATGAACACTGCCATAAACACTGGTACATCACCCAAAACATGATATGTCACCTTTGACACATGTGTCACATTTTTGCTATCACAGCCATGCTATACATCTGACGAAGTGAGCTGCAGCTCATGGAGACTTAGTCATTTAAATAACATTTGCTAGTTGGGAAAGGTGCTACCAAACTCTTGATTCTTGAGTGCAGAAATAGAAAAATATCCTTTGTCTCCTGAAACAGAGATTATGCAAAGAATTTTATTGTTTCCAGGCAAAATTTAAAAAATCTTCAGTGAGTGATACTCCAGATGACATTATAAATATATCCATGAATTGTTTTGGTAACAGAATGAACTCTTTTGCCATTGTTATCTTCCAGGTTGCTTTTTTTGACTTTACAATATATTTTGCAGGTCTGGGATTCTACTATCTAGACCCGTGATGGCGAACCTATGGCACGCGTGCCACAGGTGGCACGCGGAGCCATATTAGTGGGCACGCCAGCTCAGCTCTGGGGCGCATGCGCCCGCCGGCCAGCTGATTTTCAGGCCTTCTGGGCCCACCAGAAGTAGGGAAACAGGCTGTTTCCTGCCTCTGGAGGGACTGGGGTGGGTGGGGAAGGCCCGTTTTTCTTTCATACCTGGCTCCAGATCCTGTCTTATTTATCTGGGAAAAGCAAAAACAGCCTTTCACACTCCCTTGGAGGCTCTACGGAGGCTGAAAGGGTCCATTTCCTGACTTCCGATGGGACAGGAAGTGACTTTTTTGCTGTCCCCGGCCTCCAAAGACTCCTAGACAGACTCCTAGAGATTCCTAGAGAGGCTCCTAGAGACTCCTAGAGAGGTTCTGGAGGCTGGGGACAGCAAAAAATGTCACTTCCTGTCCCACTTTCAGCCTCCGTAGGGCCTCCAAGGGAGTGGGAAAGGCTGTTTTCGCCCTTCCCAGATAAATAGACAGGATCTGGAGCCAGGTAAGAAAGAAAAACGGGCCTACCAGGCCATCATGTGCCAGGAGTGGGGGAGGGGGGTTGCGCGCACATGCGTGTGGGCACGTGCGCGCACGACCCTCCCCCCCCTCCTGGCACGCGATGGCAAAAAGGTTAGCCATCACTGATCTAGACTAACTAGAATCAGTCCTTATAGGCTTCACAAATCACAAATCACACCAGTTTAGTCAGAAGCTGCTATATGCTTTTAGTCCAGTCTAAAAGCATGTTACTTTAGTTTACACTATTTTAAATATGCGATACAGCCCATTGTTTTGATGTCTGAATCAGAAGACATAGTGGGCTGGAGTTAGTAAAACAGTACCGCTTAAAAGGACGATTGGCATATGAACTGGAGGCTGTGTGTTCTGGTTTCATGATAACTTATGAAAGAGTCAAGTTTTATGTAAGCTAGATCTGCTGGCAGTTCCACACTGGGAATCCCAGTATATATAGATTTTCCTTCCCTGTTTGAGTAAGCTCTCTGTCAGATTTCCCACCCATTGATCAGTTCTCTAAGATATGTCACTGTCCTCTCTCATCCGGATTGATTCTTCTGTTTTGTGTTCTTTTGCAGGGTAGAAAATTTGTGTTTCTGTCTTTCTTTGCCCTTGTTATGTTGTGCTAGTTGTGCCTTTTTTGTAAATTCTGTGACCTCCTCCAATACATCTGTTGGAAGAAGTGATTTCAGCTCTTGAAGTTTGTGCTCCACTCTCTTTCAAAACGTCACTTGTAAAATTAATCTGTTTTATTATTTCATTGAGAAGAGAGACCAGATTACCTTAAACAGTCCCATTTGTTTCTTAGAGCCCAGCTTTTCATACAATCAGTAATTGGAGCAGCACTTGTAAAAGGCACAAAGGCTGCTGAAAGTTCTGCCCTAGTTTGTCGCTGATGGTGCATCTAAAGCTCAGATGGGCACACTTTCATATCCATCCAAATTTCACCCTTAACTTACAAACATTCGTTTAGTGACTGTTCAAAGTTACAATGGCACTGAAAAAAATGATGTTAAAGTGACTTAATCCCACCCTCTTTTAAACAAATAGTTCATTATATAAGAGGGTAGTATTTTTCTTCTAAAGTATATAATATTGTATGTTATTATAATATTTATTAGTTTATAATATGTATTAATGTATAAAGTAGTTTAAAATACTGACTGTAACATTTTAAAAATATAATACAATTATTTTTAAAAGGTTGGTTAATGGCAGAATTATTACAAATGAGCCTTCAGATAAGCAACATAATTTTGGATGCAGGGTAAAAATTGAACAGTAACTATAATTTGATTAGTATGTACAATTTTCATTTGTACTGACTGAATCTGTTGAATTTGACTTGAAGTAAAATATTTTGCAGTTCAGGTTTAACTTTTTGTGCTAATAAAGTTCAAAATAGTACTGATAACTTACAAGATATGTGTATGTATTTCTGTTCGACATTTCAGAGAGCATTTATCTTTATATTGTAGGTAAAGCAACAGAATGTGGAGCAAAAAAGCAAATGAATTTCCCTTACACAATCCAAAGTTCTCCCAAAACAGGAATTCTATCAGAGGTACGAATTAATTTAATTTTTATCTCACTTGGTGCAAAGAATTTTATGTGACTTTCTAAATTTTAACAGAACAGAAATTTGTGTTAAACTGAAACGATATCTGTCGGGAAGAATGATCAGATAACAAGATCTGCTTTTCTTATTCCTTAACTTCTGCTAGCAAACATTTTGGTTTCTATTTGCAAATTTGTTAGTGAAAGCTAAATAATAAAAAATAATAATCAACCTGAATCACTGGAGGATGAAGACCTCTTCACTGACAGTTATAGACCAAAATCTGACAACAGTGGCCTAGTGCAGGCTGGTAGATGTTTCTAGATTTCCTAGTTTAAGATTCAAGTTCACCCATACTGAAAGGGAGACTAGAACCTGGGCCTCTGCTCCTAGTTCTTAATTCAGCCTCTTAACCACACCATACTTGTTAAAGGCTAAATTAAGGGATGTTAAATTTGCAATTAAAATTAAAATTGCATATTTGGGGGAAAAAAGTCAGAATTGTAAAATGATTGTCTACAGAAACTTTTTTTAAATACAGAAACGAGTATTTTTACTGTTTACTAAACCAATGCTTTCACAATTTTAACATTGGCATATTGTTAACATATGTTATCTAATCAAATATTATTATAATGCTCTTACACACTAGGCATCATACAGTATAGTTTGCCCCATGTAATTTCAAAGTTCTGCATCAGCTGATAGCTTCCATGTAAAAATCTGTTGGTTGAAGCTGGCTGACTCTATAGATTAGGTTTACAAATTGTAATAACCCAGAAAGTATGGCTGACATTTTATGGGTTAGGACTCTGCATGAAACAGAAAATATGTCTTGTTTTGAACCTGAAACAAAGTATTAAATTTCAGAAGTTCTGTTAAATCCTTTTTGGATATGTCATGATTTGATAGAAATAAAACTTGAAATATTTTAGTTGTTCTGGGTTTTGACTGAAACAAAAGCCAATTTGGTTTAGTGTTAAGGCACCAGAGTAGTCTGGCTGCCAGCATCCAACATGCCAGCAACAAGAGGACAGAAATTTGGATATGCTGATGATTTGGGCATAGTAGTCCAAGAAAAGCACATGAAGGTGGCAGATAGCTTCCTGTCCAAAGATCTTAACATCTTGGGGAAATTATTCACTGACTGGAGGCTCACTCATAGCACCAGCAAAATGGTAAATACGTGCTTCTACCTTAATAACAAACTAGCATACGAAGCCCCTAAGGTCTACTTAAACAATAACCTACTCCCCTATAATTCCCATCCAAAGTACCTTGGAGTAACATTGGACTGGACTCTCTTCTATAAAGTACACCTAGAGAATATGGCGGCAAAAATCAATACTAGGATCAACATCTCAAAAAATGATGTGAAACTAAATGAAGAGCTTCAGCTGCCACCCTCAGGTCATCAGCACTAAGGTTGGTCTACTCCACAGCAGAATACTGTGCCCCTGTATGGCTTAACAGCTGCCATACTGGTAAGTTAAATGCCATGAGGATTGTAAGCAGATGTATTAAAACTACTCTGACTTGCTGACGTCCTGTTCTGAGCCATATAGCATCACCAGCTTTATGAAGGCAAGATCACTAGTGAGAGAATGCAGTACAGAAAAATTATGAACAACTCCTACCAGTGTACGCTGACCTTCCTCATTTATCAGCTGGAAGACTCAAATCCAGGAAAACCCCACTGGCATTTGCGCAACATCTGCCCAACAATTTTAACATCGATTCCCAATGGAAAGCCAAATGGTTTGCTGAACATCCAGACATGGGAAGACATACAGATGACCCCACAAAAAAGATGGCAGGCTTTGAACTGCCACATCAGCAAAGGACAATCCTGAATAGGACTCGCACCTCACACAACATCTGCCCGGACTTATAAGTAAAGAAAAGAAGGAGGAGGAGGAAGAGAAGGGAGGGGAGGGGAGAGGAGAGGAGAGGAGAGATGAGATTTTTTTTAAATTTATATTTATATGCCGCCCTTCTCCGGAGACTCAGGGCGGCTTACAATGTGTTAAGCAATAGCCTTCATACTTTTTGTATATTTATACAAAGTCAGCTTATTTCCCCCACAAACCGGGTCCTCATTTTACCCACCTTAGAAAGGATGGAAGGCTGAGTCAACCTTGAGCCTGGTGAGATTAGAACTCGCAGTAATTGCAGGCAGCTGGATGTTAAATGCTGCCTTAATAGGAGGCATTAGCCTGCTACGCCACTCAGGCCAAGTGTGATTGGACACACAAGAAATTTGTCTTGGTGCATATGCTCTCAATGAACATAAAAGATACATTCCTCAAGAATCATAAGGTACAACACTTAATGATAGTCATAGGGTACAAATAAGCAATCAAATACTAGGAAACAGTGAGGCATAGTATCCTCCCCTCAGTGTGACTGCAGAAGTCCCATGTCCCATGTCAAATTATAGATCATATCGTGACCGGCTGTAAGCTAATGCCATATACCTGTCCAGTATCTGATTTTTTTAGTGTAAACAATGCTGTGCTTCAATGGTTGGATGGCCTAGACATTGGTTTGTGAACACAAATCTTTTTATATTTATACTTTATTGTGTTTTAGTTATCTAAGTAAAATATTAAAATAGGTAGGTAGGTAGAGATAGAGATAGAGATATATATTGCTAATTTATGTATGATATGCCATACCTAAATAAATAAATAAATAAATAAATAAGACACCAAACTAGAAACCAAGAGGTCCTGAGTTCAAGTCCCATCTTAGCCATGAAAGCCATTGGGTAACTTTGGGCCTGTTACTCTCTCCTCGCCCAATCAACCTCACAGAGTATTATATGTGTTTGTCAGCTGAAATTATTGGTAAAAATAATAAAAGTTGAATATAAATAAATAAAAAGATGTATGATTTTAAAGGGGAAGTAGGGAAAAACTTGCTTTGGTTGCTTTTTCCATCTCCTTCAGAAACAAATTATTAACTCTAGTACTTTTCTAATTTCCCCTGCTTCAGGGGTGAAATCCAGCAGGTTCTGATAGGTTCTGGAGAACCGGTAGTGGAAATTTTGAGTAGTTCGGAGAACCAGCAAATACCACCTCTGGCTGGCCCCAGAGTGGGGTGGGAATGGAGATTTTGGAATATCCTTCCCTTGCCATGCCCACCAAGCCACACCATGCCCACCAAACCATGCCCACAGAACCAGTAGTAAAAAAAATTGGATTTCACCACTACCCTGCTTGGTTGGTGTATCTATTCTTTACAAGATGTTGCCAGCATGGTAATAGGCATACTTTAGAGTTACTGAGGGTTTAGTTCCAGACCACTGCAATAAAGCAAATTTCTCAATAAAGTGAGCTATGTTAATGTTTTGGTTTCCCAGTGAATATTTAAGTTACATTTACACTATATTGTGATTTGTGAAGTCTACAATAACATGTCTAAAAAATATTATATCTTAATTAAAAGACACCTTGATGCTAAAAAAAAATGTTAATTAGCATCTGATTCCTCAGTGAGTTGTAATTTTTTGCTGGTGGATGGTCTTGTAAAAAACCTAAAATATTTATGAAGCACAGTAAATTAAAGCATAATAAAATGAGGTATGCCTGCATTTTGTCATCTTGTCCATTGATTCCCAATCTTCCCAATGTTTTTCATTTTTTAACTTCTCTAGCTCCACTCAGCCACTGCTGCTGCTATCAATGTTTGCAAAACATAACAAGAAAGAGTGTTTTATAGTCCACACAGGCAACAAGCAGGCCTTCCGTAATATCACAAGTGTCATGGAAGGAGTTATCCATCTACTTTTCCTACTGAACCTTGGCATTTTCTTACCTCTCATCACAATTTGCTTGGAACAGTCAAATTTTGTTTTGTATCTGAATCAATGCTTCTGAAACATACGTATCTTAGTTTTAATAAGAACTACCTGAAATAAGCTATTCTGTATACAAAATCATTTTGTGAATGAACCGTTTTGCTTTGCCCTAGTTTGGGTTCATACAACATAGTAACCCCAAACCAGATAAACTTACATTATAGCTTATTATGATGTGTAAATCCAGCCACAGTCAAGTAAGTATATTCAGAGAAAAAAATATTGTGAAGAGATTGTTTTAAACAGTATTTAAAACTGTTACTGAACCTTGCAATATATTTTATCACAAAGGTGATCCTTGAATTTATATAATGAGAGTATGTTTTCAATTTTTTGTACAGATTTAACAACAGCATGGAATTCTTTTTCACAAACAAAGGCAACAGTAAGTAGTATTTTAGCACTGAGTTAAATAAAATTGAAAATAAACCATACAGGACATTATTATTTAAAAATGAAAATTAATAACTTATGTTATGTTACAAGATAACATTTATCTTGTAAATGTTATAGGACAGTAAGAGATTAAGATACTTTTTCAGTAAAATATAATCACTATTCTCCTAAAATGCATATATGAATCAGCCACCCTTAGTTTGTCCTATCTGGACACTGAGCTGTTTCTTACGATCTTAGGATTCCCAAAATCAGGAAGCTGCTGTCTTAATTCGAACAGACACTCTCTTCTTGTCTAAACAGTTGGTGAGGTTTACCTTTTTCTTGCTTCCTTGTTTCTGTCAGTCACCCAGATTTTAATTTTAGTTCTCTGAAAATGCAATTGATCTGCTAAAGCAACTCTTCTCAATTCCTAATATGCAGTTTGCTTTTACAAAAAAACTATTAAGAATTTGTTTGGAAGTTTTCCAATACAATGAATTTGATGTATTTGGTCTGATACATCAAATTTTCATTTATTATTCTGTTTTTTATTCATTCTTTTTTCAGGATTGAACAATGTAATATAAATTGTCTCCTGCAATGAAAATGTTTGCAGTAATGCGAAACTATTTTTGATTGTACAAAGCTGAAATTAAATCTGAGTTAATTTTACTTAGGTTATGGAATGTTTCGTCCAATTTTTGTAAACTTTTTTTTTACTTGTTGGTTTTTTTAAGTGGCACTATAACATTTAAAATGTTGATACCTTTCTTATCCCCTTTAATCTATCTAGTTGCAGCATATTGAGAACAAATTGGAAGTAGTTCCTATTAGCACAGCCGGATTGGAAACTGTCATGGAAAAAAAGCCATCAATTAGTACTACCAGGAAAATAAGCAGGAAAGGTATGTATTAAGGCCTTTTGAAAAAGGAGATTTCAGTTGCTTATGGTAACATTTTTAAATGAAACATTTTTGGTCTGTAACCAGCAAATTTTGAAAATTTGGTTTGGGAAGTAGATGGCCATCCTATGTGATGACTGGTGGGGTATCTTAAATTCTTGCAGTGAAAAAGTTCTACATTGAAAATAATTACGGATGCTGTGATTGCTGACATCTGTGAAGAACAGGAAGAAAAATTACCTGAGATTCCTTGTTTCTGTAACCAGAAGTTTGCCTTCATAATGTTTCCAATTTGCATAACATTAGCATTTTGTTATTAGGGTTATGCAGTGCATCATTTTAATTTACAACAAAGTGCTTTGGGTACAGTACATGCAGGCATGCACATAGCATCAGTCAGCAATTTTTAAAATCAAATCAGTCTTTTTTTTTTCTCGTAAATCTATTCTAGCAGTATAGGGCAACCATGAGACTGGGATAAAACAGATTTTAAAGAACTGCCAACAAGTGCTACATAAACATCCCATCATCATCCTTTCCATTCCATCACCATCATCACTCTTTCCACTCTGCATCATTAACCCTTCTACTGCGGCCCTGAGTGTGCGCTTGTCCTCCCATTAAATATAATCCTTGGCCATGACAAAGTTGTCTTTGTTTTATAGCCTAAACCAGGGATGGCGAACCTTTTTGGCACTGAGTGCCGAAAAGGGAGGATACACACACACGCACGGCACCAAGTGCTGAAAAGGGAAGCACTTTATGGTCATCAGGACCATGACCAGGAAGAGGAGCATGCTGGATAAGGTACTTCTGGTTTCCAGTGCGCGCATGCATGCTGGCCAGCAGGTTTTCCAGTTACTGCCATGCATGCACATGCACCGATCAGCTGGCCGGTGTGCGTGCTCATGCTGGAAAACAGAAAAGCAGCTCTTCTGGTTTCCAGCAGTGCCGCACACACAAAGGCCAGCTGATCATTGTGCATGTGCAGCAGAAATCCGGAAGAGGAACGGGTGATGCCACACGTGCCAGACAACATGGGCCCATGTGCCACTTCGGGCACGTGTGCCATAGGTTCGCTATCACGGGCCTCAGCTTTTGGGCAGCAATTTCTTAAGGCCAGATATTCTCAAGGTTGTTGTTATTGTTACACTATGATGACTAGTGTAACCAAGCTCAGAGAGCACCAAGGACCACTCATAGAATGGATTGATGTAATTGGAATGTCATTCTGTAATAGCTGCTATTTTCAGATAAAGTTCTTTGTTCCATTTATGGCAGAAAATGAGCAGCATTAGTTGTTTTCTGTTCTTGCTTTGGGTCCAAAATGATGTGTGATATATTACAGCCGCTTTTGCCCCTGAACTACGCTGACATTAAAAGGAAGAAGCTGCTCAGTAATACTAATTAATATTGTAGCTATCTTGCCATTTGAGTTCATCATTAACTTTATATTGTGTTAACCATAGTTCTTAATATTTATCCTTAATTAGAACTCTAATCTTTAATTTCTTAAAGCAATGTATTATATTTTTGATTTATAATTAATTATAGACTAGATAACTGTTATTACTTTGGCTTTAGAGATCTTTTTACAAAGCTTTATTTTCTTCTGCTTTATTATTTCTAAAATACTTAATAAAATAAATAAATAATAAAAATGGGAGAAAAAATGGGAGATGTTGTTTATATAAGTAAGCAAAGAAATATTGAGAGATGTTTAAAGGGGGGGGGGAATTGTGGCAAAAATTGCAATTGAGTAAAATGTATTTGAATTTGATAAATTGTATAAGATAAGATGGCCAATACTCTGTTCAAAAAAGATGTGGGTGAATGTGGGGACCAATAAAACTTTATTTTTTTAAAAAATAGGAGAAAAAAAAATAAGCTTATAAATTTGACATAATGTAAAGCTTCCATTAGTGGTTCACAAATGTATGACTATCTTTTACCATGGTTTCATTCTTTAAGGTTTTCAAAAGCAAAAAAAATTAAAACCAATGTAGTCTTTAAATATAAAGCGTATAAATAACATTCAACTCTGAGGCTCTTTCAGTTACCAGGATAATTACATTGAGCCAGTGTGTAAAAATCTTTCACTAAGACAGTAATGTGGCTAGGAAATTTTTCTCCTGCTCCGAATTCTGTACAGCTGAAGTTATCCCAAATTTGTTAAGTTGTCATCTGGTTGTTCTTTTAAACCCAGAAATGTTATAAATTGAGAGAAAATCATAAGACTGGAAGTTTTCTACCAGAGCCCTCTTCAGCAGAAGTTATAATTATCTACTATGATTAACAAAGCTAATCTGTCATAACAAAATTCATTGCAAATAAAAATTAAAAATAGAAAACCACATTCAAACCTCAGTTGAAACTGACTAGGTCTTTTAAGTGTTTGGTTCAGATGTTTCCTACCATTGTTACAAAAACTTTAATTGTATTGGAAATAAATAAAATTCCACTAGACCCTCCCCCAAGTTCCTTCATCTTTGAAATTTTACTTTTCCCTATTCTAATATTGCTAGCACTGATTAGTTTGTGTTTCATTCATGCATTATTAAAAATAAACAGGAGGAAGGAATAGGCCCATACTTTGTCATTACAGATAGTCCTCACTTACTGTTTATTGTTTATTGTTTATCATATGATATACACAGTATACCCATACAACAAAATTCACCTAACACCCAACACACATGACAATCCCCAGACACACCCCCACCCACCAAAAATTCCCCACCCCTACGCCACCCAAGCATCCACACAGCAGACCAAATAATGCTGTCCAACAGCTCACTGATGGTGGCCCTTTAGTTCATTGTTGAGTGCAATTATAGCTCTGGGATAAAAAATATTCAGAAGACATGTGGTCCAAGTTTTAATTGTTCTGTATCTTCTGCCAGAAGGCAACAGTCCAAAAAGATTGTAAGCAGGATGGGAAGAGTCTCTGAAAATGTTGTGCAACTTCATCAAACAGCGAGATGCAAAGATGTCATCCAGGGCTGGTAGCTGGAGCCCGATGATATTCCTGAATAATGAACCTATTTGGAATTGGCAACTGCAGTGCTAAGCAAGTGGGAGATCATGTGATCACAACTGTGCTTTCCAGCTAGAAAGAGACAAAAAATTTAATGTGTAGGAAAACGAACAGCTTACTCTTGTTGTCAGACAAAGGAGAGATTGCCTATAGAAATAACTTGTTTCCCCCTCACACACACATGCACACAGATTTCAGAGAGATTAGAACAGGTGTCAAACTCAATTTCATTGAGGGCTACATCAGGGTTGTGTTTGATCTTGGGGAGGCGGGGGGAGACATGGCCAAGGTGGCGTGGCCAGCTCAACGTCACTCATGTTGGAGGTGCCTGTGGCAGCCCAAGTACTCTGCCAGCAAAAACGGGCTCCCGAGCTCTGTTTTCAGCTGTGACGGCCTTCTGCAACCCTCTGGCAGTGAAAATGGAGCAGGCAGCCCTTGCAAGCTCTATTTTTGCTGACAGAGACCTGCAGGCCAGTCCACTGTTTCCAGGGTGGCCCCATGGGCCAGATCTAGGCACCCCATGGGCGAGATCCGGCCCATGGACCTTGAGTTTGACACCCCTGTTCTAAACAATTTTTATGATCCAAATTATTGGCTGCCTTATTTCTTGCCTTTAACACGTTAAGAAGAATTAGTCTGAATATCAGTTTTTAATGATCCTGGTGCTCATATATGGTTTACTGAAAGAATCTGACAGCACCTTTTCCAACTAACACATTTTTTAAAGGCATAAGCTTTAGAAACTTTAGTTTCAGGCTAAGATGGCTGTCATTCTCCAGTGATATTCAGACAGTATATAAACATAAGGGAATCTCTGCACTTCTGAGATGGTTAATTTTGCTCAGGGGTCTTTGGTTTGTGTATCCTTCAGAGTCTAGTAAGAAGAGGTGAAGCTTTCAGATCTAGAAAGAAGAGCCCCACTTTCACATGCTTGCTGATCTTAGCAAAGAACTTCAAAACAAATTAACATATTTTGCAGAAGTCTTTAAGAAGACTTGTTATTTTATGTATGTAGTGAGTTTAATTACTTTATATTTAATAATGTTTTCTACAAACTTGCCTAGAAGAAACATTAAAGCAACCAGTTATTTATTTTTAACTTCTTTCTTCAAGCCTCTGCACATGCTCCAAGATGGCGGCGATCGCGTGAAACACCGCCCAAGGATGGGACGGTTTTGGGTCATTCAGGGGTCGCAGGGGGCTGACTAAACATCTTGGCTCCAGCCATGGCTAGGGAAGTTTCCGCCCAGCCGGGTGAGGGCTGTTTCGCCGTCTGGAACAACACGGCTGGGTCGGAGCAGGCATTTGAAGATACTGCGGGAAAATGGCGGCAACGACCTGGCTGCAGTGTCCACTTCCAGCCCCGGAGGCGGCGGAGGCCGGGGTAGCGGCGGCAGTGGTCATGCGATGGCAGCGGCGGTGGAACAGCTCCCCCTCATGCTCTGGATACCTCGGGGGTGATGTCCAGAGGTTCTAGGGTATGTTGGGAGCCTGGTTGCTGTTCGGCGTCGGTGGCAGCCACGGCGGCTATGGCCTGGCAGCGAAGATGGAGGAGAACGCGGACGGCGGCTGGTGCCTAGCAGCATGGTCGGGGGGGGGGAGATATGGACAGTTCTACCTTCCCAGTTTTTACCGTCTGGCCCATTTTACCATTTGGACCTGCAGCTGGTTTTACCATTGAGACCCTATTGAGACCTGGGGGTTGGAGGTCGGTTGGAGGTTGGAGATGTGATTGGGTGTGTGTGAAGACCTGGGTAGTTTGGAGAGACTGGAGGTTGATTAATTATTGATTGCCTCAGGTAGTCTCCCCTTCCGCCTTCCCCCCTCCCCTCCTGTTTATGGCCTGGGACTGGCCCTATATGACATCCTTCTCCAGATTATGCCCAGTGGTATGCTATCCCCCTCCTTTGTAGGCCATGCTCTCCTCTCAGGATTATTATTATTCTGTCCATATGGACTGGCTTATTGTTTCATCTGACCCTAGCTGAATGGACTGGAAAATGGCTATATGGGTGCTGAGGGAGCTGTTGCCGCTCATCATCGGAAGAAATTAGACCATCTGATTTCCATCGCCACTTTACATCTGGGCCAGCCACCGTGAGAGGGTGGCTTGGATACTTTTTTCTTGCCAACTGTGACGAATTGGCACAGGTCTCCTCCCACTGCCATGAGAGGGCAGTGGAGTCCAGCATTTTTCGACATTGATATCTACTTGTTCCAGCATTTTTAGACTCTTTGGTGCATCCCTGGACAATCTTTACCTCCCATCCTTGTTTATTCTGATGTATACGACTGCCGACCTTCTTGCACTGCGAGACTCCCCCCTCTCTCAGGTTTGGCCCTCCACATTATCGAGGGCCTACCTTGATGATGGGTTGTGGAATCCCGAGAGGTGGCATGGCCCAAAGAGAGGGTTGAGGGATTTTTAAAGTATGTTTTTAGCCAAAATTTTAAGGGGTTCTGGGGCAACCAGAGTGGGTCTGGGCGGTAACCACCAGTGTCGAGGCTGGGTCCGGCGGGGGGCTATGGCATTGGGAGTATGGGGCTGGATTTCAGGGAGGGGGCTAGAGTCCAATTTAATGAGGGCTGTTTAATAGTACTGTGGGTGGGAGGGGCAGATAAGGTGGTAGCAGGGGGCCATATCATGTTCTGGGAGTGCGCACTCGCTGTCTCCGAGTGATTGCGCACTCCGGTCCCCAATGCTCTTCTCGTTCCCTGGGTTGCACAGATCCTCAGGGCCTGGGCTTCCGACTGATGTTGTGCAACACCAGGTCCGTGATAAAGCCCCCCTCATTCACGATCTTATTCAGGAGGGGGGACTGGACCTGCCAGGTATTATGGAGACCTGGCTGGGGCCAGAAGGGGAGGTGCCCCTTGTTGAAATGTGCCCACCAGGTTTCCATGCATTCCATCAGCCAAGGGCCCAGGATAGGGGCGGGGGGGTGGCGGCTATTATTAAAGAAGGTCTTTGTCCGAGGGAGGCCACTGTACCTCAGATAGCTGGATGTGAGTCCCTCCTTGTGAAGTGGGGTCGTGGGGTGCAGATGGGCTTGCTGATTGCGTACCTGGCTCCCTGCCATGTAGTGGCGGCCCTGCCCGAGCTGCTCAACGTAATAGCCGGGGTGGCGGTGGATACCCCCAGACTTATGGTCATGGGGGATTTTAACCTGCCATCCATTGGTGAAACGTCAGAAACAGCCCGGAAGTTCATGGCTTCCATGACAGCCATGAACCTTACCCAGTTAGTTCAAGGCCCTACTCACATGGGAGGACACACTCTGGATCTGATTTTTGCCTCTGGTCATTGGTTGAATGATCTAGAAACAGGGAATATAGTTACCAAGCCCTTCTCATGGTCAGATCATTCACTCCAACTAGATTTTCGAGCCGCTAACCTCTGCTGCAGGGAGACGGAACCGACCAGGTGGTTCTGTCCCAGGCACTTGATGGATCTGGATAGGTTCCTGACGGAGCTTGGGCCATTCCTTGAGGCTCTGGCTCATGACTCGACTGAAGAACTGGTGGCCGCCTGGGATAGGGCGGCCGCTGGAGCTTTGGACCGCGTCATGCCTTTGTGGCCTCTGACCCGGTGCCGATCTCAGTTGGCTCCCTGGTTTTCCGAGGAGCTGAGGGAGATGAAGCTCCAGAAAAGATGCCTGGAGAGCGACTGGAGGGCCAGCCGCTCCGAATCTGACTGAACACTGGTGAGGTCTCATATTAAGACCTACCTAGTGGTGATAAGGGCGGCACAATCGAACTATTGTTCCGCTCTTATTGCGTCTGCAGAGAACCGCCCAGCAGCCCTGTTTAGGGTGACCCGCTCCCTTCTCCATTTGGGAGCAAAGGAAGACCCCTTGCAGGGTAGGGCTGAGGATTTTGTGCAATTCCTGGATGACAAAGTCACTCAGATTCGGGAAGGCCTGGATTCCGACTGGGTAGATTCAGATGGGGTGACGGAGGTGGGTCTTGAGAGTGTTATCTGGGAGGGGTTTGACCTTGTGACTCCCAAGGACATGGACAGGATTCTGGGTAGGCTTAGCGCTGTCACATGTTTATTGGACCCGTGTCCCTCCTGATTGGTGTTGGCCTCCCAGGCGGTTACACAAGGCTGGCTCCAGGGGATTATTAATGCTTCTTTGAGTGAGGGTTTCTTCCCTCCCTCCCTGAAAGAGGCGGTGGTGAGGCCCCTCCTCAAGAAGCTTTCCCTGGACCCGGCTGTATTATCGAACTATCGTCCAGTCTCCAACCTTCGCTTTGTGGCGAAGGTTGTTGAGAGTGTGGTGGCGCAACAACTACCCCAGTACTTGGATGAAGCTGTCTATCTAGATCCGTACCGGTCGGGCTTCAGGCCAGGGTACAGCGCAGAAACGGCATTGGTCGCATTGGTTGATGATCTCTGGAGGGCTCGGGACAGGGGCTGTTCCTCTGTTCTGGTCCTATTAGACCTCTCAGCGGCTTTTGATACCATTGACCATGGTATGATGCTGCGCCGATTGGAGGGGTTGGGAGTAGCGGGCATCATGTTGTGGTGGTTCTCCTCCTTCCTCTCTGACCGTACACAGTTTGTGTTGGCAGGGGGACAGAGGTCGACCTTGAGGCACCTTGTTTGTGAGGTGCCACAAGGGTCGGTCCTCTCACCCCTTCTGTTCAACATTTATGTGAAGCCGCTGGGTGAGATCATCTGTGGTTTTGGGGTGAAGTTCCATCAGTACGCTAATAATACTCAGCTGTACATCTCCACCCGGACCACCCCAATGATGCCCTTGACGTGATATCCCGATGCCTGGAGGCCGTGCGGATCTGGATGGGGAGAAACAAGCTCAGACTCAAGCCTTCCAAGACCGAGTGGCTGTGGTTTCCGGCGTTCCAATATAGCCAAGCTAGCTCCATCGCTGACTATTGGTGGCAAGGTCTTGGCCCCCTCAGAGAGGGCTCGCAATTTGGGTATTCTCCAGGATGCACGGCTGTCCTAAAGATAAATTTAAATAAATTAAGTCATTGTTTAAGATATAACTGCTGTTCTTTTTTTTTCAGATTAAATTTCATTTTAAATTAGATAATTGGTTATTTAGAACCACAGGAAATGTGTAATTGTAGCTTCATGATGGTTTGCCATGCTATATCAGGAGAACAGGGATAACCAATGGGTTTTTAACTTACACTTCCATGTTAAACTTTTATATTTGTATTTGTTTTCTTTGAACAATTAACCAAAGCAATATTGCAGCCATGTGTAGTTTTAAAATATTTTATCTATCTATCTATCTATCTATCTATCTATCTACCATACATATTCGAATATAAGCCGAGTTTTTCAGCACATTTTTCAGGCTGAAAAAGCCCCCCTCGGCTTATATTCGAGTCATGGAAAAAAAATGCCTTTTTAAAAGAAAACAAATGAGTGGACCCCTGTCTGCAAAAATAGAAAAAACAGCCCCTTTCAGCATCAGTATAGGTTAATTACCATAAGTTGATTTGAAGAGCTTCCCAACTCTCAGCTGATTTGCTCTCAGTTGTTTTACCGGGGCTCTGTTGCTAGCTAGCTGCAAAGAGGTAAATTGCTGGAGCATTTTCCCTCCCCCTCCCAGCTATGCTAAAAAAGCGAAACTGAAACTAAAGCAGGGTCTTTGCTGCAACGTGACAAAATGAGGCAGAGAGAGATTTCTTTTGCTTTTGCTTTTGCTTGCAACGTTGGAAAGGCAGATTTCTTTTTCCTCATCAAAAAAAGTAGGTGCAAACAATGGGAAATTCATGGCAAATGGCAAAAGAGGAGAGTTCAAGATTTTAAAACACAAAAGAAAAAGCTCTATTTAACTAGGGAATTGTAATAATTGAGATACTATTAATTGTATATTGTGTTGAAAGCAGAAATGGTTAAGTTGTGGTTTGGAAGAATATATGGGGGAAATTATTTGGTTTATTATTATTGGTAAATATAATTACCGGTAATTGATTTGTAAGAAATTGGATTGCATGGAAATAATTGGAATATTCATGTTCATATTGATTAATATACAAAAAAGATAGTTATATAGCTAATTGATTTATATTAAAATGTTGAATTTGTACTGAACAACTGTAATATTACATAATTAACCAATGTGAGGATGGATATAAAAATAGATGACAATGGGCAGGGGTATAATATAGAATAGAAATGAAAAATTGAATTTGATTAAGATTAGAGGTGAGGATAAAGGGTAATATTGATTTTTTAAAAAAATAGATGAGGGATAAATATGGCAAAAAGGAAATATAGAAATTGTAAATTTAATTGAAATGACTGAACACTGTTTAAATTTGTGAACCGGCCAAATACTCTGTTCAAAGAAAATACATTGTATGTTTGTATGTGTGTTTCTAATTATTGCTATTTATTCATATGTGTTCTCTTTTATTCTTTAAAGTTTAACAATTCTTTATCTTAATATCTTTATATTTGTTTGGGGTTGGTTTTCTTCCCTTTCATCTTTTTTATTGTACAGCAATCTTTCTCCTCAAACCTACCACCTCTCTCTTTGAGGAAGGGGGGAGAAAGAGAATGAGAGAGAGAGTGGAGGAGAGAGAGAGAGAAAGAGGGGGAGAGAGAAAGAATGAGAAAGAGAGGGGGAGAGAGAAATGGTGATAAGATAGAGCAAAAACGTAAAATGTGAGGACAGTCGTAAGTTCGAGGACTGGTCACAAGTGCGAGGACCAGTCAAAAATTACTTTTTCAGCCCTCTGAATAGTGCATATGCACAAAAGGACTACCCAGAGGGCTGAAAAAAGTGATTTCTGACAGGTCCTTGCACTTTTGACCAGTCTTTTTTTATTTTGAAATTTACCAGTGGCTGCTGCATTTCCCACCCCCGGCTTATACTCGAGTCAATAAGTTTTCCCAGTTTTTGTGGTAAAATTGGGGGTCTCGGCTTATATTCGGGTCGGCTTATACGCGAGTATATACGGTATCTATCTATCTATCTAATTTCAGTGAAATCAATCTATCAAGCTATTTTGTAAACCAAGAGGACCAAAACATTCATTTAAGTTCTGGGAAGGGAGATACTATTGAGAAGAGATTGACTCACTAGGGTATAAGAGGGATGGGAGGAGAAGCACAGACTTATAAGATTCTGTTATTACAGCCTGTCTCAATAAAGTCTAGTTCTAGTTGTCCTGTAGAGTCTCTTTCATGAGCTGTTAGTGTTCTTCCCTCCTTGTAAAATACGTATGAAATTTCTTATTTTTTAGATTTATATGGCTATCCATCTACCCATGACTCTTTAAATATAATTAAAGCATGTTTAATTTTATATTTCTGAAATATTTTATACAATGCTTTAAGAAAATGTTCAATATAAACCTTAATTTTTTTTAAAAAAATCAATAATTACTTGTTCTTGAGGGTTTATACTTGTATATTGTCAAATTAGAAAAAATAATTGAAAAAAGACACATATATTATAAATGTAGTCTAGTATGAAGTAGAAACTTTTTTTTCCTCCCATAAGTCTAGAACAGGGGTGTCAAACTCAATTTCATTGAGGGTCGTATCAGGGTTGTGGTTGCTCAAGGGGGCGGAGTGGGCATGTCCAGTTCCGACTGCTGCTCTGCTTGCTCTCCTTGGCCAGGTTGCTCATGGTGTGTGCATGAAAAACAATGTTAACTTGGATTGCCAACAAAGTTCTGTCTGTGACAAAAAAGAATACAAAATTGCTTTCTTCTTTGAACTGGGGCATCTCCAGCCAAGTTGCCTGTCCTTCCTTCCTCCCTCCCTCCCTCCTTCCCTTTTCTTCTTTTTCCTTCCCTCTTCATTCTCCTTCCTTCCCCTCCTTCCTTCTTTTTTCTTCCTTGCTCTCTTCCCCTCTTTTCTTCTTTTTCTTTCCTCTTTCCCTTTCTCCTTTCCTGCCCTTTCTTGGATGCAAAAGGGGAAACATTTCGCTTTTGCTAATAGTTTGTGGCCACTTAAAAGACTGAGAACAAACCAGGCTCAGTTTATCCCATGCCTGCATTTAGTGGGGGCACCCAGAGTCAACAGTACAGCTGTGGCTGTACTGTGATAGTTGATCAGAGTGCCTTTGTTTTTTATGTGCAACAGCTTTAGCATTTAGGAACAGAGGTAAGTTAGTTGCTTTTCTATTAATACATAATCCTTAAAAGGGTTCTCCTGTAGGGACCCTGCCATGGTCTAATTCAGATTGGAAATATAGCAGAGGAAAATATTTCCCCACTCTGCTTTGTCCTGTTTTCCCCACTGGAAATGGCTGTTTGCAACACACAAGGGCGGAATACTTTCCCAAGAGCTCACAAGTTAAGAATCATCATAATCATAATCATAAGTTTATTTGTCAAGCATATATAAGATAATAGGTAAAAGTATAACCATAATTAGAATACATGAAAAGAGTAAGTAAAAAGGAATATTAGGACAGTGACGGTAGGTACGCTGGTGCACTTATGCACACCCCTTGCAGACCTCTTAGGAATGGGGTGAGGTCAACAGTAGACAATTTAAGGTTAAAGTTTGGGGAGTTTGGGGAAGAAACTACAGAGTCAGGTAGTTCATTCCAGGCATTAACCACTCTGTAACTGAAGTCATATTTTCTGCAATCAAGTTTGGAATGGTTTACCTTGAGTTTGTATCTATTATTTGCTCGTGTACTGTTGTGGTTGAAGCTGAAGTAGTCATTGACAGGAAGGACATTGTGGCAGATAATTTTATGTACTATGCTTAGGTCAGACTGAAGTCAGCGTAGTTCTAAGTTGTCTAAGCCCAAAATTTGAAGTCTGGTGGTATAAGGTATTTATTGCGGTAAGAGGAATGGAGGACTCTTCTCGTAAAATATCTCTGGACTCTCTCGATTATATTTATGTCCAATATGCAGTGCGGGTTCCAGACAGATGAGCTGTATTCAAGAACTGGGCTAGCAAATGTTTTGTATGCTCTAGTTAGTAGTACAACATTACCAGAGAAGATGCTACACAAGATTAGGTTAACAACTCTTAATGCCTTTTTGGCAATGTTGTTACAGTGGGCTTGGGCACTTAGATCTTTAGAAATGAGTACTCCAAGGTCCTTGACAGAGTGAGGGTCATCTACAAGGTCATGTCCATCTAATTTGTATTTTATGTTTCGATTCTTTTTGCTAATGTGCAAAAAGAGCATTTGTTGATTGAGATTTGAAGTTGCCACTTGTTAGACCTATCTGACACATAGTCAAGGTCTTTTTGAAGGGTAGTTGCATTGTTGGTGTTGAATAGTTTTACATCATCAGCGAAGAGAACACAGTTGCTTTTAATACGATCACAAAGGTCATTTATGTAAAGTATGAAGAGTGTTGGACCTAAGACACTGCCTTGGGGAACACCGCTATTAACATGTACAGGATTTGATAGAGAATACCAATGTTCAGTGCACAGGAGGCATCTCAGGGTGAGGAAGGCCGTGGAAGGGCCTAGTTATAGAATAGGCCCTCAAAACCTCCCCAACCCACTAAGATACCCTGCTTCTCCCACCCTCCTGCCACACTGGACTCACCTTGCAAACATCTGTCTCCTCTCTGCCACTGTTTATTGGCCTTTGAGGGAGGGAGGGAGAGGAGAGTTGGCTTGGAAATGTTTTTCGCACCGAAAACGGATACTCCTGAGTGCCATAATATTGCTTAGATTCAGGCACCCATCCTCTTTGGAGAGTGAGGGACCCAGAAATTTTCATTACCACTGTTCTTGACTTCTTATTGAATCCCTAGAGATGCATGAAAGACATCTTGATTTTTGTTTCAGGTTGCAGGTCTTCCAGTCAAAACAAGGAAAGTTCTTTCCGCAAGCCTCTTCGTGCTACCACTTTGGATAGCAATGTGAGTAAGAATGGACATGTTGAATTTCGTCAGCCCTTGCCTTCTTTCAGGTGAGTTTGATTAGTTTTGTCATTTTACTATTGCAGGGGTTATAGAAGTAAACTGTAAGCATAATTATTTACTGTTTTCAAAGAATTTACATTTATTGATATGATTACTGTTTCACCTTAAAGCGATTTCATGAAATAGAGCTCTTGCTTATGCTATTGCTTGCAATTTAGAAGTGAAGACAATGTTTTTACCAAGTTATCAAAATACTATCTGCATTCTAAAAACAGTAATTGCCACTATTCTAAGAGAGAGGGAAGGGCGTTAATAGATCTTGGGAGACAAAAATTATACTAAGTGAAGAAATTATCCTACTTGAACCTTTGATGCTATTTTATCCTGAAGAAGAGTACAATTCATGAAATTAGATTTTTCCCCCTCTATCATATTCTCTGCCTTTCTATAGCAAAGACTAGAGTGCTTTCCCTTCTCCTCTGGTTTGGTGGAAGCAAGTACCATATAGCACATTCCCTCTTATGTTCTTATCTGGAAAGAGAGAGAGCATTCTTGTTTTAGCTCATTCTTTGGGAAAAGAGATGTGCTTAGTAGGTCTACAATAATATCATGACTATAAAGAAAGTTCCTTTGCTGTTTCATGCTGTGGACATAGAAAGGGTACTGTAGGGGATTTTTTGGTTTGGCTTTTTATAGCCAAGATGTGTTGGATGTCTGGTAGTGAAAATGACAATCCATGTTCTGTGTTTGTGAATTCTTGGAATTGAGGAATTATTATCTTGCATAGAACTATGGCTTTAAAATGAAAAGGTTTGGGTGATAGAACATTCTCAATGACAGGAGGAAAAAATTTTTATAATTACTTAACTCTTTCTCTCAAGTTCAAAGTTGTTTTTGTTTTATGACAAACATAGGTTTATTAGAGTTCCTGTTTTTATTTGAATGTTTAATGTGCTTCCATTAGAGATTCTCAGTGGTCACCATCTTATAAAACCTCTTGCCAATTGGAGGCCAGACATCTGAAGTATAAAGAAGCAGGAAATAAAGCTGAAGGAAGTGGTATGATCTATGATAAAGGAGAACCAGATTTGCATGGCAGAGATTTGAAAAGCTCGTCTTCTACAGATGAAACTGTTGTTCGCTATTTGAATGACCATCCAGCAATTAATGCTTTGCAAAGTTCAGACATGGTGAATCCTACAAAATTAGAAGAAGAAAAAAGTGAAGAATCCAGAGGAGATGAGTATACAAAAACACCGCCAAGTTCAATAGTCCAAAATGAACTAAAAGAATTACAGTTGGTAGAATCTTCAGCTTCTTCTGCCAGTACCTCAAGTGCCCATAGATTAGATATTTTAAAGCAGCATCAGCATGATGATAAACTGGAAAAATTAAAAGAACGAATTAGAAAGCAATGGGAATGTTCAGACGAACTGACTGTCAGAGGACATAATCCTGAATATTCTGATCATCCAGCTGTAACTGTTACAGCTCCTGAAAATATAGTGACTCCTAAAATCAGAAAAGTGGCAACAGCACCCATAGCTCCCTCCTATAAAGGTACACCATTTGTAAATAAAATGTTTATGTGGGGGAAAAATCTCTGGGTTGTGTAATAAAGGCTAAGATTTTCATTGTTCCTTTCTTGGGATCGATTACAAACCCAGTTAATATTGAATGTATTTAGATAGAAACTTCTCAGCTATTTCCATGTAGTAGAGGTTTGAAATCTAAATAGAATGTCATGACTATTTTAATCTGCTAAAATTAATTGTGCTGTTCTTTTAGGTTTCAATCAATCAGAAGCCAAGATTCGTACTCCTGATGGAAAGGTATGGTGTGAAGAGGAATTTCTGAATCTGAGTAGAGAGTTATGTCAAGATTTAGAATTCCAGTTGGCAGGTAAATAGCCAGAGTAATTTTGAGAATATTTATATTAAAAGCAGTGATATTGTATATTTAGTACAATAATAATAATCCATAAGCCTGTAACTAATACTTTGAAGCCCTGTAAATTTAAAGAAAAAAATAAACTTGGTAACTTAATTCATACCTTGAGTTCTGATTTGAAAGTTAATAATAGTTGCTATAACATCTTCCTGTAATTTTGATGGGAGTTTGCTTGATGCACTAATGGTTCTTCAACATATTTTTCAGAAGAGGATTTGACTACAGTAAAGACACCTACTGAAAGAAAAGAGAAAAAAGGACACAAACCAGTGCGTAAAACTCAGAAGATTGCACAACTCTCAAGTCCTTATTCTAAATCAGGTGCATTTTATTGTAACTTTTTTTTGTTTAACTTATTGTGAGCAACCAAGAGTCAGGTGGCATTCATGTTTTATGATTTCATTCATTCATTCATGACAATCATCAGTGTTGGCTTATACTTTTCAAGAGAGCTGCTTCCATGTATCTGAAGGCTGCAGTCATATTCTCTCACCATCATCATGCTTACTTACTGTTTCTTCAAATATGATACCCTGTTTCCCCGAAAATAAGACATTCCCTGATAATAAGCCCAATCGGACTTTTGAGTGCATGGCAATAAGGCCAAGCGCTTATTTCAGGGTTCAAAAAAAAAAATAAGACAGGATCTTATTTTCGGAGAAACACGGTATATTAATAACATGTGTCATGTTAACCAAGCATTGCAGATACGTGATCCTATGCTAAGGTGAAGATCTTAAGCTTTACTGCAGGAATGCTGTAGATTTTCTCCGTTTTGCTCTCTGTAGAACACTTTGAGGGGTATAAAGAGAGACTAAGTTAATGATAAGTAAAGATTAAAGGCAAGGATAGCTAGCTTTAATTTAAAAATGCAAGAAATTTAAAATATAAAAGTAAAAAATGAATGCTAAGAAAAAAATTAAAATGCAGAGAAAAAAGGGGGGGGAAGGGAAAAAATAAAGTTACACAAAGAAATGACTTCTTCTTTCATCAAGACAAATACAAACAATTTCAGCAAATTATCACCTTTCAACCAAAGGTTTGTAAACAATTTCAACCAAAAATCCCATATCTCATCTTTTATCTGTTATTTGCTAATAAAGCCTTGTCATTCAGTCTGAATCAACAAAAGTCCATTAAAACCTACCAGAAAGAACAACACAGGTAGTCCTCAATTTACATTGTTGCTATGAATTTTTCCAGAGTTAAAATACTTTTTTTCCATTCTGTATTAGAGACGTCTTCTCCTTTAAATAATGTTAGTTCTTTCCGGTTGTCTCTAGTAGGCAGATTTTAAGGTCTCTTATCATATTTTTTTACACTTAGATTCATAAGCTTCATGTATTTTAATCAGATTTTTTAAAAAATCACAAGAAGGATTTTTAGTTTCAAAATCTTATTTCCTGTCAATCTGGCCCATTAGTCCATTTGTAATTTTCCAGAATCAACTTTCTCATCACCCTTTTTTTGTTTATTTCTGAATTATAAATTTTGCCTTAAATTCTTAAACATACATGGAACTTCTTTCACTGACAATTGAAAGAAAATTATCCATTGTAATCAAACTTACTCTTCTGAAGGTTCGCGCTATGCAAAAAGCAATTAACCAGCCATTTCCAAAAATGATTAAGAAAGGAAATGGGCAAACTGAATGTCCATTCCAAACCATTCCCAACCAAAGTTTGGTGAGATGAGTTTCTCTCAGCTCCCAGAACTCTGACACTGCTATTATATAGTCTCCTCATGGGGACCCTCTCTAAGGAGCACTTGTGAGTAATCCTGGTCCTCTCCTTGTTTTGGAGAGGAGTTTGGGGAGCTGATCCATTTACTAGCTCCTCTTTCTGCTATGGTCATCAGCTCTGCTCTCTGTGGAACCATATTCAGTCCACCATTGCTTCCCCAGACGTCGATAACATTAGTTCAGTAAAAATCAATGAAGAAGAAACTCTGGGAGAACAGTAGAAGAAACTACTACTACCCAAGTAATTTCAGATGATGCTGTCATTCTATGAATGGGTGAGATAGCAATGCATTTTCTTTTCTTGCCACTTCTATCCACATACTTTCCTTAAAATATAGAGTACTGGTGTGTTATTCAATAAGAAATAGAAAATGTTTTGTATCTTTTTTCTTGGTTTAGGTGTTGTCAACACAATAAGTACAACATCCTGGAGGGATGGACAAAGGCTAGCAAAGAAACTACTAGGTCCAGTGCCTAAACTAGAGCAGCCAAACACTCAGCTGTTGCTTAGTGACAGGAATGAAAAAGATAAATCTATTAAAACTGGTAAGTTAAATATATTTGGGGGGGGGGGGTTATGTGTGTTTGTGTATGTGAGCATTTTAATGCTAGTGAAAAGCAGCTGTTCACATTATGTCTCATACACTGAATAATTCTGAACAATTCTTTAGATCATATTGCACACAGTTCTTTAAATCACAAAATAAAAATTGGTACCTTCACTTTAAAGGCTGAATGAATACCATACAGCAGAGGCCCATAACCCCAGGCCATGGCCCAGCCTATTGAGATCTGGGCTGCGAAAACAGCGCATGAGCGCAGGAAGCTGCATTTGCACAAGCAGGTTGGGGTCTGCTGCTGTATAGTTCAGAATTACTAATGTATTCCTTTTTTTAAAGTCATAAAATAATAGATGTAAATTAAACTTAAGATTCACATGCTTGACCACCCAGCAATATTTCATGAAATATTTTGCTACTAGTAAAGAAATCTTTAAGGAAAAAAAAATATAAGAATTGTTATCATTTTTGGATGAAGGCAGTGAGATTTTGAAGTATTAAATTTAAATTACTCCATTGCTGTCCATACCCAGTTTTGCAAAATTGCAGATATGGAATAGAAGCTATATTCTACAGCCTATATACAGTCTGATTATACTGTAAATCAGGGGTGTCAAACTTGCGGCCTGTAGGCCGTATGCATCATGCGCTGGCCACGCCCACTCCCACTTTAGCAAAGGTGGGAAAGTCGTGATACGTCACATGACGCCACATGTTTAACACCACTGCTGTAAATAATTTCTTTCAGACAGCAAACTCTTGTGGGTATTCCAGTTGAAAGAACATGAAAATTGTAGCCCTAACTAATTCTTTCATGACCAGTTTCAAAGTTGTATGTATTCTTTTTCAGGTAATGGTTAAAAAAATTGCAGTTGCATATTATTTTATTGCCCAACATTATTTCCAACCTTTTAAAAGTAATTTTTCTTTCTATATCAAAGAATGTAGTTTCTGGATATAATGTTCAAATTTCATAAAATAAGATAGATTAAAAAATAATGCCCACCAAATACTGGATATTAAGATGAATATGCTACTTTGAATCTTAGTGATCTTCCCACTCTGCTTCCCTTTAGTATCCTTAGCTCAAAAAACAGAAACTGACTGTAATATACCTGTGGCTGTAAAACCCCTCACAATATGTCCTGAGCGTTCATGGAGCAAAATAAGAGCACAGAATACCCTGAAGGAAAAAGATTCTGCTCCTCACAATGAGGGACTGAGAGATGATCATGTAAATAAGGATTTCTTACCAGTAGAAATCCGTGGGATTCTTGATGATCTGCAACTGGATTCTGTAACTCAGGATTCAGAGATGAGGAATGAAATATGTCAGAATCAGGAATCTAGAAGTCATAGCCCAAGCAAAAAAAAATCAGACAAAGTTCCCATCAGTGAAGACACTCAGTTTATCTTAAAGAAACGCCACTATGATGCAGATGAAGTACGCCAGTACATTGTGAGACAGCAAGAGGAAAGGAAGAAGAGACAAAGTGAAGAAAAGAAAGCACAAAAGGAGGCAACGCAGCAAAAAAATAAAAGACTCCAGGAACTTTACAAAAAACAAAAAGAAGCTGTTGCCAATAAAACAAAGGCAACATCAACATCTGAAAGGGTCACTAAACAGTTACAAGAAACTTATTCTAAATTGTTCATGGAACAAACATTGCTGGAGAATCCAGGACACTCTGTTCAAGAAGTTCAGGTAGGCTGATAAGAGTTGGGATATTTTCTGTGTTTTTTCCATGTTAATTTTTAAAAAATGCATACAATAAGCAGGAATAGCTGTTATTTATTCATTTGTTGCATATATAACATGCCATTTGCTTGAGATTATCACCTCAAGGATATTAACACCTGGGTATTTTTTCTGAGATGTGAAGGTTACATATATCATGTTAGCTAGGGTTTAGTCTTTATCCCTTCAATACTATTAAAGTTGTTGAGGTAATTCAAGCTAAAAGAGACTAGTCAGAGTTGTCTATTAACCTCCATGGTGCCTAAAGACTGAATCAAGTAAGAATAACATTAATAAATTGTGTAAGAATTGCCAACACTCTTGCAGTCTGCAAATGTAGTACAATGTACAATTTTAGCATAGTGTAAGATATGAATAGACATTAGCCACATTAAGGCATTTTTAAAACCCCAGACCGACACAAAGTAGATAAGGACCCTGTATTCTTTCCTTGTCATCAACATCTGGCTCTTTGTTAATCCTAGTTCCTCCTGCTCTTTCTACACTAAGGAAAGATCTGAAGATTCATTCTAGATAAATTTAGCTGAACACATTTAGAAACCATCGTGTCCCTGGAAACCTTGATTATACAGCTATAATACTCATGGGGTATAAACCTTGGCTATTTATCCGAGACGTTATATAGCTGTTACTTTAATTAGTGTTGAAAAGATCCATGTTCAAATACTTAATCAGTCATGAAAGTCATGGGAAAGTATAGTTCATAGTCCAGTATACATTATTTTATTTTAATTCATGTTTTATTTGCAGTTTTCCTTTCACACCATACATATTTTGTGGACAGTGAATTGACTGGGTCAATGTCCTTTTTAAATAATGCTAACAATAATAATACAAATAAATATGCATGATCCTAATCTTCCAACTTCAACAATACCATTCTCTCTTTATCATTCTTCATCATTTTTTCTCGTTAATTCATTTACACCTAAATAACATTTCTTTGCACCATGTATTTGTTATCCCCTACTAAGTCACTAATGTTTAATATTTTTAAAATTACTCATTATTCCATCATAATTTCAATATCCCAAATGTCTTGGACTACTAACAAGGCCAAATATTAACAAAATTTAATCAATCCCAGGATTATATCTTAAAGTCCCCACAATTTTTAATCCTTAAAAGTTTAAGATCACAATATATTTTTAATAATACAATTAGATTACCTAATCCTAAAATTCCACCTTCTAACCTTAGTATATTTTAAATTATAATAAATTCTATTATCTGTTAGCACATATGCTATTTTCCCTATTTATATTTTCTACTTTTTCATTTTATTAATATATTTTATCACTATCCATCATCTCTTAACCTTTTTGGAGTTTCATCATTTGTTGACTTTTTAATCACCCTTTTATTTCTCTCTCTTAGAATTTTATAACTTTTTTTGATATTTTTATACCCACTGAGTATTCCCTTCAGGTTGCCCTTTGTCTCTTTCTGCTGTATCATTTGGGCACCCATCCATACATCTTTCTCTTTTTTTGAAGATATTTCCTTTTTTTTTTCTCTAGACCTTTTTTTTTTGAAGATTTTTTTTTCTCTGTTCTATTATAAACTTTTAAGGAATTATCTATTTGATTCCTACTTATCAATCCTTTCTCCTCATTATCTTTCTCTTCTTGCATCTCATTTTGATTTTTCTCTTCCGCTGCTTCTTCTAATTTCTCATCTATTTTCTGAATATCATGTTCATCTTTATCTTTAGACAATCCCCTTGTCTCCTTATTGTTCTTTACAGTTTCATGCATGCTTTTGAGCATCAAAATTATTTCTTCATATATCTCTATTATCCCCTGATAATTCATTTTGTAACAATTTGATAAAAATTACTCAATATACCTCTATGGTCCCAACATCTCAATTTTAAAATATTCAACAGAGTTAATTATTAATGAGATTTAGTCAATCCCATAGTTATACCTCCAGATCCCCTAAATTTATAATCTTGAAAGTTCTTTAGTATTTTACAGCCTTTTGGTTTTCTAGTTATTTGTCTTCCCAATTGTCCAAATTTTAAAGTCTTATTTAACTTTTCTTCTTTTCTCTTTTCTTTTATCACCTTTCTTCTTTTGCCTCATAGAGTGTTCTGTCAAATAGCATTAATAATCCAAATCCAAATTAACCCACTAGATTTCCTCCAATCTTTCAAATCCACAATCCTATAACAAGTTTCAATAGAGTTTAGTTATTTGTAATTTAAATTTGCAATTTAGTTCATCTTAAAAATCTTCAAAAAATAAAAAAACTCACTAAGTATTTCAAAATATCCAAATCGTCTTCTAAAATAGAATCAAGGTCAGGCCCCCTTCCAGATGTTTACTTTCTTCTGTTAAACATTCCTCACTTTCATTAAAAGTTTTCATGCTGTAGTGCTCCTCTTCTTCCAGTAGATGGCTCTCCTGCTCCAAATTCCAACATTAAACAGTATGTCAAAAACAGCTGATTATCTGATAAGTCCAGTGGGTTTAAAGATACAAATAAGTAAGACAGTTTCTCCACAAAATCACCTTTCAGATTGCTTAAGCTTTTTTCCAGGCTTTCTATATTTTAAAGCTTACTTTGGGCATTTCTTTCCCCTCTTAATTTTCAGTCTAGTCTTCTCTGTGTGTCTAATCGCCGCTTCCTTAACGCTTGGAGATTATTTTTTTGAAATTCTTGTACTTAAGTCTTTAGAGTAAGAGTTGGAAGTTATCTCACCCAGCTTCAATGCTCTGTCCACAGACCACTCCAGCACAAATCTTATGGTTCCGGTTGTCCCAGCTTGTGACTAGCCATAAATGGCCATCATCCCTGCTGTCATTCAGAAGAACTTGCTTCAGACCTAATGAGGAAATTGCGAGTTCCTCGTGGTCCACGAAGCCCCTCTGCTTTCTTCGCCGCCCCTACAAGGCAGCTTTGACCCTGTAGGGTCTCCCAACAAAAGTTGCTGGCTGGATTTTGCAGGACTCAGTGGAGCCCAGTATTTTCCAAACTGTTCTTGCCATGACATCAACTGCTCATTGTATACATTATTTATTCAGTTTGTCCTTATTTTATAAAAAATGTCTATTTTTCTTCCCAGTCCAAACCTGGATATCAACCATCTGGAGAATCTGATAAAGAGAACAAGGTTCAGGAGCGTCCTGTTAGTGCATCATCCAGTAGTGATATGTCTCTCTCTGAGCCTCCTCATCCTCTTGTAAGGTAAGATATTAAGAATGTATTCAGGGCTAGGAAAGTGGAAGTGGTTTTATGTATGATTTAGCTATACAGCTTTTATAGCAGCTGAGAATATTGAAATATTTTTCTAAATCTTTTGAAAATATAGTTATTAAAATTCAGTGCTCATAAAATTCTTAAATATGTCATGAAAAGCAAGATGCCACTTCATGAGTCATTTGAAATGAAGGATAATTCCTTCTGTATATTCAAAGCTATGTCTGTACCAAGATTCTTCAGGAATGCAAATGAAAAGTACAAGATTATATTGTATGAAGAATTCAAATTCACTTTAAAACATTCACATTTGGGGCCAGTAGTAAGTTTAATGTTTATCTACTCTACTGTTGTTAAACTGTATTTAAATGTTAAATTCATGGATGGAGTGTTAATGGTCTTTGTTGGTAGATGGAGTGTTTAGTTAGTTGGGCAGGAAGGCTGAAGAGAAAAATAAGAATCCAATAATCCAGAAGTCTATTTGAGAGTCTTTACAGTTGGGGTGGGCTATTTGTATCTCTCAAAACTCTTTTCCAAAGACCACTTAAACTATAGTACCAAATATCAGTTTCCCATTATTTTTAGGTAAGTGAAAAATAGTGTCAATAAAAACCAAATCCAGGAACTTCCTCGCCAAAAGAACAACTAATCAACAATCCACATAATTTTCATTGCCCTCTTCACTGAAGTCATTCCTCCAAAATACCTATACCCTTGGCCCCCAGAGGTTTATCAATTCTTAGTACAGGTGATTATTTTATAATTAAATGTTTAAACTTTATTGCTGTAAACTGATGACAATTCAATGGATTATTTACAGGGATAATACACTGGAACCTTTAAGGATTCATCCAGAGAAGCTGAGTTCAATAGCGCAGGTTCCTTGCTCAAAATCTGTTTTGAATGGAGCTCTTTTCTCTCAGCTTTTATCTTTGGATAACGTGGGTATCTTGCAAAAGGATTTTGAATCTGTAACATCAAGCAGAAGGAGCCATAACGCAGCTGTGGGATCCATGTCTTCAACTCCTCAGCCATTTATGTCATCTACTGTACAACCCACCATTAATCATTATAAACATAAATTAGACCGAATTGAAGCCCTAAAGGCCACTGCAGCCTCTCTTTCAAATAGAATTGAAAGTGAAGCCAAAAAATTAGCTGGGGCTGGCATTAACTATGAAGCAGCATGGGGTACTGAACATGACTTGTTGCAAAAGGATCAAGGTGATATCTGCTGGGCAAAAGCCAGCAGCCCTCCTGTGAGAGGAGATGATGTCTTTTCAGCTAGGCTTCAGAAAATGTTGGCAACCTGCAATTCACATACAACTTTTGATGATAACCTTCCTGGAATGGAAAATTTTAATGAGTTTAAAAACCTCCCAGAGTCTATTAGTCCTCATACAGGTGCTCTCGGTCTTCCAGGCAACAATATATCTGAAGGAATATTAGGAAATCTGTCTCAAAAGCAAACATGCTCTGCTGGGCCTGAAAATAAACCTGAAGTTCTGAATGATAGTGGGGGTTCCATAAGTGAAGGTCTACTCAGCGATGGTCTTCTCTCTGAGGAAGAAGGTGAAAAGCCTAATAATCCATCTTTGAAGATTGCTGAGGCATTAAACGAAAAAGAGTTCTGTGTTGCAGATAAAACTGGTTTTGAACCCATAAAAGAATTTCAAAAGGAAGCAGAAAATTATTTACCTATTTTCACACAGATTAGGAATGGTCCAAAACCATGGGAAGAACTTGTCAAGGGAAGTCCACATAGCGTGATCAACATCTTTACAAAATCTTATCAGTTGTGTGGGAAAGGTGAGCAAACATAAACCTTTTGATATCTCTGATATTTTGTTAGGTAAATAATTAAAAGAATATTTCTTGAAATCCCATGTTCTATATGTATTATCTCAGTCTAGTTTTGCTGGTATCAGTATCGCTTCTGTGTACAATATTTTTAATTTGTTTTGGAGATGTTGGCTGCTATACTGTTTTGCAATAAAGTCATTTTCATGCATCGTTGCTCCGACATTCCTAACTCTTGGGTTTTTGGAGATGTCGGCTGCTATACTGTTTTGGCAATAAAGTCAATCATTTGTTAAAAAGTTCCACCTCCTTGCATTGCTAGGGAAGAATATATTTTCTTAATTCTATGTAGTATAGCCATTTAGAATTTTCCGAGTTGTTTTGTATGATTGGTCTTCGGGTCATGATCATTTTACCTATTTGCATATTTTGTATTAAACTTTGGTTGAAATGTAAATTGTTCTGAAATATTGATTGTATTTCATTTTCACTTTCCTTCTTTTGTCAGGATCTGAAGAACATGCAGGACAGGGATTATCAACACATCGACCTTTACTTCCAGCCATGAGCCCTCCAGATAGTATTGCTTCCTATGAGGATGATTTCATCTCATCACAAGGTAGTGGTACATCAATGGACAAAAAGTCTACACCTGAGCACAGGTATATATTTTTCAAATGGGTGATGAAGCTATAAAATAAGAGGTGAAAAATGATTTTCATTGAATAATATGTGGTTATATATAGAATTGTATAATAGTTAGTGTTTCAATAGTCGTAGTCTAGTATTCTTTAATGATACAAATTGCTATTTGAAAATTCTGAATTGTCAGCTTTAAAATTTTAGTATTCCAATATTTTTGTTAGAATGTTTTAAATTAGGACTGCTAACTACTATTACAGGTAGACCTCAACTTACGACCAGTTTTTTAACAACCATTTCACAATAATGGCTGCCTTGGAATGGATGCTTTATGGCTGATAAAGCATTTCTGGCCATCGTAAAACATTGCGCTTCCCCCACCTTTAGGTCACATGAGCATATTTGGGATGCTTGGCAATAAATTGCCAAGTGCCTGGCAATCATGTGATTACCAATTGCAATCTTCTCTGTTGGCTTCCCCAGAAAGGCAGGGGAGAAGCAGGCAGGGGAGATTTCAAGTGGACAGGACATAGGATTTGAGGGATTTCGCCTCCTCTCTGTCCAGGGAGAGGAATAGACCTAAAATCCAGTGGGAATGGCAGTGAACACAACAAATGTCTATGGAGATTCTCAGTCAACCAGGCCATAGTTGTCTCAAAGGTGCTTTTTTCAAAAGGCAACTGGACTGTGTTTCTTCCCCCTTGAGGAAGAAGAAGAAAATATTTAACTTCTAATCCAAGAAGCTTCATCATTTGTAATGGTGGGGGGATGGAAGGTAGGTAGTCTCATGATTGTTCTTGCTGATGGGCAAGAGGAGAGGGCCCAGACTTCCTGAATATGGTGGGTGGCCTTTGCCATCTCCCTGCCCTATCATGTCCTGGAAGCCACGAACCTTTCCTGATGCTCTGCTTAACAACCCACATTATCACTTAATGACCACAACTGAGAAATCTGAAATTGCAGTCATTGAGCAAAGCGGTCACATTTAATAACCATTTTACTGCCTTGGAGAGCCTTGGTGGCGCAGCAGATTAAAGTGCTGTTAAGTAGCACCAGCTGCCTGCAATTACTGCAAGTTCAAATTTTACCAGGCTCAAGGTTGACTCAGCCTTCCATCCTTTCGAGGTAGGTAAAATGAGGACCTGGATTGTGGGGGCAATAAGCTGACTTTGTATAAAAAAGAACACCGCTTAGGAGGGGCTGAAAGCCCTACTAAGCAGGTATATACAAAAGTATGAAGGCTATTGCTTAACGCATTGTAAGCTGCCCTGAGTCTCCGGAGAAGGGCAACATATAAATCAAACCAATAAATAAAATAAATAATAAATAATACTTTTTAATACATTTTTATTGTAAAGTTCAATTAAATATAAGTTAAATTTAACAGATGAAAATAACTGGTACATTTATTTCTTATTAAACTCTAACCCCAATTAAACCATTAGTTTTATTCATGGTAGGGGTTACATAAATTAACTTACCATTTTAGAGGTTTTACAGTATCAAAGAGTTTGAAAATCCCCGTATAAAGGAATCAATTAGCCATCATTATGTTTATTCACAAAAACTAGATGGATTTCACTGTGATATGATAACGATGTGTAATTTATGCTTGTATTGGCAGCGCCACGAGTAGCACCAGCCTGAAAGGAGAGCTTGCCAGTAAAAAATTGCCTTATGAATCCCAAACTGTGGAATTAACCCATCATTCCTCAGGACCGCCATCTTCAGGTTCTTCTCATGCATCCGCATCTTCTAAGAGAAGAGGAAGAAAAGAAAGTAAGAGCTTTTCAGCTGCTTGTTTATTACAAAGATAAGTTTGCTGCCCAGTTCACGAGTTCATCACAATATACATACACCAAGAAGACTTTCAGGCCAGTACCAATTATAAAGATTATTCTAAGTAAAATATTAAGAGACCCTTAATTAGGTAATTTTAGTATTTGGTTAAGAACCCTACCACATTCCAAATATCCAACTTCACAGATTTTGAAAAAAAATTGGGAGGTGATGGCCATTATTAAAATCATAAGCAATCAGAGGAACATTATTTGGTTACTAATTTTTGTTTCTAATGTTAGTACCATTATATAATATCAGGGATTTGGTAAAATGTATTGTTAAATTTCACCTTTTTGTTTGTTGCTGTATGAAGAGTTTTATCATGACTTGAACCATAATCCAGTACAAATGCAGGTAGGCCTCAACAGGACAATTTGTTCATCAATCTTTCAAAGTTATCATGGTGCTGAACAAAGAGTCATACAATCCATGCCCAAAGTTATGGCTGTTGTAGCAGCCACATGATCAAAATACAGGCACTTGACAACTCACATGTTGTTGTTGTTGTTGTTGTTGTTGTTATTATTATTATTATTATTATTATTTATTAAATTTTTATACCGCCCTTCTCCCAAAGGACTCAGGGCGCTGTACAGCCATATTAAAACAACATATACCCACAAAAGTTAAAAAACAATTTAAAATATATTAAAAATTTGGCACTTATATTAAAAACCACAAACACCCAATTAAAATCATTTTCTAAGCCAACCCAGCCTGTTACAACTGCAAGGATGCTGCAATTCCCCCCATTCATCTATCTCCCCTCACATATGCTTTTTTGGCCCCCTGCACTTCACAGCCCCAACTGACCTCTTCTGCCATTTTCTTGCTTCTGCTTCTAATGAAATATGCCTGGTCTGGTTTGCGGGCCATATGAGTCTGGCTTTGTGCTGCAAAAAAGCGGGAAAAGCACAGAACAGCCCCTCCCTGAGGCAGAGTGTGTCAAAGCATTCCTTTGTGTCCTCTTCCTGCGCCTTATGGGGATGGCTTTGTGATGCCAAAAAGAAAAGGAAAAAAAGCAAGAAGCCAACCCATATGGCCCAGGAGCATAGTGCCAAAAGGATATTTTGGCATGCTCTGGCTCCTTCAAGTTGCTTTGTGCTTCCCCTTCCCCCTTCCCCCCATTGCACAAATCAGCCCCATATGGTGCAACAGCTAGGTTGGGCACACCTCACCAGCAGCAGGAGCAAGAAGATGGCAGCGGGGCACAAGACAGCAGGGGTCTTGGAGTGCAGGGTGGCAAGAGCAACTGGGTCTGTTACAGTTGCAGCTTCCCAGGGCATGGCAAGAAGCTCCAGAGAAATATAGTCCTGGGGCTGTTTGGCACTCCACAAGGCAGGGTGCAGGGGGCGGTGGGGAAGGTAGGTGGGGAGGAATCCCTTACCTTATTGAGGCTCAGGGTTGGAAGGGATCAAGCCCAGAATAGCTTGGATTAAGGTGGGTCTTTGGCTAATGACTGGTAAAATTTGCTTATTGATGACCACAGGGATTGCTGCGATTGTGGCCACTAAGCAATGTGGTCTCACAGTAGCTTGCTTTACAACTACATTTCTTACCAACTAAAATTCCAGTCTCGGTCTCAGTTGTGTTTGTAAATCAAGGACTACCTGTAAATGTAGACAGTGACATTATTTCTTTCAGACTTTCTCTTTCTTGCCAAATATTGCTGTTTTCCCCTAGCAATTATTAAAATCTAATCTCTTCCTCTCTCTGCTTAATTTTTATTCTTGCACTGAATAAAACAGGTTAGACAGAGAATGATTAGTTCAAGATAGTCAAGGTGGTTTTATGAATGAGATTTGATGGGAGATTGGCATAACTTTCAGATACAGATACGTACTGCACATCTCTAATTCTGGCTTAAAAATCTCATGATTTTTAAATCTAAAAACATTCACTGTGTTTATCAGTTGGTGGTAGAATTCTTATTTTTGTATTCATTTTTAAACATGTTTTTCTAAAATACATTACAGAGACAGAATCAAATGGATTTTCAAATGCCTCTCTCTGGGAAAAAAGCAAAGCATCCCTAGGATCAGACTATGGTTTGGAACAAGCAAAACACTTACTATCTAATAATACAGTGTCTAACAGAGAACAAGAAGTGAACCCAGATTCTGACAGTACTTTAGAGGAACTATCTGGTCACTCATTAATGAGGTAAAATACTATTACCAAACTCTGATTTTAAACTCTATAGCATAGTTTATAATTCAGGTAAAGTATTGTAGTAGTACAACAGCATATTACTGTTATATTGGTATATTTATATATAAAGTAGAAACCAGTGTTCTTGGAACATAAGACATAATCGATATTTCCTTTCCTTATGTCAGTTTTCAAAATGATGACATAAGTTTAATACAGTTTCCACTGATATTTGTGAAAGCAGTGAGTGAATTAAGGGGCCGTGCTCTGAGTGTAGAATTCTGCATTTACTTGTTGATTGATCAGGATTTATCCCTTGTAATTAAAAACATTTTTGCAGTTTACAACATCCATCAATACAAAAAGAGCCTGAGTGGTGTAGGAGGCTAATGCCTCCTATTAAGGCAGCATTTAACATCCAGCTGCCTGCAATTACTGCGAGTTCAATTCTCACCAGGCTCAAGGTTGACTTAGCCTTCCATCCTTTCTAAGGTGGGTAAAATGAGGACCCGGTTTGTGGGGGCAATAAGCTGACTTTGTATAAAATATACAAAAGTATGAAGGCTATTGGTTAACGCGTTGTAAGCCGCCCTGAGTCTCCAGAGAAGGGCGGCATACAAATAAAATTTTAAAAAAATAAAAAATGATAAAACATCCCCTGTAGACATCATAAAATAATATAATAAATGAAATCTAACATAACCAATGCTTAAAAGATAATGTCACCTCATACATCAAAGACTTTATGAAAATGATTCATTTTAATAGCTTACAGAAACACAAGATATGACAAATTGAATTTTGAAGAGAAAGCTATTTCAAATATCCAGAATTCTGAATTTTAACTTAGTTTGATTTCTTTAGAATAATTACTGAAAATAAACCCTGATTGTAAGTTCTCTTGAGCAATATGACAAAAAATTAAGAGCAAAACTCATTTGCAATTGGTCTGGTTGGATCAGAAGCAAATTTAAATTTAATAATCTATATTTATCCAACAGTGAACCATAATAAATCCCTATCCTAATAAATACATATTGATTGTACAGATACTGATTTTTGTAATTTATTTTAGGTATGTTCTTTAAAGTCAAATAATGTGAAAAGAGGTGTATTTATCCCTTTCATGTACAGCTCATGTACAGCTGTCCAGTTCTCTTGAAATTCAACTAATGTATTTTCAAAGTTTTTATTCTTTTTAATATAAAACATATTGGTTGTAGAGCTGGAAACAATAGCCAAACGTATTTGAAATATGTTTTCTCATTCTGTCCCATGGTATGAAAGTATATCCTACTGATGAAAAGGCACAAATTTAGTTTGTAATTTTTATTATCACTAGTTCTTCTTTAAATAGAAAATACTTTTAAGCTATAATTTTAAATTGCTGCTTTATGTTTTTAAAGGTAAATACTTTTTCTAAATAATTTTTGTTTGTTTAGTCTCCCAGATAAAGTTAGATCACCAAGAACGATAAGTTCTCCTCAGTCTCCAAACATACAGAAAAAAATGGATCCTGTAGGAAATTCAGCAGAAAAACATAGATCTTTAAATTCTTCCAGAAATGTAACTTCTGGATCTAAGCTAAATCCTGCCTTCTCTGACTTAAGTATTGGAAACAACAGGACTGGAGCCAATATTCCGAATGGTGAGCTGGCAAAGAATGGAAAAATGTATAGAATATGCTATATTTATTATATTTTATATAGGGTGATTTGAACATATACAAGTTGTTGTTTACTAAGTTGTGTACTGATTTTACAGGTTCCATGCGCTTCTCACCTGCTGGTCTCCAGCATCGTATGTCTGCAGAACTTAACTACCTAAGCACTATTGAAGAGTCGGTACACCAAATCTCTGATATAGAACGTGTGCGAGGGATATCACTTGCACAGCAGGAAAGTGTTTCTCTAGCTCTAATATTAAAGGTAAGATTAATGAATCTGAAATCCCTTAAAATACTTAGTTTAGAGTTTAGAGTTTTTTCATCTCTTGGAAACTTCAGTTCTCAAATCTTTCACTTCATGTACAAAAAGTTTATATTAACAACTAAAAATAATCAAAACTTATTTTTTTGCTTTAATTGGTTTTGGCACTCACTGTAAAGTATCTTTGCAGAGGATTAGAAGACTTACAGTAGGGCTGGGAGAATTTTATTTCAGTAGTACCCAAAGTAGACATTGGTACTCTATAAAGCAACAAAAATTCTGAGATCTTTATTCCAGTAATTGTGCATTTTTGAAATCTAATTTTCCTAAAAAAAGATTGTAGCTACAATTTTCAAACATTCTAGTTAAAAATATATTCATTGTATTTTTTAAACTAATTATAGTTTTATCCTTAAGGACCAAAGGTTGTATACTGTGGTTTTTGTATTTTAAATTGTAATTTGTATTTTACAACCATCCAGAGTTACTATTGTGAGATGGGCAGCTATATAAATCTAATTAATTACATAGGTTATTCACCAAAATAATGGTACTAAAATATATTAAAGTAAGAGCAGATGCTGAAATATTAAAGCAAATTATTTTATAATTATTTCATTATATTTTATAATTATATTATAATTAAATATCTGATATATTACAGCTACTAAATTAAAACCATCTAGAATTAAGTTAATGAGCCATTACTGTTTTTAAATGATGGAAAATTGTACAACCCTTTTGCATAATTCTATAAAAAGAATGTAAGTGAATAAACATAAAGTAATTTTTCATTTGTAGTCACAGCAGCAGAGGCATGAGAGGGACTTGGCTCTTCTAAAGCTCAAGGCAGAGCAAGAGATGCTGGAAAATCAAAGGAATCTGGAAGAGGCAAAACAAAAAACAGCTCAGGTAATGTAGCATTTTAAACAGCTTGGGGGGGAAAACAAAATTAGAATCCTTTTCCATAGAGAAATGGCTGGCAATGGCAATGGATGGTAGTTCAAAATGATAGGCAACATATTGATATATTGGAACATTGTGTTAGTGATGTGAGTTATTAGTGATTTGTAAAAGCATTTCTTCACAAAGTGGTATATTTTGCCAGTATTTCTCTAAATTATTAGAACTTCCCTTGTTCAAGAATCAGGGTTGCAGCTTGATGATTTTTACTTGTTTTTGAACCACTTATCAGCTTAGAACCAACATACTTAAATAACACCTTCCTTCCATATGAAATTCATATTCTTCATTTATAAAACTGTGATTTAAAATTACCTTTCCTATCAGTAACATGAAATAAATTTTGTTATTAAGATAACAATCCCTCCCCTAAGGCAAAGACGAAGAATTTCATGTTCAGGTTAAGGTCAAAGCACAGCTACACTTTTAGTGAAAGTAAATAGATTTCAAAACCAAACTTGTATCACCATGTATAGGCCCATGCCGAATCATTACATCTGTTGGCACAATCACATCAGGAGGCAGCTGAGACTCTACAGGACACCACATCTAAGATTGCAACTCATCAGCTGGAGACAGCCCTGTTGACTGCAGATACTGCTCGTCAGATACGAGAAGTGAGTTATTTTCTGTGGATCTTTATACCTTAGCCCATAAGAAGTTCATTGGTGCATTTGAAACCTGTATTTTGTTCTGCTTTTTATTAGATGACAGAACTTGCACGTTTCCAGATCTCTGATGCAGTTGGTACTACTGCAGCTCCAGTTACTACATTATTTGACCAAGAACGGAAGCACAGTTCAGCCTTAATAAAGCAATTAAAGCTTCACAATATGAACAGGTATTTTATATAGAAATTTAATTTGAGGCTGTAATATTTTTAATGAAGGTACTTCAATAAAGAAAGTTCATCAAAGCATCTGTAAATAGTAGATTTCCTTGATAATTCCATTGACTTATTATAGGCCTTTAGAAAGACCTCAGTCATAGAAAGTTGCCACTTCACTATGTAATTTTGTTTTCATAAATTTGCCTCAAGTGTGTAGGGAAGGAATAACTACAAATGGGGACCGCGGTGGCTCATGTGGTAAAACGCTGAGCCAGTGCTCCGCTGAAGTAGGCGGCTTGATTCCCATGAGCGAATAAACCGCGTAGGGACAGGAAAGGAGCCTCCCCAGATTGCTTACTGACATTCAGGTGTCCTGCAGGTAAGATAACACTGCCCGAAAAAATTCCTTTCACAGAGGCAGCCAGCCACCTCTGTGATCCCTGGCTAACACGTGCCATACACTAAAAAATAAATAAATCTACAAATGAAGTTTTGTCAGTATGTACATAATACTAAATCACAGTTTGATTTATAGGGGTATACTTTCCCCTGCCCCCACCCCCCAAATGCTAGTTTTGAAACGAAAAGCCTTTTAGTTTTTCCAACCAATTTAAATCCGTTTCACAGACTCTCTGGCATGAAACTTTCTTCTCCTATCAAATACCTCATCTATTGTGAGAAAGAAGCAGCACAGAACTATGCTGCTTAGAGCTTTGCTAATTTAGGAATCCTCCTTTGTTCTCCTATACTTGATAGAAAAAGGAACAATAAAAGCTGATTCTTATACAAATATACTACATTGGAAATTACCATTTATTTTACGTTAATACATTGCATTTGTATTCAGTTATTTGTCGGCAATTGCAAACGCTGCTGTGATTTTTAAAATAATTCAAACTTTCCTGTTTTCTTTAATAGAAAACCAGATTCAATCACCACGCCATCAGGTAGAGAGGAGACAAATGACTCAAAGCATCATTACTTAAATGCATTTGATAGCTATTCAGAATCATCAAGATCAAAGGCACATGATCAGAGGTGAGAAACAAGATTTATAATCACTATATATCAAGTATAAATTCAACCAAGTAAGATGATTTAGTTTACTTAATGCAGGAAAGGATGCAGTGGTAGGTGGCTACTGGTTCGCCCCAGATCAGGTGAACCAGTAGTGGCAGTGGTGGGAGGCTCCGCCCACCCGCCCGGACATCTGCACATGCGAAGAAGTGTGAGCTTGTGCGCGCCCACAAGCAAACTAGTAGTGCTGGGATTTGAAACCCATTACTGAAATGATAGCTAGGTTGAGTTTCGTTTTCTCAAGTAGTATTTTCGGTAACCTATATTTATTTTTGTGAATTCAAAACTAGCTCAAAATATTCTTAAACCAATTGCTATATTTATAAATAATAACCCTAACAATTCATTAGATTTATGGGGCTGTAAAATCAAAAGATTCAAGGCAGTATACAGAGTCTAAAAAACCCAATAATATGTAAATAGAAATGCTAGCTAATTGGGGGAATAAGTTTCTGAAAAGTAGTATGCAGAAATTTTTGAATATGAAATATTTTGGACTTGAGGTACCCAATTTCTGGGCTTGAATGGCACAGTTTTTTGACTTTGCAGGAAACATTACAACTTGTCTAAGCTCAGATTGGATCCTGTTGACACCTGTTTGAATTTGTTTGAATTTAGAACAGTTTGAGAATAGTAGAACCGCATAAGAATAATTCTAGTAAAGTAAGGTTGGAATAATCTATATCAAGCTTGAGGTAGCATTTTCAGATTTTAAATGTACTGCACATGTTTGATAAAGACTCACGCTTCAAATTTGTTGCTAAAGCCTTGGGTTAGATATTTGAAATGACTTTCTCTTGAGCTATTAGTCTTAACCGATTTTTAAAAACTGCCTGCATTAAACTTAAGCATACGTTGGTGATGACTTATAGGCAAATTGAAGGTTCTTGTTTTGTGAATTGCAGAGTGAGTCAATTTTGAATGGTGAGGTTTACAAGGTTAATGAGGTAATTTGAAAAGGATGATCTTGAAAATGAGCGAGAGTTCTAGATTCCTAGTACATCTCTGACTCTGCATGCTTTCCCCAACTGAAATTAATTTTTTTGCACAAATGTATTTTTTAAGAAGGGCAAATATCAGTTTTCACTTCTGGGAGATGGTTATTTTTGCTGCTTGCACCCCTTACAAGAGCTATTTCGCAAATTTTGCAGAGATTGACATTTTTTCAAAATTGCTAATACACTTACAAGCCCTAAAAGTAGGGAGACTCCTAATTCTGACTTTTCAGGCATGAAGTATCAGGAGCAAATGGAAATTATGAAAAAGCAAAACGATGTGCTTGTTTGTTTCTCAATGGACTTTACAGTTCTTCTAAAAATGTTTTGAGCCACCAGTGTGAACATATTCCATCAGCTGCATATGTTAGCCATTATAGCTAGCTCTTGAGGACGGAAAACATTTACCATCACTAGGTTATTGAAGACCATGATTCTGTTTCTTGTAAAAATGTTGGGACCCTGGATTTTTAAAATATTTAATTTAAATTTTATACTCTCTGATGTGAAAGTGAATTCCTAGGGGAGAAGAGTTTAAAGAGTACATAATGCCAGCACATATTTTCAAATTCATTATTTATTTTATATTTTATTTTATTTGTATAGCCGCCAAACTCACAGGAAAGTGATTTGGAGCAGTATATAGCACTGCATTAAAGAAATCAATAAGTATATATAAAACAATCACAATTTGAAAATACTATACTAAAAATACAAAGCAGGTCAGGTGAGGATGATATTAGCCACAGTAAGGGAGGCATCACAAAATCACCCCGGTCCCCTGGAACCTGCAGGCCTGGTAACATAGTGAGGGACTTGCAAAATGTTGAAAAGGATAAAGCTAATGTCATTTCCAAGGGGGAATAGATTCCACAAGGTGCATACCACAGCAGAGAGGACCTTTTTCCTGGGACCCGACAAATATAATTCTGTAGCAGTTGCGCTCATAGTATGCCCTCTCTGCTAGACCTTATGAGATGGGCAGATGTAATTGTGAAAAAGTGTCCCCTCAGATAACCCAGTCCCATGCCATGAAGGGCTCCAGAATTGGAGCCAGAAGCAAACTAGCAACCAATGCAGCTTGAGGAGTACAGACGTAATGTGTTCCACTCTAGGGGCATGCACACAACTGCCCATGTTGCTGCATTCTTCGTCAGTTGAAGTTTCCAGATACTTTTCAAGGATAGCCCCATATAGAATACATTGTAGAAACCCAAAGGGGAAGTGACTAGCACATGAGGGACTATGAGCAGAGCCCCTGGATCCAGGAATGGGTGCAACTGGCACGCAACATGAAGCTGTGCAAATTCATTCTGTGCATTACATCAGTATTAATTCAGGATTCCTATATGCCTTTTTATAATGCAGTAGTAGCAGCAGTCGTCAGGAAAGCCCATCTTCCAAAGAAACCAAGAAACTTTCTCATCGTGAAAAACCAAGCAGTTCCATTGAGGAGGAAGCTCCCACGGCAGTCAATGATTCACTGCAGAATAATAGTATCCCATCCATTCATGATGAGAGAGGTTAGTTTTCAGATCAATATTTAACCAAAGCAATGTTCATTCAATTTTTGCTTCATAACGGTGTTCTTTCCACTGCTATGTCAATGGTTTTGCTGATGGGTTACATGGTAATAATATAAAAATAATTCCCTACCCATTCTCACCATCCTGATTTCTTTATATGTTTGTTTTTGAGTAACCATCTGTTGGACTCTGCAGAACTTGCAGTCTGACAGTATCACTGCCAGATTGTCCTGGCTTGCTGTTGCTTTCATCCTCCTTATTCTTAGAACTATTGGCTGGATTCCTCCTCTTCTTGTGCTAGTCATCATTTTAAAGAAAAAAAATGGTAAATTTAATCTCATATATGTACAAAGGCTGTGAAACAAATCTTCAGAATTTGTTTCGTTGCTTTCTCTGGTATTTCCAAGAACTGGAATTTTTGGAAATGGGGTGGGGAAGGATGTATATTACAATCACTGTACTTACCATATTTTTCAGGCTATAAGACACACCGGAGTATAAGATGCTTCTTAGTTTTTGGGGAGGAAAATAACAAAAAAGCTGATTGGTGGGTGGATAAGCCTCCTGGAATATCCCCAATCAGCTGTTCCCAGAGGTGAATTTTAGCAACAGGTTCATTGGTTGTGAGCTCTGTGCCTTGCGTTTTTTTCAGCCTCTGAAACCTGTTTCGGAGGCTTTTTTTCTGAAGCTCTGTTTCTGAGGCTTTTTTTCTGAAGCTTCGTTTCAGAGGCCTTTTTTCTGAAGCTCTGTTTCAGAGGCTTTTTTCAGCCTCTGAAACCTCCGTTTCAGAGGCTGGGTGGGGCTACATTCAGAGTATAAGACACACCCAGATTTTCACCCTCTTTTTTGGGGGGAAAAGGTGCATCTTATGCTCCGAAAAATACAGTAGTTTTCAGTAGATTCCAATAAGAACTATTATTGAGAAATAGTACAGTTTATATAACCTCCCACCAGCCAATACGCTCTCACAGAGAGGGCCTCCTCAGGGTGCCGTCGGTCAAGCAATGCTGGCTGGCGGCCCCCAGGGGGAGCGCCTTCTCTGTGGGGGCACCCACCCTGTGGAATGAGCTACCTCCCGGAATACAACTGATCTCGGACCTCCGGACCTTCCGCAAGGCCCTGAAGATATATTTATTCCATCAAGCGGGTCTAGCCTAAACAGTTTTTTAGTGGGATTTTAAATTTTATAAGATTCGGGGTTTTAAATTGGGAGGCCGATTGATTTAATGTATTTTTAATTATCTTAACTTTTGTATTTATATGTATTTTAATTTTGGCTGTTCACCGCCCTGAGTTCCATTTCGGAGAAGGGTGGTATACAAATTAAATTAAATTAAACTAAACTTTATTTCCTTACCTCAAGACATACAAGCTGAAAGAGGACAAGGTTAGTTCACAGCCTGATTTTTTTTTTCTGCCATCCCTTCTAAGAAGTATTTTGGAATGAGCTTTCCTAACATTGAATGTTCCAACTCCTTTTCGCAGGACATATATATATATATATATATATATATATATATATATATATATGTATGTATGTATATATATATATATGTATATATATGTACCAGAATTGAATGAATCCTTTAGAAGAAAATGATTCAGAACATAAATGTCTGTACACAATGTCTTTTTAAGAAACTACAGTTTTTTTCTGATTGGTTCATCTGCTTTGAAAGTTATTCCAATGTCTTCAAAGGCTTCTGTAAACACAAGCAAGATAACTGGTAGTAGCCGCTAGGGAGCCAGGAAACATTGCAGCAGCTTTAATGGTTTGAAAACAGCTACTATGGGTAGTCCTTGGATTACAACCATTTGTTCAGTGAGCATTCGTAGTTACAAGGGTGCTGAAGAAGAGGGACTTAGAATTGGTCCTTGGAATTCCAGCCATCACAGTGTGCTCACAATCATGTTGCAATTCGGGTACTTGGGCAGGTGGCTTGCAATTACAATGTTGCTGCAAATCGTGATCACACGATCAACAAGCAAAGTTGGTGGGAAGGCCAGCAGAAAAGTTGCAAGTTGCTCCCAAAAGTTGTTGCCCCCACTTTTTTTTCTAAAGTGCCCCACTACAGTGTACGAGAACCCCTGCTGACCTACCTGCTCATACTCAGTAGTGCCCATTTATAGCACCTGTGGCTCCCACTGGCCAGTAGTACCCACCCACAGCACCCAATCACCTTCCAGCAGCTCTCAGCCATCAGCTTGCTTGCCTAGGGCTCCAGACATAGGTCCTCTCTTAACAACCCAGGTGATCTCTGGGTTACAAGAACCAGGTCTGCTGGGATTGTTGTTGCTAAGCAATGAGGTTAGGTGATATCACGCTTTACAACCCACATCACATAGGGATGGAACGTCTGATTCCAGTTAAGGTTGCAATTCAAGGGCTACCTGTACATACCTGCTCTTGCATCTTCCCAAAACATGTCTCTCAAAGGGTTTAAATAGCTCTATTATGCAATAGTCATCCAAAGAGTCTGTGTATATGTTCATTGTTTTCGTAATAAGGTCAGGAATTTTGATAGTTAGGCACATCTATATTTCTGTCCATTCAGTCAGTATTTACTCATTCAATTTTTGCAACATAATCTTATTTTGTTACATTTTTTGTACTGTAATGAATTCCTTATTTTCTCCCCTTCTTGTATTGTATCTTTTCAGATTCCACTTCTATTGCCACAGAATATTCCCTAAAATTTGATGAGTCTATGACAGAAGATGAGATTGAAGAGCAATCATTCCGGTCTTTGTTGCCTTCTGAGAGCCACCGCCGGATCAATCTGAAGAAACGAAATCACCAAGTTTATTCTGATGAGGAAGCTTCTCCTGGAAAGCCTACCCTGTCACCTATTAAGGCAAGATTTCAATAGGCTGTAGCTGTTCATTTTTCGGAATCTTAAAACATTTATAAGCCTGTTTTCCAATTGCCAATTGATTGTGTAGGAAGTTTGTTAATGCATATATTTTAGTTGTTTTAGCTGTTTTAAATTTGTTACAAATTATACAGTATATGTGTAACTGCTCTTAGAAGAACATTTGTCATAAACAGTGAAACAATCAACAGAAATAAATACATAGGTCTGTCCCCTAGTTGCTCACTGAAGGTGACATTATCTGACATTCTTTGCACTAATCTGACTGCTGGATCTAATCTATCTGCAAAAGTTCATCATTATGTTGTCTGCTAAAGATTCAACATTTTGCGCAAGTTGTGGTTTTCTTCCCATCTTTTCATGGAGAATGAAAAGAATGATCTCCTTGAATGCAGAGGGAATAATTCAATAAATAATAGGCATAATTCATGAAGATTGTTTTTAAAAATGAGTGTCTATAGGTGAGGTGGATTTATAGGGATTTTTGGAAGTTTGATCTATGAATAGCTGCCAGTGGTAATAGCTGTATTAAAACCTAATTTAGATGCATGGTTTTGCCAAATATCATTTGCTGAATTAATAATTTTAGTAAGACATTTTATAAAGACAGAATGTGAATTCTGGGGAAACTATTTTTTATTTTATTTTTTTTATCAGGAGCTAAACCTGCCATTTTCAGGAGGGCAAGACAGTTTTTCTAAATTTACAATGGAAATGGTACGGCAGTACATGAGAGAAGAAGAAATGCGAGCTGCTCACCAGTCTTCACTGCTCCGATTACGTGAAAAGGCACTTAAAGAGAAGACTAAGGCTGAACTAGCTTGGCTAGAACACCAGAAACGGTAAAGCTGGAAACCCCACGATGTATAACATAACCAAGAGTTTTACCCATCCTAAGGATTTTAGGCTTTTTTTATTTATGTTCAATTCTTATTGCAAATGTTTCATGAATGTCATGAAAGTGATAGCAAGCAAAGGAGAGTTCTTTGCAATTTTTATATGATCACAATGTCTTTAATTTTGTTTGGTTTGTATTCGCGCCCACCCCATCTTTGTATTTATGACTTTATACATTATATCATAATGAGGATATTTTCTCAAATGAAGTCTTTTTTAAAAAGATCATTCAAATGCAGTTTTGCTTCTTTGATTATTTATACTTTTCCTATAATATATAAAACTAACAAAATGTTAAAAAGTTATGATATTATGTAGTTACTTACCAAGCACATCTAAATTATATTAAAGTAACCAAAATATTTTTACAATCCCCAAGGCATATCACAACTTTTGAGCACCCCTAATGTTTGGAAATTGAAAGTTGAAAAATTTGACGTGCCCTAAATATAGTATCATATGTTTAATTATCTCACCCACGTCACATCTAAGTTTTTTAAACAAATGTTGAATAGCTTCCAAATTTCCTTATGCATTTGCTGACATTGAGATAGAATTCCTGTGTTTTATCAATAGTGTAAAAAGCCAAAAGAAAAAAAAATGAGAGAAAATAATTCAATGCAGAAGTGAAAGAAATTTAATTTTTTTGCTACTTATTTTTAGACATTTACGAGATAAAGGAGAAGATGATAAAATGCCACCTATCCGTAAAAAACAACGTGGACTGCTTCTTAAACTTCAACAAGAGAAGGTAAACACTACTTTTACGTTAGATTGCTTTCAGCTGCATCATAGGTGGGAGTACCTGGCCAATCTTGGCTATTCTCAGAAGGTAAATGAGACTGGCCATTGTTAGAATTTGGACAGAGGATCTCCCAAGAATTCCAGGGATGTAGACTAGATAGGAAACAAACCCCTTCAAAGCACTTTTTTCATCCTGTCAAGAAACTTGAATAGATTCTCTCACCAAGAGCTGGAGTTCATATGATTGTGTTTTTACTTTGAGGTAGTTCTGACTCAGTTAATTCTTAAACAGGTTATTAATTGGGCATGCAAATATTCTGAAAGTCATAATATTTATAATCATAATTAGTGCAACTATCTACAAGTAACAGATTTATTAAGATTTATAATAGATTTATTGGGGGGTGTTGACTTAATGTTGATCCAAAATACTACCTTATCTTGCATTTTTTTTAGTGTATCGACATACATAACAATTATTGCCAAGAGGCTGTTCTAGGATACTGGAGTAACTTGTAGTAGTTAGTACTAATGTCGTATGTATTTATTTAAAGAAATATTAATTTTAATAGACTGTAGTATCGTATTAATAATTTGAATTGACATTTATGTGAATACATAACTTATTTTCTCTTAATTAAATTTACTATGTTGGGTGGTATACAGTACTGGCCATAGAGCATTTATTGTAAAATAAATGGTGAGAAATACAGTACTTCAGCACGTATTATTCTAAAAGTGAATACTATACACTGTGGCAACCCAAAATTAACAACTGTAAATTATTATACACACAACCATGTGAAATCAAAGCTGCCCATTCTTTAGCTGGTATTGATCTTCATGTGCACTGAATTCTTCTCAAGAAGCTAGGATATCATAATATAGCAGCGTAAAGTATGTGCAGATTCACCTAGTATGGCCTTTTGTAACTGCAGTTGGAAATGTTGTCAATGTACAAGATTTTTTCCTTTGGCACCCAATGTGTTAATAACCATTGGGACCATCAGGGCTGGTTTTTGCCATAATCTTTCAACTTCGATTTTCAGATTTGGATACTTTGTGATCTTCTCCAGTTCTTTGTCTTCTGTTCTATATCCCTTGGTATTACCACATCAATTATCCATATTTTATTCTTTTAAATCACAGTTAAATGTGGCTATTGTGTGCCAAGACTTTATACATTTGTATTTGGGAATCCCATAGTATTTTAATCTACTCATTTTTGACTACTATTTCAACTATATATTCCAATCAGTTTTTCATTTTTACACTTCCAGTTCCAGTGAATCATTTTGGCGACTGTGTTATGTCATTGTTTATAATCAGTTTATGTGATCTTCTTACACACAAACTGAGTATGTGATCTACTCTTTTTTAACAGAATAACAGGATTGGAAGGGACCTTGGAGGTCTTCTAGTCCAACCCCCTGCTCAGGAAGGAAACCCTATACCATTTCAGACAATTATTTTCTGCCACTTTGCAAATATGCACTTTGAATCATTTGATCATTTTTCAGTTCTACCTGTGATTGCGTTAGCTTGCTCTTGAGCAGCCAAAATCAAGACCTTAGTTTTGTTTTTTTAATGTTCCAGTTATAAGACATTGCCAGGTTTTATCTTTATCCACTTTGCCCTCAAATCTTTGTAGAAATTGAGCCTGTAATGCTTTTCCTTGCCAGCATTCAGTTTGTATTTTTATTGCATTATTTCAGCATTCACATTTTGTTCTTTGGGGATTGGGATAAATTTCTAATAAACTTTGGATAAAAGCAACAAGCAGAAAATTGTAAAGTGTGGCACAGCATAGGATAAAAATTAAAAACCAAGGATATTTAAGAGGTAAACTGATGAGGAAATAACATCTTATTTTTTGTTTTGTTTTATCCTGTTTACCCATAAAGGCAGAAATTAAGCGCCTTCAGGAAGCTAATAAGGCAGCACGGAAAGAAAGGCAACTTATTCTTAAACAGCAGGAAGAAATTGAACGGATACGCCAGACCACTATGAAATTACAGGAAAAACTCAAGTCTGCAGGAGAAAGCAAGGTAATAATGCAATTATTCTGCTTATTTTTTTTATCCAGTTGACATTGTCAAATGAAACAGCATTTCATTTGAAGAATAAAATTTGTGACATTCTTAAGATACAAAGAATAAATGAACTTTATTTTTCTTAGTGTAGCAGTTGTAGCTGTAATAATCTTAGATTTGGGGCTAACCTTTAATGTTGGTTGTATTGTGTGTATTGATACAAGAACCCTAACTAAAAAAGTGATACATCATTCTCAATCCACATACACTATGTATTTTGGTTACCAGCAAGTTTTATTTAAAAGTCTCAAGATTTTAGAACTTAAAATTTCTGTTTTTTAAAAAAATAAAATACAAGTGGTCCTCTATTAATGGCCATTCATTCAGTGACTGTTCAAACTTGCAGTACTGCTGAAGGAATAGTACTTAGGACTGATGTTTGAAGTTCCACCTGTCACAGTGTCTCTGCCATCACATGATTGCAGTGAGCAACTGGCCCAGATTACCGACCATTGTATGCCCCTGTGCTCATATGATTGTGATATTTCCTGCCAGCTTCCCACTGGCAAAATTAGTGGGGAAGCTGGCAGGAAGTCAGAGCTTACAGTTAATACCAGGTTCTCATTTAATGACACACATGGTCCTTATTTAACAATGATAAAAGATACTTCCAGAACTGTTGTTGCTAAGCAGCATGATCATATGACATTGTACTTTATGATCACATTGCCTGGCAATAAAAATTTCAGTCCCAATTACTATGGCTAAATGAGGACTACCTATAAAGAAGATTTGAAAACAGTGTTAGACTTTGTTCCACAGAAAATAATGGATTGGAAAAAGTTAATCTAGAGAACAAGAATCAAAGACCTCTGGTTTAGTAATATTTATAAAAAGTTATACTGCAAAATTTCCAGCTTTAATTTCAAATTAGAAACCTATAAATAGACAATTTTAGCGAGGCAAAACTCTTGTCCATTTGCTACAGTACTCTTTCTGTCCAGAAGGCTTCTAAATTCACAAAGAGTTCTCTGATCCTGTCTTGATAACTCTCAACCTTTTTATCAGCATTAGAAATAACTCTTCTACAGAAATCTGAAGAAAATTTTCATTGCCTCATTTGAGCATATGGCAAATCTAAAACCTAGTACAGTCTTCTTCTGACTTCTTAAGTGATTTCTATTTGTTTCTTTGTTTTAGGAACACCGCAGTGAAGATGATAAAAAACAAACCCATTCCTCAAGCCCTCAGCCAACTGATGCAGAGGCCTATAGTCCTTCCTCCATTTCCAGCTCTGAAACAAGTAGTATCATGCAGAAATTAAAGAAAATGCGGAGACGAATGGATGAGAAGTAATTTGTATTTTGTTTTATTCCTAATAGAAATGGCTTCCAACAGCTATTGTGGAATTTCAACTTAGTCTTGATGGTGATTTGGTAGCTTAAATATATTAATAAGCATGAATATACACTGCCTTTCCATCATGAATAGGCATGAAAAACTAATGTTCCTGATACCTGAAATAATGTTTAACTGGTAATAGTAGAAAATGAATGTGGGGCTTTCTGCAGGCAAAGCATATGTACTTTCATTAAATCTATGTATGTGCCCCTTCTTGCAATTGGTGCAGCAGCTACAGATAGGAATTTTATATACACAGTTATATTACTTTAATGCAGAATGCTTGCTGTAATGTAATGTTTGTATATAGCTTTTTTAAAAGTTTCTTTTCTTTTTTAATTATCTTCAATCAAAATATATTCTTATGCCTGAAAATTCGATGTCATCAGGAGAAAAATGGATTCCTACTATAGAATATTAGAATATGAAACTGTATTGAGCTAAATTTTCACAATTTTGGGGGGGGGGGAATTGGTTTTTGTAGTAATGCACATCTCTCTATAGTATACAGAATATGCAATTAATATTTCCTTCACAACAAAAGGAAGATGTAGCTCTGTGCAAGATAGCTACTGAATGTAGTAGTGAAAAATTCAATCATAAAAATGTTTTTATTTATTGCATGGTATTTTAGAATACATATAGGACATTGGTATATATTCCTGGGTTCCAATAGTAGAATTGAATCTTTGTCAATTTTTCACAATCCTTTAAGAAACTATTCTGAAAACACAAAAATTCCATGACTTTCAGAATATCTTAAGAGCTTGGGACTTCTAGTCACAATTTTTTTTGATGATCTCAATCTATAATAGAAGAAAAATAATGTCGTGGTAAAAGTAATCTCTCTAGTTTTTAAGATTATGGAAGAACAGCAGTTACTCTATGCTTATTAAAAGAAATATTGCCAATATTGCCAATATTTCAATTCAGAGTGAGAATAGAATGTAAGATACATATATAAATGCTAAATAATGCATAATTAAGTAGGATATTATATTACCGTGTTTCCCCGAAAATAAGAACTTGTCTTATATTTTTTTGAAGCCTGAAATAAATGCTTGGCCTTATTGCCATGCACTCAAAAGTCCGATTGGGCTTATTATCAGGGGATGTCTTATTTGGGGGGAAACAGGGTAGTTTGGGAAGAATATATAAAAAATTAGCATAGCTTTGAAAAAACATTAAATGGTGAAGATGAGTTGGATAATGATGCCTCCAATAAGATTTTAGCTAATAGAGATTCTGGGGAGTACCATAATTGATCTTTGGATAATGAAAACAAGGCTATTGAATGGTTTGCATGTGAATAGGAGCATGCTCTGTCAAAGAATTAATTTCTTTTGATATTAGTTTTGGTCTTATCTTTGTAAATTCTTAACTATCTTTCGCTAGTAGTGGCTTCTATGCTCTAAAAGCCTTTTCCGGGGGGGGGGGGGGTTTCCTTAATTTTTGCTACTTTTCTGGTTAGGCATTTAATAATATGCTGTGTGCTACAAAGCAATACATGAAAATGGAAGCAAAACGACAGCCTATAAACTTGTAAGTTTACATAAAGATTTGAGCCATTTTTAAACTAAGCAATCTTACGAGCTAAAGCTCTGCCTTTGTTTGATTTTTGGATTTTGTTCGTTTAGTTTATAATAGTTGAACACAGGCTCAAGGTTGACTCAGCCTTCCATCCTTCCAGGGTCGGTAAAATGAGGACCCAGATTGTTGGGGGCAGTAGGCTGACTCTAATCCGCTTAGAGAGGGCTGTAAAAGCACTGTGAAGCGGTATATAAGTCTAAGTGCTATTGCTATTGGTATAAATACAGTAAATACAATAAATACAACAAAACTTGAAACCTTGGAGTAAGTAATTAAAATAGTGTAATAAGCTTTTTAAAATGCACTATTAAATGAATAATTGGAATTGCCCTTAAATGTAATTCTTTAAACAACTGGAGAATTATCTATAGCATTATACCATAATAAGGTAAAGTTGCTAGTATAAGAAACAGGGAGTAATTGACAAGGAATAAAGAATTTTAAGTGATGCTTATTTTCTGTTTCAGTTTGAAAGATTCTACTTGTTGATGGATGATGCTGTTTGACACTTGAGATTCATTTAAAACTCTGCTAGACCTTTTCCTGCTTTCTGTCTGTCTCTTGCTATCGGCTTAAAACTCTTCCTCCTTATTTTGTAGACACTGCTCTCCTGTTCACTACTTCTTCTCTGTCTTTACGTCTCACCACTGGGCTTCTCTCAGTGTCTGTTTTCCCAACCTCCATCCCAAATTCCAGCTGTATATCTACAACCAATTGGTCAGGTAACTTTCTACCTTTTTCAGTGGTAGATTCTTTGATTGAGCATGCCCTGTTCAATTTTAAATGATTAGGAGTTCTTTTAGAACTCTTTCTTTCCCTGTATAAAGTCAGGCATTTCTGACAATAGATAGCTGACAATCTCTAACTAGTTAAATAGAGCAACAAAGATGATAATGGGTTTGGAGGCTAAATCATACAATGAACAGTTAAGAGAACTAGGTATGTTTAACTTAATGAAAAGGCCCAGGGAAGACATGAGAGCATCTTTTATCTCTTTTAAATTGGTTTTTTAAAAATTGGCTTTGTATGAGGCTATAACAGTAGAAATTCTTGTTTCCCAAGTAAGAATTCAAATCCATAGAAGTGAGTTCAAGTCAGAATTCAGAAATTTTTGTTGTTGTTTTCAGTAATTGCATCTTCCCTGAAATAACTTGGAGTGATTTCATGAGTTCGTATGATGTAAGAAATAGAGAAGAGAATGGAAAGAAAATTGTTAGCTAATATGGAAGAAAATGCTAGAACTACATAGATTTTGAACCTATTTCCTTTGTTCCTGATAGCTAATTGGCTATTACTTCAGCAGTTTTTGAGACTTCATAACATACATCTCTGGAATTCAGACTTTCTATTTTTAGTGAATGTGGAGAATCTGAGGCACTGGTTTCATTTTTCTTTAAAAACCAGTGGTAAACTTCACAAACTACTGGAATGTTTTAAGCATTTTTCTACAAGAATTTGCAGAAATATATCTTGTATTTGTAGTGGAAATAGATATTGTAGCGACTAACCAATAATAAAACTTTTTTAAAAAATTGTATTTGGAAAGGAGAGGAAGTTTGGAGCACTTCATAGTAAATATATGACGAGAGTAAGGGTTGGGATCACTTCTGATTTGGGAGTGATTACTGTAGAATAGTAAGATATAGCTCTATATTCAGGGGTGAAATCCAGCAGGTTCTGACAGGTTGTGGAGAACCGATAGCGGAAATTTTGAGCAGTTCAGAGAACCGGCAAATACCACCTCTGGCTGGCCCCAGAGTGGGATGGGAATAGAGATTTTCCAATATCCTTCCCTTAGGAGTGGTGAGGGAATGGGGATTTTGCGGAATCCTTCCCCTGGAGTCAGGCGGGAATGGAGATTTGCAGTATCCTTTCCCTGCCATGTCCACCAAGCCATACCACGCCCACCAAGCCATACCCACAGAACTGGTAGTAAAAAAAATTGGATTTCACCACTGTTTATTTAATAAATTGCTTTATGTCTCAGATCATAAATGAGCCAAGATGAAGTGTCTTTGTGCTAATAGATACCTTTTTGCTGCCTGCCCCAGTTCTAATCACACTTATTGCAATAAAATAATATTACAAAGAAAAGAATATCTGACATTATGTACATCATTGCAGAAGTTGTTTGGTTTGGTTTTTTTGTAAGAATATTTCTGGTCTCATAGTAGACCCCATAAATTTGGTCAGTGACTTCAGCCTAATAGTTTATTTGTAGACAAATTTTTATGTAGAAAAGTAGGTTCTAAGTAGCCAAGAAAAGAATATTTCTATTCATCTTTCATACAGATAACTAGATGAAGTCTTAAATCATTATCATCAGACAAAATTGAGAAGGGATTGTATCTCTTTGAAAAAGAATGAAAAATAGTGATAATTATGTGAAAGTTCCTTTCTATCAAATCCCTCTCCTGTGTCTAACTTGAAGATATATAGAACATGAAATTTCTCACCCAGACATGGAAAGCAAGTAGGATGCTTGCATGTCAAAAAAATATCATATATAAAACATACTTGTCTCTGTCTTGTTTTTATGTTATCCCTGTACTTGAACCTTTAGAGTTGGAAATATTGGGTTCCAGTTGAACTGTTTAGTTATCTGACCACACTGAACCATCCAAATCCAGCCAGCAAAGTAGCAGTAACACTTATATTTTGTAGTATAATTTGACACTAAATTGTATCCTCAATTGTCCATTTGTTGTCTTTCACTGGTTGTAAGTTATGTGAGTTTTGAAAAAGCATTGGAAACGAGGTTGATTTCAGATTGTATGGTTCATTACAATATTTCAGTATTTATTAGCCTCAAACCAGTCCTTGAATTATGAGAGCTCCTGATGGAGAGTTTAGACTGCAGAAATTTTATATATATATATATATATATATATATATATATATATATATATATAT
>WNWU01000167.1:1276693-1419699 GCA_012654045.1 Ptyas mucosa | reverse complement strand
ATATATATATATATATATATATATATATATATATATATATATATATAATGCTCCAATATTCAACTCAGAAATCATTTTCAATTTACCATCATCATCGCATGAGCAAACCTTTCTGTTTTCGATACAAACCCTGCTTTTTAGAATCAGTGTGTGAATAGTGTTATACATGTAGCCTTCAACTTGCAGTCACTTGGCAACTGACTGAAGCTAAAATGGATCATGCAGAAGGTACTTACCTTGTTCCAATTTCCCAACAGCCCCCATACCACACAATCACATGAGTGCGTTTTCAGGCACTCAGCAATCATCCCACATTTTTAGCTATTTATGGCATCCTATAATCATGTGACCGTGATTTGCAATATTTTTGCTAAACTCAGCATTTACTTCCAGTTTTCAGCAAAATCAGTCCATAGCAAACAATGGGTTTGCTTAATGAGCACATCATTCACTTTACAACTGAAAAGGGTTATAAAATGAGTCCAGTCATAGATGGTTTGTTTTATAACCATCACAGCTTATTACCATAATGGGTAGTTTGTTAGGTATACTAAATAAGGTAGCAGATAGTGACTTAACAGGGAGCTCGTCTGTTAGGGAGTACAAGGGTCTAGTACACTTGACTACATCTTAATCTCATATAACCTTATTATACTGGTACTTTCATTTAAATTGGATATGGATGGACGGTGACCATTCATCCCTTTTACTTCATAAGGGTCTTAGCCCCCAACGACTTCCTTCAACGGTTCTTTGAAAATTATGGATAACGATGTAGGGTTAGTCAATTTTAGGATTAGATGATTAGATGATGATTAGAAAGATTGGTAGAAAATCCTGTATTTATTCATTTGCACATATGTATTTAAATTCATGTAATTCTCCTTTTGTAATCTCTGTCCCAGTTATCAGAGACCATAGCGTTAGATAATGTGACTTTCTCTGATGGCAAGTTTTAAGATACAATTTAAAATTAATTAAAATACCAAAGGGACGTACTATTGGATTTTTTCCACTTTTCTTTTTTCTTAAAAGATTCGAACTGTATTTATTTATTATAAATTTACTATATTCACTTACTATGCTTTCCAGTTTGATTATATTTATATCGTCATTAACTTGCATTTTTAATACCTTGTTCATCATTTACCATTTTAGAATAATTATTTTGTTGCTTAAGTCACATGGAACAGTGGAAGGCATTGTATTGCTATAGGTGGATGAAAATCAGTTCAGTACAGCTTAGGAGACGGGAAATCACTATAATGGGTATAATGGGGATGGTACCTAGAAAGAGAGCCTGATGTGCAGTTTCTAATTTACAGTTGTTAATGAGAATTATGTCCTGATTTTTACAGTGGTTTAAAAAGCATCCAATTTTGAAAACTCTCCATTGCTAAATGATAACACCTGAAGCTTTCTTTCTGTATTGCTCTAGAACTGGTTTTCAGAAGTCTGGTAGCCTTAATGCTGCTTTCTCGTGGCACTGCTTAAATATTAGTCTAAATAGAACAGCAATCTTTTTTTTTCTTGAAGAGCAGAGGCAGTTTAAGAACTTTGTTTATAGTTAGTGTGTGTGTGTGTGTTACTTCAGAGTTGGAGGTTTTTTTAACTAAAAAAAAATCAGGCTCACATTCTTATTCACAGCAGCAATACGAGTGAAACATTTTTACCAACTAGCATAACAGAAGTTTGAATATTTATATCTCAGGACAATAGTGAACAGTTTCTCCTGTTTCTTCATCAGGTTCTTGACCAAGCGAGAGCAAAAACTGATGCAGCGGCGTCAGTATGCAGAGGAGCTGCTGCAGTGGAAGCAACGTTTAGATGCAGAAGAAGCAGAGATACGTCAGATAGAAAAACAAGCGCTAGCTGCTTGGGAAAAAGAACTGCATAAAACAAAAGCAAATAAAAAAGGAGCAGGAGATCAGAAATCTGATCAAAAAGGTAGAAACTATAGCATTTAACTTGTTGGGACTCTAATTAAAAGTTGGCAAACTTTTTCTATAAAGGGCCAGATTCCCTTCTCCTATCTCTGCTTTCATGAGCAGAGCAGGCATTGGACAGCTTGGTTCAATGATAGGCTGCTGCTACTGCCTGGGACACCCCATCCTCATTTCCTTCCCTCATCATGGGAGTTCAACTGAGGCTTGGTTCCAGCAATCTACTGCCCATCTGTCCATCTATTCTTAGCCTGTGAGCTATACAAAAAGAAGTGGCAGGCCAGATTTGGCCCATGGATCATGGTTTGTTGACCCCTGCTCTAAATCTTGGTATTAGAAATGTGCTGATTATGTGGAAAAAGTTTGACTTATCCAAGTTATTTTGTTCAACAAAAGTACCTGTGCAAGGTAAAAAAGTAGCTTTCATGTATTCAGAATCTGATTGTGTTCCAAAAGCTGCATTCAAACATCATACTTATCCCAAATTTTTAAATAATTGGTTTTGGCTTACTATTTGTGTCAGACAATTCTACTTAAAGGAGAGATAAATTTTCAATATAAAAAGCAAATGAATAATAAGTAAAATAATAGGTAAAATAATAATATAGAAATGTATTTCTCTAAAATTTTCAATATGAAAAAATAAGTACGCCCATTGTAAAGTTTTTTTGTTTTTAACATCTCAACTGGTAGATGATCTTCTGGACAGTGGAATGATTGATATCCAGTTGTTTGGAGATCTTTTTAAATCCCTACCTAATCTCATGGACTTCTATAACCTTCTTTCTGAATTATTTTTGAAGGCCTCAGAGAGCTCTTTCAATCTAAACACAAACTTCACCAAAAACAGCAAATCAACCTAAATATCTGAGGTTTAAATAAGACCGGCTCTTCCCAATTCTTCTCCAACAATATTCTAATTATCTGCACATAACTCTAATTTAGATATTTGAGATAATGATAAATGTAGGGGTATATAACCGCGGTGGCGGTTGATATCCCTAGGCTTATAGTCATGGGAGATTTCAACCTGCCATCCGTCGGTGAGGTGTCTGATGTGGCTCAGGAGTTCATGGCTTCCATGACGGCCATGGACCTGACCCAGTTAGTTCATGGCCCTACTCACACTGAGGGAAACATGCTGGACCTGTTTTTTGTCTCTGGTCAGTGGTTGAGTGATCTTGAGATAGGGGTTATAGTGATTGAGCCCTTGTCATGGTCGGATCACTCCCTCCTTCACTTTGACCTTCGAACCACCACACCCCGCCGCAGGGAGGCGGAACTGATAAGGTGGTTCCGCTCCAAGCGCCTGATGGACCCAGATAGGTTCCAGAAGGAGCTTGGCCCATTTCCTGAGGCTCTGGCACATGGCTCGATCGAAGACCTGGTGGCCGCCTGGGATAGGGAGGCTGCCGGGGCCTTGAATCGAGTCGTGCCTTTGCGGCCTCTGACTCGACGCCGATCTCGCCTGGCTCCTTGGTACACTGAGGAGCTAAGGGAGATGAAGCGTCGGAAAAGACGCCTGGAGAGCAATTGGAGAACCAGCCGATCTGAATCTGACCGAACACTGGTAAGATCTCATATTAAGACTTACCTAGTGGCGATAAAAGCGGCAAAACATAACTATTTTTCCGCTCTTATTGCATCATCAGAAAACCGCCCGGCCGCCTTGTTTAGGGTGACCCGCTCCCTGCTCCTTCAGGAAGCGCGGGAAGACCCCTTGGAGGGTAGAGCCGAGGATTTTGTTCAATATCTGTATGATAAAATCGCTCAGATTCGGGAACACCTGGACTCTGACATAGTAGATTCAGGGGAAAGGACGGAGGCAGGTCTTGAGAATACCACCTGGGAAGAGTTTGATTCTGTGACTCCCGAATATGTGGACAGGATACTGGGGAGGCTGAATGCTACCACATATTTATTGGACCCGTGTCCCTCCTGGTTGGTGCTGGCCTCTCGGGAGGTTACACGAGGCTGGCTCCAGGGGATTATAAATGCTTCTCTGAGTGAGGGTGTCTTTCCTGCTGCCTTGAAAGAGGCGGTGGTGAGACCTCTCCTCAAGAAGCCTTCCCTGAACCCGGCAGTATTGGCTAATTACGGTCCAGTCTCCAACCTTCACTTCGTTGCGAAGGTTGTTGAGAGTGTAGTAGCACAACAGCTTCCTCAGTACCTGGATGAATCAGCTTATCTGGATCCGTTCCAGTCGGGCTTCAGGCCTGGACACAGCACGGAAACGGCATTGGTTGCATTGGTTGATGATCTCTGGAGGGCTCGGGACAAGGGTTGTTCCTCTGCCCTGGTCCTATTAGATCTCTCAGCGGCTTTTGATACCATCGACCATGATATCATGCTGCACCGGCTGGAAGAGTTGGGAGTGAGGGGCACCGTGTTGCGATGGTTCTCCTCCTTTCTCTCTGACCAGTCGCAGTCTGTGTTGGTAGGGGGGCAGAGATCGACCCCGAGGCCCCTTATATGTGGGGTACCACAGGGATCGGTTCTCTCGCCCCTTCTGTTCAACATTTATGTGAAGCCACTGGGTGAGATCATCCGTGGTTTCAGGGTGAAGTACCACCAGTACGCTGATGACACCCAGCTGTACATCTCCACCCCAGACCACCCCAATGATGCCCTTGAAGTGATGTCCCGGTGCCTGGAGGCTGTACGGATCTGGATGAGGAGGAACAGACTCAGGCTTAACCCATCCAAGACTGAGTGGCTGTGGTTTCCGACATCCCGATATAGTCAGTTGGTGCCAACGCTGACTATTGGGGGCGAGTCATTGGCCCCCACGGAGAGGGCTCGAAACTTAGGCGTCCTTCTGGACTCACAGCTATCTTTAGAAGAACATCTGACGGCTGTGGCCAGAAGGGCTTTTTATCAGGTTCGCCTGATACGCCAGTTGCGCCCCTTTCTAAATCGGGACTCATTAAACACGGTCACTCATGCCCTCGTCACTTCCCGCCTGGACTACTGCAATGCTCTTTACATGGGCTCCCCTTGAAGAGCACCCGGAGGCTCCAGTTGGTCCAGAATGCAGCCGCGCGGGTAGTTATGGGAGCGATGTGGCGCTCCCATGTGACACCCCTCCTGCGCGAGCTGCACTGGCTTCCTGTGTTCTTCCGGGTGCACTTCAAGGTTTTGGTTACCACCTTTAGAACGCTCCATGGCTTAGGACCGGGCTATCTTCGAGACCGCCTTCTGCCACCAGTACCCTCTCACCGATCAGTACGCTCCCATAGAGAGGGGCTTCTCAGGGTGCCGTCGGTCAAACAGTGTCGACTGACGGCCCCCAGGGGGAGAGCCTTCTCTGTGGGGGCACCCACCATGTGGAACAAGCTCCCCCCGGAGATACAGACAATCCCGGATCTCCGCGCTTTCCGCCATGCCCTCAAGACGTTTCTATTCCAGCAGGCTGGCCTGGACTAACCTCTTCTAAAATTGCTCTTATATTCTTAAATCTTAATCTCATAAATTTAGAGTTTTAATTTTAGGTTTAAGACCAAATTATTTAATTGTATTTTAATCAGTTCTTTAAAATATTTGTATTATATGTATTTTATCATTTGTCTGTACACCGCCCTGAGTCCCCCAGGAGTAGAGCGGTATATAAATATAATATAATAATAATAATAATAATAATAATAATAATAATAATAATAATAATAAATCTATTTTTTCAAGAGGTGAAATTTGCTTTTGTGTTTATGGACTATAAAATGTAAATAGTGGATGATACTTATTATATCCCTTGATCAATATTGTGGAAATTAAGATCAAATACTGTATGTTGAAATATGTTTAAAAAGCCAAAAAGTTCAGTGGTGTCTTCTTAATTTTTAATATGACTCTAAGCATGTATCAAAATGTTTTTAAAAGCCTGTCAGTAAAGTACTGGGAGTTTTTGAGGGATTGATCATTTTCCATTTTTTTTTCCCTCAGAGACAGCCAGTGAAGAAGACTCTTCGATGCCACCTTGTTCTCGTATAAATAGCGAAAGCTCGGTCCCAGAAGAATTGAGCAATCTAGTTGTTGAGTCTGTTCCATCAAAGGTTTCTGAGATTCAAGTAGAGCCTAGAAGCCTAGATCACACACTAACTGAAGAAATAGTTTATACACAAGAACCGGAATCTGCTGTTTCTCCTGGAAAACCTGTAAGTGAATTTGATTATCCATTTGCCATTCTTTGAAATTAAATTAAAGGCTTAATTTGAATATTATATTACATTAGTACATGAATCAGATAAATGTCTGAACATACACTTTCTGTAAAAAAGAAAAAAAGTATTCATTCTTAATTCCAGCTACTTCTAGAACACATAATATAAAAGTAATGTCCAGTGTGTATTTATTGTAACACAACATGGTAATTTTGTTTAAAATGTACAAAATATACTGTTAAAAGGTAAAATAGATGCACTCACAATTCATACTTTTTCTAGTTTACTTCTCAGATTAAGTGAAGGAGGCTAAACTGTAGTTTTCTGTTGATTGGGTGTTGCTATCTAATGTGAGATCATCTAAATAGGAAAGGTGACTTAATCTCCAAATATCATGGTTACATAATCTATGTTATTTAAGACTGGATGGATAAAGGATGAAATGATTTCTGATGCAACACTAAACCTGACTAAAAGGGTGAAAAGGTGGTGACTTTTGTCACTAGCAGGAGTAGGCAACATTTTATGAACGGGGTCACCCTAAACTATTTTTTCAGCCTCTAAAACCCTGTTGAAGTGACATACAGATGGTCTTTGACTTATGACCAAACTCAGCACCAGAACTCCCAACATTAAGCAATGATGCTATTAAATGAGTCACAATTTTTTTTGCCAAGGTCATTAAGCAAATCATACAGTCACTAAATGAATCTGGTTCCCCCATTGGCTTTGCTTGTCAGAATCCTTCTGTGGAGGTTGTAAATGGTTGTTTGGGGAAAGTTTCTTCCTCCCCCTTTTTCCCCCCCTTTCCTTTTTTTTCTTTTTAGTAAAATAGGGTTAATACATCTGGTGCAGTGCTTAGAATGCAGTATTGGAGGCTGACTGTGTTCACTGCCAGGAGGTCAATCCTGAGCTGCTCAAGGTTGATTCAGTCTTCCATCCTTCCGTGATCAGTAAAATGAGGACCCAGATTGTTGGGGGCAACATGATGACATTTGTAAACCACTGAGAAAGTTCTGTAAAACACTACAGAGTGGTATATAAATTTAAGTGCTAGTGATATCAGAAACATAAATACTATTTTATTGCTTACTGCCCTTTTAAAAAAAATGTTCCCATAGTTTGACTTCAGATTTCAGGACCACAGTCTTGAAGCGCTTTGAGTACTGTTAGGAAAGAGGTGCTGGGGGTCAATTTTTAAATGAAACCTTGAGAGAAATTGAGATTCTGTTGATTTACTACCTATGAAAATCTTCCTAAGAAGATGGGAGTAATCTTGAATGTGAAATTGAGAATCCCAAGGATAATAACTTTCAGTCTTCTTAATATTCAAAACCTTATTCAAGGAGCACAGAAAATTTTTTTATCCAGTAACAAGATTTCCCTAACTAGTTGGCCTCCCCTATTTGAGAGAGACAGAAATCAAAATAAGTTCATGCTTGTAATTAGTATAAATTATAAATAAGTCCATACTTGTAATTAGTGTGAGGGGGTGTGTGTGCGTGTGTGTGATATATATTCCTTATTTACTCTTTTTTTCATCTTGATATAGTCTCCTTGCAAAAGCAGTGCATCTCTATCAAAGCAAGAATCAAACAAACAAACACCGAAATCTGGAGGAAAGCAGCTGTCATCTACAAAATCTCAGGATATCTCATATAGTTGGTCTGATGAGTCTTTATCCATGACCCAATCAGGTAAGTAGCTTCGACTTCCTTTTTATAATTTTTAAACTATTTTTAATGGGTCTCAGTTTTTCATTGGAGTTGATGGGGCTTGAATTCTATGTAGATTACAATATTAAATATAACATATTAGCAATTTTCCACCAATTTTCAATTTGGGAAATGAAAAAGTCAAGACCCCTCATCAGAAAGATTACAGAGAAAGGATAGGAATGGGTAAAAGGAACAAATCATTTTTATCACTTTAGTATACTTATCACTTAAATTTAGAAGTTCTGTTTTAGTTGTCTTTAATAAATAAGATATAATTTTATTGTAATTATGGTTGAGATTGGATTCTTAACAGTGATTAAGTAAAGTAGGTTTATGTGGCTGTTCTAGCAGGCAAATATAAAATATTTTTTCTAAATAATATATTTTATTTTTTTTAGAAACTACATCTGATCAAAGTGACATTGAAAGTCGAATCTGGGCTCTGAAAGATGAAGTGCGGAAAAAAAAGTCTGTTGTTTATAGGCTGAAAAAAGAACAGAAGAAGAGGCTCAAAGAGAAACTTAAAGCTCAAGAGGCAAGTTTGATCAAACAGTTGGAGGTAAGAATTAATTTGAAAGAAATGTTAAATAAAATGTGTGTATGTTACATATTGATATTCCCATGTTTTCTTTTGCCTCATTTTCTTTGAATATTTTTTCCTTTTGAGTTTGCTTTGATACTGATAGTAATATAATAATATTGACCAAAACCAAAATAAAAATATCTTCATAGATTAAATTATATAATAACTATAAGACATTTGTACATCTTACACACACATGCACGCACGCGCACACAATTCCAAATTTCAATATTCAATATTCAATATTTGAAAACAAATTTAATAAAGAATAAGATAATGTTAAGGTCTTCCTAATATCTTATTTTTTTACATCAGACTTATGATGAATTCATCAAGAAAACAGAAGAAGAATTGAATCGGGATTTTGAGACAACACCAACAGCTAAACCTCAAATCAAAACTCCATCCTCGGTTACTGAGAAACCAAAGATCAAACCCCCACCACTTCATAGGTAAAGTAATTGCTTAAAGTTAATGCATGATGGCCTTTCTAAATGTAGGCCTTTGGCATCCTAGAAACAGTTTGTATCTCTTTCAAAGGGAGAAAACTATCTTATATGCATGCATATTTAAGAATCTGAGATGCTGATCAAAAGAAATATTTGAATGAATTCATGTTTTTTTAAACAATTTTTTTATTTTTTAAAACACACAAACATACAATACATCTTTTCAGAACGAGCCATTGATCCGGTTCTAAGTAGGTACAATTACTAATTCCTCTTTAACAAAAGTTTTTTTCCAAATCCCCACTAGTTACCATCTTTTTTTTTTAAGAAATAGAAAAAAAATGTCTAGCTTACATTAATTTACACAAATCAATTATCTTTCTATTATTTCACCTCAAATCTTAATTTCCAAATAACACAACTTAATATTCTATACCATTATTGCCATAAATTCTATCTAATTAAAAATGTCTTAAAACCCATTACCTAAATCTTAAAATCCTTAACCAAATATCATTTGAATTTCTTTTTCTTTTAGCATGGATGGATATATCTTAAAAATATAAATCATCAAAATATTTACACAGTATTTTAACTGTTAACATTTATCATTTTCATTTTACTGTTTATCTCAGCATAGTCACCTTTATTTTAACTCTTAATCACAACATAATCATTTCATTATTAATATTAATTCCAGTATAATCATCTCTCACCATATAATCTTCATCTTAATCATCTTCTTTTGGCTGTTAATCTCAAACTTCTTAATTTTTACTGTTATGCCCAGTAGAATCATCTTTATTTTTGCTATCTATCCCAGCATAATCACCTTAGTTTGCTGTCTATCCCACCATAATCATTTTTTTTTATTTTACCATCCATCTATATGTTACTTATTCATATTCAGTCACACTATCATTATCATCTTTATAACACTTTAACATTGAGACTTAGTTCTTACACCAAACACATCCGTATTTAAATTAGTAAATTTCTATTAACGTCTTTTGTTCCTCTTATATTCTAACTTCCCTCTTTATTTCAGTTTTTATGTATCTATAACAAATTCTTCTCATATTAATATTCATTCTTATTCCTCTATAAAAACCTCCTTTTTATTATTATCTATACATTGCTTTTTTAATCACATTGTTTTTATGTTCTTTTTTCCAGCCGTGTGCTTCCTATTCCTCATTTCCTTGTCTGTTAGCGTATATTTCATTTCAATTTCAATGTTCTCAATTAAATTCTCCATATATCAATTTAGGTTTCTTTTCTTATTTCTATTTCAAGCAAATCACATCAATTCTCTTCTTTTGTTCCTGCGCCATTTGACTTCTTTTGTTCCTGTGCCAATTAGTCAATTAGTCTAATTATAGGAGTTCCGTTATATTTTCCCTTTCTTTTCACCAAAGTCCAGCCGCCTGCAGACAAAGAAAAACCAACTCCACTGCCAAAATCCCACAGATATTATCTGTAATATTCACAATGTTCCCAAACAAAGAGCAAGTTACAATGTTTCTTTTGAATCAGAAGGTATCTCTCTATACTCCACAATTTCCATTAGTTATACAAATTGCCATTTTGTTTCAATTATATAACATTCCTGCTTAATTTCTCCTTCTTCTATGTTTTAAAAATAATAATTCTTTTCTTTTTCCTTCTTTTCTTTAAAAGTCCAATTCAAATTTAAAGTTTGATCAGTTTTGAACCAAGTCTCAATATTTTTCCAATTTGGTCTATTCAAACATCAATTTTCAATTGGGTCTTTTTCTTTTCTTTTGTAAGTTTCAGCCTAAAATCTTCCATGCCCCATAGTTCCTCAGCCACTGTTTTAAGGCTTGGGGTCTTACAAATAAAAAGCCATTTCTCCAAACGTTGTTTCTAGCCTGAGTTGGCTACCACTCACCTTGCTTCAAAGAGCATTGTTCCTTTCCGCTTTCCTCCTGCACTTCACTTAGCCCAGTTTGTCCCAGCTTCATGGCAGCCGCCATGGCTGCCGCCCCCCACTGCTGACTCACAGAGTTCCCTCCAACCTCCGAGGAACTTGCCTGTTCCTCTTGGTCGTCTGAGGTGCCTCTCCTTCTACCTCGTCCCTGCAGGATGGTTCTGGTCTTGAAGACCCATCGGCGGAGATTCACAGTTGGGGTTTTTGCTGGGCTCCTCGGAGCCCGCTATTTCCCCAGCTGTCTCACTGCGACGCCAAACCGGAAGTCCTGGATGAATTCATGTTAAAACAGACTGACCAAGTAAATTTTGGTATATAATTTTATATACAAAAAAACATATTCCAGAGGAAAGAGGGTATTATAGTAGTGGTTTAATTAAATTGGTTTAATTAAATTATTATTGTTGATATTAATTAATGATCTTTAACACTTATTCATTAATATGCACTAGACTGTAGTATTCAAAATCATAAAGTCATACCCAAAACTCATGCTAAAAAAGAAAAATCTTAACTTGTGTTAGATATTGGGATGCAACTACATAAAAGCAATATCTATATGATGATGTTACCATTTCCTGTCACCATTTCAATACCACTGCAGGTTACTGCAGAGGCTGCGACCAATTTACTTATGAGAATAATGCCAAGTATTATTGTATGAGAATTTAGAAAGTATAGATTATTATCATTCGGTCCCTTGTCATCTCATGGTTAGACTATTGTAATGCGCTCTACATGAGGCTACTCTTGAAGAGCATTCAGAGTACAACGGTGCAGGCAGTTTGGGGGCCCCATTAATGGCCCCTATAACACCACTACTCTGCAAGCTGCGTTAGCTGCTGGTCTGCTTCCAGGTACAATTCAAGCTGTTGATAATCACCTTTAAAACTCTTCATGGCATGGATCCAGGTTATTTGAGGGACTGTCTAACCCCATTGGATTGGACCGTCCCACTTGTGCTGGCATGCTGTGGGTCCTGTCAGCCCAATTACTCTGGCTGATAGGTTCCAGGAGGAGGGCCTTCTATACTGTTGCTCCTGCCCTTTAGAACATCTTGCTCCCCTGATGTGAGGTTGGCCCCAGCCCTCCTATCCTTTTGTAAGGACCTAAAGACTTGTCTCTGCCAGTTGGCCTGCAGCCCAATGTGGGAAAAAGCACAGTAGATGTGGTTGATCGAGTAACCATTCTGTTGCTATCCTGTCCATGTGTCCTTGATTTTAATGTGCAGTTTTAATTTATTCAGATTTTAATGTAGGTATATTTTTGTTTTGTTTGTTTGCCTGTAAAGGTCGCTCAGAGTTACCTTATGGTAATTTGGGAGGCCAATAATTTTATAATAAAATAAAATAAAATTATGCAGAGATTACTTCTTTGCCCATCAATCCTATGTTGTTGCAAATAACTTGAATAAATTGGATATGTTTTTTCCTTTCCAAACCCAATTTTAGCAAAACGTGCCAGGTTAATATGATTTCTCAGGACCACATTCTCATTGACAGATATTTTGCGACTCACTGCCCAGGAGTCAGCTGCGGTACTTTAAATTAATCAGTTTTCTGGTATGGTAACCAATCTCAGATTGAGAAAGAACTGTAAAAAAAATCCTGTTAGCTCTATTTCCCAATGCCATACCTTCCTTTGGGGTTGCGGATATAACTATTATCCTACTCCCTAGAAATTAAATAAAAAGCAAAAACTTAACAAATGGGGAAATTATAATCTTCTCCTGACATACTTTGTAATAGGCATGCAACTATGTCTAAAACTTAGAAACCTGGTGGCTACTGAATAGACTTGTGTGTTCTAGAGCAGTGAGATTAGAATCTGATCTCAAATCCTAATTCAGCTAAGGATTTTGGATGGATTGCAATATTCAAATCTCTGGATTAAATATTTGATATATTTTTTGAAAAAAATAATATGTTTTGTCCTTATTTTATGTGTTTTATTTTGTTAATTCTGATACAGTGTACAATATTTTCAGAATGTTTAAAATATCTGTAAGTACATGTATGAGTGATCTTTTCAAAACTTCTTTTTAGGTCTGAAACATCCAAAAGTTGGAAATCTATCACTGATTCTGAACGTTCTAGAGGATCTTTGGAATCTATTGCGGAACATATTGGTATGTATCTTGGAAATTATTTGTTTAATATTAAAATTACACAAGTTACCTTCATATACCTAATGTGGTTAAAATAATTTCAACTAAAAGTATGTTTTTTTAAAAATTATAATTGAAAAGCAAGTAAGTGAATTTAATAGATTTTATTATTTTTAACTAACACTTTTTTTAAAAAATGAGAACTTTTTCCCATAGTATTGCAACAAGAATCTATTGAATTATTTCGTATTCAGTATAATTCTAAAAATGTATTTTATTTTCTATAAGCTATTATGAATATTTTCTAGCAATTTTATTTATAATACTTTTTCAAAAGAAATTCAAAGAAGAATGCTAGTAGTTGCTACCAGGCATTTTTGGTTCAGAGTGGCTAAATGGGGAGAACTGGAGATCTGGATGGGGAGAAACAGACTCAGGCTAAACCCATCCAAGACCGAGTGGCTGTGGTTTCCGTCATCCCGTTATAGTCAGTTGGCACCATCACTGACTATTGAGGGCAAGTCATTAGCCCCCACAGAGAGGGCTCGCAACTTAGGTGTCCTCCTGGACTCACAGTTGTCTTTAGAAGAACACCTGACAGCTGTGGCCAGGAGAGCTTTTTATCAGGTCCGCCTGATACGCCAGTTGCGTCCCTTTCTGGATCGGGATTCGCTAAATACAGTCACTCATGCCCTCGTCTCTTCCCGCATGGACTACTGCAATGCTCTCTACATGGGACTCCCCTTGAAGGGCACCCGGAGGCTCCAGTTAGTCCAGAATGCAGCCGCGCGGGTTGTTATGGGAGCAATGTGGCACTCCCATGTGGCTCCCCTCCTACACGAGCTGCACTGGCTCCCTGTGATCTTCCGGGTGCGCTTCAAGGTTTCAGGTTTTTTTGTTTTTTTGTTTTAATTTTTGATTTATATGCTGCCCTTCTCCAGAGACTCAGGGCGGCTTACAATGCGCTAAGCAATAGCCTTCATACTTTTGTATATTTATACAAAGTCAGCTTATTGCCCCCACAAACTGGGTCCACAATTTACCTACCTTAGAAAGGATGGAAGGCTGAGTCAACCTTGAGCCTTGGTGAGATTCGAACCTGCAATAATTGCAGGCAGCTGATGTTAATAACAGGGTACTTAGACCACTGTACTACCAAGGCTCAGTTACCATCTTTAAAGCGCTCCATGGCTTAGGACCGGGATATCTATGAGACCGCCTTCTACCACCAATAGTCTCCCACCCACCAGTACGCTCCCATAGAGAGGGACTTCTCAGGGTGCCGTCAGTCAAACAGTATTGACTGGTGGCCCCCAGGAGGAGAGCCTTCTCTGTGGGAGCACCCACCATCTGGAACGAGCTGCCCTCGAAGATACAGATAATCCCGGATCTTCGTGCTTTCCGCCGTGCCCTCAAAACATTTCTATTCAAGCAGGCCAGCCTGACCTAACCTTATTTAAAATTACTTTAAATTTTTAAACTTGAATCTGCCCTATAAATTTGAGATGTTTAATTTAATTCTATTTCTGAACCAAACTATTTAACTGTATTTTTGATCGGTTTTTGAATTTAATCTATATCACATGTATTTTTCGTTGAACTGTTCACCGCCCTGAGTCCTTCAGGAGTAGGGCGATATATAAATTTAATAAATAAATAAATTTAATAAATAAATAAATAAGTATAAGAATCTCTTCTGACAATCTATTGAGTTTGCACTATGCCTTGAACTGGGAGTTGATAGCTTTTTATAAAGAAATAAGATAGGGATTCAGATTCAGAGTAACACTAGATAATTTACTTGTGTTCACTACATGTCTCTCTGCTCACACTTCTTCATTCTGGAATTCTTTTAATAAACATTTAAGTTTAGTAAAGTATCAGACAGGGAAGGAAAGATCAAACATTTCAGAATAATCATCTCGTTTATTGTACAAGAAATTTAAAGGGAACATTTATACAATTTTAAAATCTTTGGATATATTTTGGGGTCTATGCATTTCTATGCATAGTAGAATCAAAGCATGTATGAAGTCTTATTGATTATACATTTGATTAGGATATTGTTTTTAAATTATACTTTAGCCATTTATATGTAAACAGTGGAACACTCATACTATTTGATGGGACAGGTTAGCATTCTCTAGTAAGAATTTCTGTTTTTTCCTATAACAGCCAGATTTTTTACTTCTTTAATAATGCTAAATAAAATTGTTTTAATACTTAAAAATTGTTTTAAGTATGTGTGTTTGATTTTGTTTTATTCTCTTAAGATGCTGTGCCACATTCTGAACAATCTGTGTCTGTAAACACCATGAAATTCACAGAAGCAGAGATTCAGGCAGAGAAGCAATCTCATACAGAATCCATAGTTCTCAAAACCCTAAGAAAATCTATAGCAGAATCTGACGATTTGGATAGTTTACTCTCGTCAGCTATTCTCAAAGACTTGGGAAACACGAGCAAAATATCTTCCATATCACTGAATAAATCTGAAGATGCAGTGAGTTATGACTCTCCCACTACCAGATCTATAGTGCAAGAGACAGCAGAATCAAAAGAATTAGAGGTTGAAATAGTTTCCCAGGTTTATGAAATATATGATGCCTCAGTTTTTGATTTAAATCAAAACAATTCAGTTCCTTTAAATACAGAGGTCCCTCCAGAAACTGAGCTGTCGGAAAAGGATCAGTTTGTCTTAGAGTGCATAAGTGCTCAGGAAATCAAGGAGATGCCAAGTGAAAGATTCAAGGATGATGAAAGTATTACATCAGTCAAATCCTGTGATAGGCTGGGGAAAGATACACTGAAAGGTGATTCCCTGGTTTCAGAACAGATTTCCATTTGTGAAGAGCAATCATATTCTAGTGATTTTGAAGAGTCTTCCTTAGGAACAGATATATCAAAAAGTGAGATAGTTCTTACTGAATATCAAAAAGATACTTTTCAAGCACCTACATTATCTTTCAGACAAGATCTTTCAGGATCACAGGGAGAAAACTCTTTGTACACAAGACCTCCTAGGAGTGAATCCCCTAGTTTTGGAAGTGATGATGAAATAAGTGAATGTCTCAGTGAAAAATCTTTGTCTGTAGCTGATAGCATTCAATCAGAAAGATTGTTAGAACTCCAGTCACCAACAGATTTTGTGAAAAATAAAGAACGTGGCGATGTGGAGAAAGAACCATATGATGATGATGATGATGATGATTCATCTTCGGCTTCCAGTTTCAAGGCATCATCAGAAAAACAAGAAGATATTTTGCTTGGTTTCAGCATTGGTGACCGAGTTCTTGTGAGTAATGTCCAGCCTGGAACACTGAAATTTAAAGGTCGGACAAATTTTGATAAAGGTTTTTGGGCTGGTGTAGAGTTGGACAAACCTGAAGGAAACAATAATGGCTCTTACAATGGTATTCAATATTTTGATTGTAAAGAAAAACATGGTATTTTTGCCCCTCCACAAAAGATCTCTCTTTTTTCAGAAAGTTTTGGTAATAACTTAGATTCAAATGAAAATTCTTTCTTTAAGCATGAACTAGATAATCAACACAAAACAAATCAGGAAGGCTTAGACAGTCTTGAAAATGAAAAGAATAAAAGAAATTTAAATGAGAAATCTCCAAGAGAATCATCTGCCTTAAAAGGTTCAATTGGAGCTGGAGATTATGTAAAATTCAATAAACCAAGTGGCTATGTGTCAGTTATTAGTACTGTTGACGAATTTGATCAAGAAACCAGAGACTTTGACTCTCCCAAATCCTCTAAAAATGATAATGGTATGTTACCTCCCGCCGTTTCAAATATCCACAAAGAAGATTCTGCTATTGAAGTAGGAGGGATTTTGGACAGCAGCTTTCCTGAGAAATGGAAGCAAGGGTCTGTTTGGCAAGAGCAAACAGAAAACAGATTTCCTCCCAATAATCTGGAGAAATCTGCAACACCACTTCTGGACTTGTTGACAAAAGAAAGAAGCCAACTGGAAGCCCAACTTAAAGTCCCATCCGAAGAAAAGGAAGATCTATTAGATCGACAGGAAAGAGTTGGTTTGTTGGCTGATAGTCTCCTGCAAGGTTTTGTGAAAGACACAGTCAGTCAATTTCAGCAAATCAAAAAGGCAAGGAATGAGAAGATCCATTTTAGCAATCAAGGACTCGGTGCTGTCCAAGAAAATAACTTAGCAACTAATGAACAGCATAGGTTTTTAGTTGTATCAGAATTGGATGATGGAGAAGAAGTATCTTCCCCAGATATGTGTCCCAGACCAGTAAGTATAATTCATAATTAAGATAACTAAAACTAGAGTAATGCTTCAGTTATGAAATTTGACAGGTTGTGGCTTATTAATAAGCTGTGACTTAACAACAAATGTTTGTGTTTCACATTTTTGTTTGTTTTTAATCACTTTTGTTTTTATCACGTTTGTACACTGGCATATTCAAATCAGACTCTCCATAGTTCACAACAGATCAAGAACATTACAATAGTGTAATTAAAACCACAGCAGTACTACAGTAATGTAAAGTAAAATTAAACAAACATTTCACTAGAAATACATCACAAAACAACCGTGTGTTAGATACAGTAACAATAACTGAAACATTCAATACCATCATCTCAGTCTCTATGAATTCTCCCAAAAAACCCATTTATTTTCAAAACTGTTTGGAAAGTTTATAATGTGAAAACAAGTTTGGTATTGAGAGAAAGGCCATTCCAAAGCACAGGCCCACTATCAAAAAGAGCCACCTGTGAATCTCATATCCCTAACTTCATGGAAATCTGGAACAAGCATTTCTTTCAGGATATATGTATTGGAGGGTCAATTCCTCTTGAAAAATTCAGTCCTGAAGACCTCAGTGCTAAGCCATATAGGACTTGGTTGATGAATGTTAGCCAACCATATAACTTTTCAGTGGCAGCATCCTATAGAGTTCATTACTATCACCTAGCCAAGTTGTGATGAGTGCATAAATCAATGTCACAAGGTTCTTCTGCTTTTAGGCAAGGCTCTATCAGTCAATAAATCAATCAGAATAGAGCTAGAAGGGAGGACTTCTAGTCCAAACTACTGCTGAAGCAGGCAACCCTATACCAGTGATGGCGACCCTTTTCAGAGCATGCACGCGCCTGAAAATGAACTTCCGGTTTTCAGTGCACACATGCGCGCCAGCCAGCTTCCGGGCTTCTGGTGTGCATGCATGCGCAACGATCACACATGCTCACACATGCTCACACAGGAAAATGGAAAACCAGCTCTTCAAGTTTCCGGCACTGCCACATGCAAAAAGACCAGCTGATTGTCGTGCATGTGTGCCAGAAACCCGGAAGAGGAACTGGTGACGCCGCACATACCAGGCAACATGGCTTTGTGTGCCACTTCGGGCATGCAAGCCATAGAGTCACCATCACGGCCCTATACCATTTCTGATAGATGGTTGTCCAGTCTTTTCTCAAAAACCTCCAGTGATGAAGCCACTACAACTTCTGAAGGCAAGCTTCAGAAGCTTCACTGGTTAATTGTCCTCACTGTTACGAAGTTTATATTTAATTGCAGGTTGCTTCTCTCCTTGATTAGTTTCCATCCATTGTTTCTTTTCTTGCCGTCTGGTGCTTTGGAAAATAAGTTGACCCCTTTTCTTTGTGATAGCCCCTCAAATACTGGACTATTGCTATCATGTCACCCCTAGTCCTTCTTTTCTCTAGACTGCCCATATCCAATTCCTGTAGCCGTTCTTCATGTTTTTTCTCCAGACCTTTAATCATCTTAGTTGCTCTTCTTTGCACTTTTTCCAAAGTCTCAACATATTTTTTGTAATATGGTGACAAAAAACTACAAAAACTACTACAGAATCTGGTCAAAAGCCTTTGGAGCTAGGGGCTCCACCTGCCTATATAACAGTCGGCTTGAGTTTACAAGGATCCCAATATTACAAGTATCTTCTCTCTGGGATATCAGTACCCCATCAATAGGCATTATGGGAGATGACAAAGCATCTCAATGTACAAATATAAACTCCATTTTCTTTGGGCAGTTATATTTTTTTTGTTAAAGAAGCTGATGACAATAAACTGAACTCACTGTTTTCAACAACAAATTATACATGTCACAAACTGCTTTTAGAACTCTAGTGTTTCAGAAGTGACTTATTAAAAGGCAAAGAGGAGAGTCTTTGAGAAAATAAAATATAAAGATTTCATTGGATATTTTATAGTTGGCTTGGTCTAACTTTTAGGTTTAGAATGTTTGGTTTACTTTTTAAAATTTGGGATCCTAACAACTAAATTCACATTCCTTTTTTTGTTTGTTTGTTTGTTTATCTAGGAAACTAAAAACTAGAGGAACAAGAACTGCAGTTATTTATTTGTGTTTATATCCTGCCTTTCTTGAAGGAGCAAAAATCAGTTTATCTATATTTCCATCTAGTTATATCCTCACAAGAATACAATGAAGTAGGATAATAAGGAATTTAATATGGCTCATTGTAATCCTAGTCAATACATTTTTCCATGTTAAGTGTTTTACTTTTCTGGGTATAGAATTGTATTCTTGAATATTGTTTCTCTGTTAGGAATGCAATCCATGAGTTACTGCTGTTGTACCATTTCCATTTAACTAACTGGGGCTTCCACATGTGACTTGCTCTGTATGGTCACCTACCAAGGGCATACCTCTGTGGGTCCTCTAGTAAAAGCCATTAGACTTTCTCTGTATCCCACTTTCTTGCACCCTAAGAACAAAAAAAAGTTTAACAACTAAAAATATGACTATATATCGTTAAATCTTAAAGCAATAATGGATAATATTTATCAAATTCAGGAGCATAGCACAGGGAATATTTAAGGTTCTAAGTAATAATCACTTTCTTATTATTTAGGAAAGCCCTGTATTTGGTGCCAGTGGACAGGAAGAACTTGCCAAGAGGCTGGCAGAATTGGAACTTAGCCGGGAGTTTCTGAATGTGTTAGGAGATGACCAAGATTGGTTTGATGAGGATTTTGGTTTGAGTTCACATAAGCTCCCTCAAAACCAAGCTGAAGAATCAGCAGTATTACCTAAGATAGAACTGCCAAAAGTGTCCCCAAAGCCATGTGAAGAACCTTTGGCTGCACCATACATTGCAGAAGAAGTGGAGGAGTTGGTGCATGCAGCAGCCGAGAAGCTATGGAAATGCAAAGAGTTGGGGCATGATCTTCAAGCCCTCAGCAACCCCAGAGACATGAATGAATCCCCCCCAAATGATGACATTGAAACCATTAGTAAACAAATCTACAAACAGGTATGGCTGTTATCTCATTATTGGGAAATGTATAAAAATAGAAGAAATGTATCAAAGGAGTCCCCAATCTGTAAAAAAAAAAAAAAAATGCTATTTTGGACTCAGTGATAGAATGCAATATAAAACAAGATATGGTGTGTTTATAGAAGACAGATACAATGAAGTGTAAAAGAGAAAAGAGGATATGGAGGCATTTTACAAAAGCACTAAAAACAGTAAAAATCTTGGCCCCAGAATGCAATATTTAAACAAAATTATATTTCACTTGCTGCATAGCTAGTATTCAGCATAAATACTTTAGTTAATATATTTTTGTTTGGTTCTTTGAAAAATGATATGGTATTATAATATACAATGGTTATACAATGTTTCTTTTATTTTTATCAAGGCTGTGTTTGATTTAACAAGAGAGATTTTTGAAGAAATCTTTGCAGAAGATCCAAATTTGAATCAGCCGTTATGGATGAAACCCAGCAGGATAATTTCTGGTTACTTTCGACGAGTTAAAGATCCAAGTGATCTTGAAGAAATAAAAGTAGGAATAAGATTAATAGCTTGAACTTCAAATATATTTATAGAAATATAGTGCAGTTCATCTAGATAGCAGTTCTCAGATCGTTACATTCTAAAAAATGATTGAGGGCCCCAAAGAGCTTTGGTTTACATGAGTTATATTTATGAATATTTATTAAGGTTTAAAACTGAGAAGTTTTAAAAGCTTTATTTGTCTTCATGGACTCTCTGAAAGGGTCTTGGGCACTCCCAGGTCCCCAGTCCATGCTGAAAACCATTGACTTAGAACTTGAGGTAGAATGTGAAGTCTGGTGGAATTTTATCATGCATTTTTTTTTGAAAAATAAATTATTTTTTATTTGAAAAAAATAATTTTCTTACACCATCAGTCATATTCCAAGATGAGTGTGCATATGATACTATCTCTCATTTTCCCACTATAGTTTCTTTAATTTGAAACAGGATATGGATGATTGCTTCTATTTCTTAAAACTAAAATAATGAAGGCTTTAATTGTCAATATTTAACACTGTTCCAGTTACAAATCCATCCAAGATGGCTTACATCTAACATGCAATATTTTTTTCAAAAAATACAATGAATGATAACCAGTATATAAAGAATTAAAATCCTTCCAATACAGCAACTAATAATAGCTATACCTGGATTAATGAGTGGGGATGGGTGGGGATAGTTCCAAAGAATGCCTGATGTTGATTTATCTATATACTGGAATGTACAACAGTTGAATCAGTGTTATAATTCATAATTAACTTCATGGATATTTCTAGAGTTACCTACCAAGTTGCTTTACTATAGTTCTAATTACCTAGCAATACAATGTGTTTTCTGTTGCATATATACCATGTCTACGACCTCACTAGAAATCTTCTCCCTGAAAACTGCTTGTAGAATTGATGTTGAACTAGAGAAAATGTATTAAGTTAGCATGCATTATTTTTTTATTTCTCCTTTACCCAAGGTCTTTATAACAGCTGAGGTTTTAAAGCTCTTAAATTTGAGAAAGGAATCAAATAATAAAACGGACTGGCAGAAAATGATGAAATTTGGACGGAAAAAAAAGGATAGAGTGGATCACATATTGGTTAGTAATTGTTTTTTCAATTATGCATCGTAGTCAGGCATAAATACCTAGCAACCTGCATGGTTTGAAAAAAATGAGTTAGATCTAATGTTGTTTACATATTAGCTTGTTCTTCTTTCCCAGATTTGGCTTTCAGCCCTCCTAAGCAGAAGGATTGTAGACAGGCAAATTAAATGTGTCCTTCTCTAGCGCGCTGATCTTTAAGCAGAAAAAGGATTTTTATTATTATTATTTACAAATGTATATAGGCCACTTCAATCAGAACCAACTCACTGTACAGTAGGCTGTTTGATTGTTTAATGTATTTATAGATACAGAAATATGCTTGTGATATAAGAGACACGTGTATACCTCTGGAAAAAATGGTGCCTTCTTGTTGGTTGAGGACCCAAATTGATTTTCAGCAGATACAACAAGAAATACGATTGTTGTTTTTAAACACAAAAATCGAGTGAATGATTGCTGATTATTCATAAATGGCAAAAAGAAATAGAGCAAAGAGATGAAGGCATGCTTGTTGGGAAATGTTTATTATAGATGGGAAAATTGATGAAGAAGTTCAAGATGTGCAATTGCTGGTAGAAAGGTAATGGGTAGTATTTGGTCTATTGTAAAGAATAAAAATCAGTGGAAAAGTGTGCTTCTAACCACTTTCTAAAGTGAAAATAAGAGTTGACTAAATTAAAACAGCAAAGGTATGTTTAATTTCTTAGGAATTGGGTATTTAAATATTCATGATAAAGCATGATATAAGGTTAAGAAGGTATAGCTGTTCAGGAAATGTAGACTGAAAACAAAAATGAGTGACCATTATAAACATACATTGAGAAATGAAAATCAAATTGCAAAATAAATATGTGAAAGAAAAATTAATGAGTTTGAGGGGAAGGAGAGGGGTGAATAAATAATGGCTGCCATAACCTTAATGGATATGGAACTAATTAATAATGCTGGCACTGTTGCAAAGCATGAACAAGGTTAAAGCTACTAACACTTCAGAAGTAACATGAATAATTTCATTGGAATATGAGTCACACCAAAGCCTGGCTTACTGGAATGGCCAGAGTCATTGATAAGTGATGGTGATTGATTGATTGATTGATTGATTGATTGATTGATTGATAGCAAGTTAGTGTTGACTCTTATTGACTTCATAAATAGTGATATCGTCCTATTTTTAATTTTTGTTTTAATTGTAATATATCTAGGAATTATTCATTTTCTTTCCTGTGAGTTGTTGAAAATCTGTAGCTTTTATATAATGATGGTTAGATGGATTTTCAATAATAATTTTTATTATATATGTTTACAAAATAGTATATTAATAACGGTGACTTTTCTCCCTCCCCTTTCTAATTCTAAGGTTCAAGAATTGCATGAAGAAGAGGCTCAGTGGGTAAACTATGACGAAGATGAGCTGTATGTGAAGATGCAGCTAGCAGATGGGATTTTTGAGGCCTTAATTAGAGAGACTATTGATCTCCTCAATCAGATCATTGAAAAACAGAAATTGTTGTTTGTCTAACATCAAACCATATTTTTTTCCCCAAAATTGATTGGCTGAGAAGTGATACAACGTCTCCACTTCCTGTGCTGCCTTTGGATCTCCTACACTGGATTTGTTCCACAAAGGCTCCCCCTCCCCCAAAATGCTTTTGCCAATTCAGTATGTACAATAATACTTGGCATTTGTTCTTTTGATATTGGCAGTTTGAAAATGGTTGGGATGGAGCACCAAGAACCCAACGATGGAAATTCAAGTTACTAGTAAACATTCTTCATTTTAATAACTGCTCTACTTTGTTTTATGTGTAATTTATAACTCTGTTTTCTGACTTAACAATGTATGTCAGTCCAACCAAGTATCTGTTCCTCACTCATGTAATTTTAATCTTTTTGTCTCATGGATCTTCTGTCATTGGATTAATGCATGTGGATCTGAGGAGTTATGCTCCTTTTTTTCAACTAAATTTTTATTTCCATTTCTTAAACGATTAATCTGAGATACTTTTTCTACTTTTCCACTATATTTGTTTTTTCCTCAGTGAACCACCAGCTGCTCCTAAGTAAATGGTACTCAGGATTCTCTCAGGATTTTAATATGTGAGAGATAGGAAAAAATGCTTACATAATGTGGGCCATTGATCCCTTTGATTCCTCCCTTGCTTACCACCTTACTGTAATGTACCGGTGAAACCATTACTTGAACTAGCTAGGGTTAGGAGTGTATGTACCAAAGAGAGTGATACTCAGTGCTTGACTCTGGACCTGATTTTTTTATGCTTGTGACATTTGTTATAACTTATTTTATAACTCCTAAAAAATAATTTGTCGAGTGCTCTATGAATGCACTGTTACAGGATTTAAAACGTCAGAATATCTGTACATTAGGAATGCATCTGTGTCATAAAAATGAGGTATCATACTATGTGCAAGAAATGCATCAGAGACAAAAGTCTACAAAGATCCAAATGCATGGTTTTTTTCCCATCGTGGGGTAGAAATGGATTGTGAAGAGGCACATGTTACATCAAACTAATGTACTTGGAAAGGGAAATGGGATGTCAAAGATTTCCATGACTGTTAGAATGGGCCACTATCAAACCCAGTGTGGCTCATACTGCCTCCATTGCTCCTCCCCCACCCCCGAAGTTTTCTCCACAGAACACAAAATAATCTAGGCTTGACTACTGATGCCTTAATTTGAAATCTGGATTACTTGAGGAAACATTGAATCAGAGTGGATTCAAAATCCGTTAATCTATCCCCGCAGAGACAGCGTTCCAAAGCATAGGAGGAGGCATTCCAAAGACTATGCGCCTATTTATGCCCTTTTTCCTTTCATCTTTAGTTTCTTGGTCTTCCAGTCAGTATCTGTCTGCCAGTACTCTCTTGTGGATCTCTTTTGAAACTTTTTGACTTGTTTGCTGTTTGCACAGTAACACACAACCAAGATAGCTCCTTTTAACCAGAAAATACATTTTTTAAAAAATTGTTGGCATACAATCAGAAATGCTCGTAGATAGATTGACAGAATCACATTTGTAAACCTGGGGTGATTAATTATACCTAAATGGGCTAAAAGAACAAAAGACAGAATAACTAGCACATAGACCATAAATGCCAACTTTAAACAAATCTGGTGGAGCAAGCTGCTATGAGTTAAGTACTTTTCATACTGAACCTCAGAATGTTTTTAATGCATATTTAATACCTAAGCGAAGTTACTGGTTTGTTTTTTTCCCTCTGTTTTAAAACAAATGAGGCCATTTTCTAACAGTTTTAGGTTTTGCCATTTTGGGGTCATCCATGTCTTTTGCCCTACCTACATAGCTAAATAATGAGAATCAAGGGGACATCCAAGCAAAGAGGATTGGGAAAGTCGCCAACTTAAACTGAGCTATATTGATCAAACAGAATATTGACATGCCCAAGGTAATTAAAGCAATAGAATAATGTATACAGTATATTGCTTAACTCAGATTTGTTGCTGTGATCAATAGCGGTGCAAAGGTTTCACTGCAACCAAATCTAGAGGAACGGAGCCAAAATATGGTATAGATTTAAACTGAGAGAACTGTGGCTGTTATAGCATTTTTTGCAAGGCAACAATTACTTGAGCATGAATCCAGGAAATTTTGGGTGTGAAGGAATGGTCTTCAATATTGCCTCATCAGGTCCATATATACCAGAAAGAGCAATCCATTCAGGCCTTATATGGCATTTTTCTTCTATCCCACAACTGTATGTGGCATAGTTCTGGGAATTCACTTTATCCTTAAAGAAACTTCTGACTGCTCACTACTGATATCATACATCCAACTAAGTTTCAGCTAAATTGACCTAATGGCTGAACTGCATGTTACCAAAGCTGCACAATTTCTAGTATGGCATCTGGCTGGTATGGTGTAGGCCCTTAAGGACTGTTAACACTGGGATTCTTGAGAAGGAAATTCCCTTTTGGCCAATTACCTAATCACATCTTGCACTTGAAAAGACTGGGTGAAGAGGGTGTCTGCAAAATGAGAAACTGAGTTAAGGAAAGAGTGCATAGCTACTTGCCTTAAATAGCTGTTCTGGGCAACCTTCTTTTGCTCATTGCACTGACATTAAGGATGTGTTCTTCTTCCCCAAATCCCCTTTCTGCTTCCTCCATCCAGATGACCCCAACTATTAATGCCTCTATGGTTTTTCCCCCTGCTAGAGAGAGGTTATACTGAGGTTCTCTATCATAAAAAAGGGCTGGAGACTTGTGCTCAAATACCTGTTTATTTCAGTGATTATGGCTACCAGATTCAACTTTTGCACCATCTCGCAGAAACAACCTATTTACTATTATAGTTTTCTACAGTGCTTAATTATTCCTGCAAGTGAGGTTGGATGGCCATGTAGCTACTCTGGAAAAACACCTAAAACATTTTTGGGGATTCACTATAATACCTCTAGCTCACTTTGAGAAATCCTATGTGTGTATAAACATGCAATACATGCTGTTGTCACCCACAAATTCATGAATTCACATACCTGAGTCTCATTTCCCTTTTTTTTTTTATTTGCATGCAAATACAGGCATGATCATTGTGTATACTTAATGTGAAGGTGAATTTTAACACAATGCCCAGTGAATCCTTTACAAGGTTGTCCTTTTTCCATCAGAGTTCAGAATGGACTTAAGCAGCATAGAGGAGTTTAATTATGACAAAGAATCACTAATTGTCTTGGAGAGTATATCCTGAATATATTAAATTACGTTATGCCAGCCATCAGAATTCACTTTAGAGAAAAACACTGACAATAATATAAGGACTGTTAGTGCTTCTTAGTCTGTATTAAAATGAATTTTAATTCATTAAACATTAAAATGAAATTTTGAGGAAGATTGCATACCTACAAATGTATGCAAATATAAAGAGCAACAATCTTTGTGGATCTGTTCCTGACCTATAGATTTAAGATAAAATCCTAAAGAAGTCCTATTAAAGCTCAATTTAAATGCAAAACCATCACCAAAAAGACTATTTTATGTGCTGTTGTATAATCACCATTTACTTCAAAGGGAGGCTTGAATAGGACAGTTGTTCCATGGATTGTAACCTGTCGCCTTTTCAGTGCTCCAGTATTTCAGAAAATTTAACAGCAAGGTTTTATGGCCTGTTTGGCAAGGGGGAGGAGGACAAATGGATGATCTTCAAAAAACCGTGGCCTTAGCATTTTTTGCAATACTTGAATAAAAGTGTGTATTCACTAACGAAATACCATAGCACAGCATTCAGAGACCTTTGAAGTCACTGCACAGTAAAGCCTTTTTTTTCAAGCAAGTTTGTTATTTAATCAGAATTGATTGACTTATGTTCCAGCAGCAAAAACAGTTTTGACAGTTGTAAAGTAATTCTTTGTAAATTGTACATTGTCAATATAAACAAGCAAAACTCATCTGAATTAATTTAAAATCTCATGGATAAAGAGTAAAAAACTATACATTATAACACATTGCAGTAAATAAATGTTTTGGGAGAGCCTTTGCTGTACATTTGCAGAGTTGTCTTGGAGAAACTATTCTTCCTTGCATACTGTGCTGTGCAGATACTGTTCCTGCCTATGTGTTTATGTAAGTAATTTATTCATAGGTTTCCAGGCCAATTTCAGCCAATGTACACACTTTGTGTAGTACGGCTTGGTAGAATACAGGGTGTTAAGGTTCATGTAATTTTGAAATGTAAAATAAAGCAGTATAGTCTCTTTACACCAATGTAAATACCTTTGTTATTTTGAGATGTACTTTAAGAGAATAAAGTCTGTAAATAAAGTGATTTATAAATTATCCAAATAGTTTATCAGTCGTTAAAATAAAGTACATTTGTTCATATGCTGTTTGTTCTGGGTAAATCTAGGTCTCAATTCCCTTCAAAAATATTCACTGGGGACAAGATTTGCTTTAATTACTCAGATTGTTTTCTTGATCAAGTCAGTGTCTAATTAATCCAGTATTACATTTCTAAGATCAGACAAATCCCTCTGGGCATTCCAACATGAAAATATTTGATTCCAGCCCTCTGGAATCCATTATATAGAATAATGGAGTCTATATGCAAAAAATGTGTTTACTAATATTAGCAAGGATTATTTCTTCTCAGTTGCCACTTGAGGTTCTTTAAGCCTAGAAAAAAAACAGAATAGCACTAAGCCAGTGGTCCCCAACCCCCAGGCCGTGGACCAGCATGGGCATGTCATGCTAGAAATTGGGCCGCGCAAACAAGTGATATCCTGAGTCAATATTCTGAGTTTTCTTTACTAATCATGGCTTAAATGAATAAATACAAAATTTTTGCTAAAACAAACGTGTTCATTATAAGAAGCAGCAGACAGTATATAAAATGAGAAAAGTTCCCTGAAGATGGGCTCCATCTTAAGTCTGAAAGCTCGGAAGGCAAAACCTCTGGTCTCGGTGACCAACACAGATTGGATCCTGCAATATTATCCTGGGACACGTTCCATTCATAAGATAATACAGTCTGAAATTCAGAGGCTATAGGCAACATTGTTCTCTTAACTCAGTTTCATGAGTTTAATTCTTGGTCTTTTGTTAGAATTTGTTACTTGTCTATGCCAGTTATTTAATAACTTATTCTCAATAAAGACTGAAATAGTGAAAAGACATTAAACCTTGGTAGAATATTTAACTGCTGCAACTCTTTCAATCCAGGATAATTTTACATTTTTTCCATCTGGAAATATCTGCTGTTTTTCCAAGATGGCAAATAATTATTCTTAAATTTTATTGTTTTCTACTTGAGGGGTGGGGGGAACCTTGGAATATTGAATTTCTTAGCATCTGTGATTTGATACACATTGCTTTTTTTTCCTGTCAAATTCCATGTCAACATTTGAGGACTTTTCTTCATTATTCCAATAACCTGACATTGAACCACATTGTTGTGCATGCTCCATCAGCCATGTTAAAATCTCTTTAGGCTGAGCAATTATAAGTACAGTATCATCAGCAAATAAGTTCATAAGTTTATGTTCTTGTGCGGTTATTTCTGCACCAAATTTTGTTATTTTGGTGAGGCTGAATTTCCAGTGCCAGTAAAAACAAAACGAGAAAGGAAACTCCCTTGTTCTTGTCCCTTTGGATTTTGCATATTGCTGTGTAATAAGGCTATTAACAAAAATGTTGCCTTTTTTCTTTATATATGCTCTGTACCCATGGACAAAAATTTTGGCCACAATCTTTTTTCCTCAAAACTACAAAATAAAAAAGTGATTCCAAATTGTCAAAGGCTTCAAGAAAACTAACAGCTACTTTTCTATTTTTCTGATTTAAAAATATATTTCAAAGAGATACATTAGAATCTAATATCTTATATACCGTATCTCTGAAATAAAACCCATCTGGTCAGGATGTATCATTTCAGTTAAAAAGCCACTTAGTGTCTTAGCAAGAATTACTATTAAAAACGTATAATCCATAGATAGTAAAGAGATGGATTTATAGGCTTCAGGATGCATTGAATCTTTCCCTTTTCTACAAATCAAAGAAATGAAAGTTTATATACTTTTTTCTAATGAGAGGTTGACCAAGTAGCATTAAAATTGTTTTTTTTAGATAGAATAGAATTCTTTATTGGCCAAGTTAATTGGACACACAAGGAATTCTACGGTGCATAAGCTTTCAGTGTTTATGCAAACAGCAAAGTGATAAGTCATAGATCATAAATCATAAGATACAATAATAAAGCATAAGATACAAGCAACAATTGATAAATTATACCAATAGAAGAAGGTAGTAGGAGAGGTGAGAAAAATGAGAAGTCTGTACCTGTCCTGTTTGGTTGCTGTGCCAAACCAGACAGTTATAGAGGTACAAATGGAGGTAGAAGTAGCTGATTAATTATCAGTTATGGTAAAAATTAAATGAAATTACTATGAGAAGTATCCTGAAAATCAGATATTAAAAGACAACCACTGGATTTGCTACTTCATATTTTATTTCTGAGGTTTCAAAGGAAGCTGCCTGGCTGCTGGTGAAGGATTTTCATCTGAACACTATCCAGAGAATAATGGTTATTAACAGTAAACCAGATGAATTTATTTTTGTAGGAGAACATTTACTACCAGAAATGTCCTTTCAAACCAGAGGATTAATCAGAACGACAAACTCCGCCTCTATTGTACACTCCCACCATGTCAAGATGTGCATATTAAAAGAAAGGGGTTTATGCCACAACATTGCATGCTTTGCCCTTTCCTCTCTCACCCTCCCTCCCCCTTCCTTGGTGCAAATGCCAATCTTTGATATACTTTTGCCTTCACCCCAGCATAGCATTCTAGCCAGAGAAAGAATAATGAAATCACTGATACTTGTTTCAGTTTCTATCTCTTATCTCTACAGGAAACAAAAGAGATATTTTGAATTCTTAAAGGGGGGGATCCTTTTGTAGAGATGTCCCCAGCAGCTATACTGTGGGTTAAGATGCCAAGGTTTAAATCACAGAGAGGAGCAAACATTGGTTTCAAATCTGCAAGAAAAAGCAACAGCTGCAGCCAAGATTTTTAGCCTAGCTTGGAATGTCCTTTGGCTGAAGACCAGCTTCTGACTTTGGTGCAGACGGAATCCATTTGGAGAAGAAATTAACCCACATGAAGCTTTATTCTTGCTATCTTGTATTCTCAACTACCTGAAAATGCAGCAGGGAGCAAAGTTCAAAACATCTTCACATTTTAACAATAAGGGGAAATGGAAAGCTCCAAACCAGTCTTCCCCAGTCTTGGACTATGACAGCTGAGAATTAGGAGAAATAAAGATCAATATTGTTCAATGTTGCAGGTTGGAGGTTGGAGGATAACTGCAAATACCTGCCGAAAATTGGGTTCCTGAGTTGGATTCCTCTAAGGTGAATGCATATAGACAATTTATAAGAACTCTTTTCAATACACCAATAATATAATGGGGGATAGCAACAGTCTAAAAAGAAAGAAAAAAGGCCTTGTGTGCATTGAATCTTATTCATTAAAATGGTCCCTATTTTTTCAGGCCTCTAAGGGAGACCAAAAAACACTTGTAGCTGCTCTAAGAGTCATAACTGAATTTAAAACAAAATCCCCTTTCTGTAAGTTCAGACTGCCCCATCCTCAAGAGAAAGAAAGCAAGGAAGAAAAATACATGTGGTCCTTGACTTAAAACAGTTCATTTAGTGATCATTCAAAGTTACAACAGCACTGAAAAAAAGCGAGTTATGACCATTTTTCACACTTACAGCCGTTGCAGCATCCCCATGGTCACATGGTGAAAATTTTATTTTATTTTTTTATTAAAAAGTTTTACAAATTATACAAAAAATTTCCCACCCTCTCCCCACCCTATCCCTCCCTACCCTCCCCATCCCCCCCTTGACTTCCCAGGATTAGCTCAGGGTATTACATGTACAAACTCAAAACTATAATTAGCTAACAATATAATAAACAATAATAATAAATCATTATTAACCTTGATCTTTAACTCCTAATAATAAAACAACAATATTCTATTTAATATAACAATTTCTACAGAATATTTCATTCATAAGCTAATTGAAATTTCTTATTACAATATTTGTTCTGAATATAATCTATCCATCTTTTCCACTCCTTTATATATCTTTCATTTGGATAGTCTTTAAGATATGCGGAGATTTTTGCCATTTCTGCCAAATGCACTACTTTTAATGTCCATTCTTGAATCGTAGGTATTTCTTATTTCTTCCAATATTGTGCCACCAGTAGTCTTGCCGCTGTTATTAAATTTAAAATCAACTTTATTTCTAGTCCAATACAATCTGTTATAATACCTAACAAAAAAAACTGTGGTGTAAATTTAATCTTTTTCTTTAATATATTTTGAATTATCCACCAAATTTTTATCCAGAATGCCTTAATTTTATTACAAGTCCACCATATATGATAGTAAGTGGCATCCTGAGTACCACATCTCCAACATTTGGGCTGAATATTCGGATACATACAAGCTAATTTTTTTGGGTCTAAATGCCATCTATAAAACATTTTATAAAAATTTTCTCTCAAATTTTGAGCCTGTGTAAATTGTACATTTCTAACCCATATAGTTTCCCATGTATCCAACGTTATTGTTTCCCCTGTGTTTTGTGCCCACTTTATCATACAATCCTTAACTAATTCTGTCTCTGAATCTATTTCCAATAATGCAGTATATAACCTTTTTATATGCATTTGGCTCTGGTCTCTTATCTGCTTAATCAAGTTCTCTTCATGCTGCAAAATACCCTTTTTTTGGTCCTCTTTCCATCTGGCCTGTAGTTGGCCGTATTGAAACCAAGTTTTAATTATTCTTTGTTCTTTTAATTGTTGAATAGTTTTTAATTGATATCCATATCCTTCCTTGTCCAAAATTTGTTCATAAGAAATCCCATCTTGCTTTTGTTCTATATTTATATTTTCAATTGTATGTCTAGGTATTGCCCAAATCGGAATTTTATCATTTAACTTATAACTATACTTTTTCCATACACATAACAAAGAATTTCTCAATATATGACTTTTAAAAGTATTGTCTACCTTTTTGTCATACAATAAATATGCATGCCAGCCAAAAACCAGGCCATAGCCTTCAACATTTAATATCCTATCCTCTGTTAAGTTAATCCAATCACTAACTAGTGATAATACAGCTGCCTCATAATATAGCCCTAAATTGGGCATTTTAAGTCCTCCTCTTTCTCGAGAATCCTGCATTATTCTCTGTTTAACTCGAGGTTTTTTCCCTGCCCAGACAAAAGTGTTTATACCTTTTTGCCATTCTTTCAATATGTTATCAGTTTTAAGTATTGGTATTGTTTGGAAAAGGAACAAAAACCTTGGTAAAAGATTCATTTTTATGGCAGCTATCCTTCCTAGCAGTGACAACTGTAGCTTTCGCCAATTCTGGATCTCTAATTGCATCTTTTGCCACAGTAATTCATAATTGTGATGATATAATTTTGAGTTACTTGTCAGGATATTTATACCTAAATACTTGACCTTTTTAACTACTTCAAATCCTGTTTGATTTTCCATCTCTTGTTTTTGTTTGACAGTCATATTTTTAGCTATTATCTTCGTTTTGGCTGCATTTATTTTAAAGCCAGATATTAATCCATAATCTTTAATTATATCCATTAATATTTTAATAGATTGTGATGGTTGAGTTAAGGTAACAACCAGGTCATCTGCGAATGCGCGTAATTTATATTCTTGTTGCCTAATCTGAATTCCCTTTATTGCTTCTGAGTCTCGTATATTATTCAGCAATATTTCCAGTGATAGAATAAATAATAATGGAGACAAAGGACATCCTTGACGAGTACCTTTTTCTATTAAAAAATTTTCAGTTACGCCTCCATTAACTATTATTTGTGCTGTTTGTTTCTGGTATATTGCCTTTATTGATTGTATAAAAGTATCTCCGAACTGCATTCTTTCAATTAAATTTAATAAGAACTGCCAATTGAGTCGATCAAATGCTTTTTCGGCGTCTAAAAAAATTATACCCGCAGGGACCTGGTTGTTCCTTTCTAAATATTCCAAAACATTAACAATATGTCTTACATTGCTTTTCATTTGTCTGCCACTTATAAAACCTGTTTGGTCATGATGTATCATTTGCTGCATTACCTTCATTAATCTGTTTGCCAGCACCTTAGCAAATATCTTATAATCGGTGTTTAACAATGAAATAGGCCTATAATTTTTCGGTTCTGTATGATCCTGACCTTCCTTTGGTATTAAAGATATAAAGGCTGCTTTCCAAGAGGGAGGAACCTTCCCTCCCTGTTGTATTATATTAAATAATTCTTTCATTGGTTCAGCCATCTCTTCACACAAATTTTTATAATAAACCGCCGTCAGGCCATCTGTTCCCGGGGCCTTCCCCAACTTTAAATCTTTGATTGCAGACATAATTTCCTCTAATGTAATTAATTGAGTTAACATATCCCTTTGATCTTGTGAAACTGGCTTAATATTCTGCTTCTTAAGATATCTATCTATATCCATATCCTGAATCTTATCTGCCTTATATAATTCTGAGTAGTATTCTATAAACGACTTCTTGATTAATTCTTGCTGAAAGACCTCTTTTCCTTTATATTTAATTTTTTCAATTGTTCTTTGACTTTGTCTCTAAGCATATAGGCCATCCATCTTCCAGGTTTATTAGCATTACAGAATGTATTATATTTAGCATACTGTAAATTAGTTGCGGTTTGATCTGCTATCAATATTTTAAATTGTTCTTTCAGCAAGTTAATAACCTCCTTAACTTTGTTGTCCCTTGGGTTTTTTATCAAAAGTTGTTCATTTTCCTTAATTTGCTCTTCCAGCACCCTTCTTTTTTCCCCTTGCTTTTTTCTAAATTTATTATTCATGTAAATTAGAACACCCGCATATAAGCCTTGCTTGCATCCCACACCATTTCCATTGGGGTACCCTTTTTCATGTTCATAATAAAATATTCTTCCAAAAACTTCTTACATTCCTTAATATTTTCTCCATATCTAAATAAATTTTCATTTAATCTCCAGGACCTCTTTGGTCCCGTGCAATAATCTATTTCTACCCATACAGGGCTGTGGTCTGTTAGCGGTCTTGGAAAAATCTTGGTTGTCTTCACCCTAGGGAAAAGATCGTTAGATATTAAAATAAAATCTATCCTTGAAAAGGATTGATGTCTATCTGAGAAGAAGGTAAAATCTTTATCTGTTGGATTTCTATCTCTCCAGATGTCTTTCAACTCCCACTCCTCCATCAGATCAAAAAAAGATCTTGGCAATTTCGCTCTTGAAGCAAAACTTTGTTTTGATCCTAACTTGTCTTTTTTAACATCCAGTACTCCATTCCAGTCTCCAAGCAAAATACATGTCACATGGTGAAAATTGAGACGCTTCACAACTGACTCGTATTTATGACAGTTGCAGTGCCTTGTGGTCATGTGATCATCTTTTGCGACCTTTTGATAAACAAAGTCAATGGGAAAACCAGATTCACTTAACAATCATCTCACTAACTGAACAACTGCAGTGATTCACTGAACAACTGTGGGAAGAAAAGTTGTAAAATGGGGCAAAATTCACTTAACAAATATCTCACTTAGTGAAAGAAATTTTGGACTCAATTGTGGTTGCAAGTCAAGGACTACTTCTACAAGCCAGATATTGGATCTATCCTTGGCTGACTTCTCAAGAGGAAAGGAAGCCTAAGAAATCTTTTATTGTTTGTTTGTTTGTTTATTATGAAATTCATTTTCTGCCGATCTTGTTTCAAACTGACTCTGGGTGGCTTACAGCATAAAGCACTTTTAGCACTTTCTCCTCTGTTTGTTCCCTTTGGCTTTGTAGGTGGAGCTGCAAAGTCCATAAGCTCACATTTCTCTTGAGGAAAGAACTTCCTCTAGCAGAGATGGCTGGTTTTAAATAAATAAAAGGCCTTTCAGAGCAGCGTGGACTACCCTGAAGTTGAACTGCAAATAAATCAGCTCAGTTCTAATGGCTGGATAAACAGCCCTCTGGAGTTGCTTTCAAAGTGGCACAGAATTCCAGTAATTCAAAAGGCTGTTGGTGTCTGGGTTTCCACAGCATTAATCCTGGCTGACAAAACAAAACTGCTGTATTCATATCATATGCTACACCTAAAGACAAACTATTGCATCTTATTGTTTCTCTTGGTTTGACATTGTGGTTTCAGTAGTATGGTTTAATGCAGGAGTTGCAGCTTGTCAGGAGGGGACGGGGCACGAGTTTATTTTTCCTCCCAAAAATAACTTATTCAGTCAAGAGAGAACAACTCATTTTGCACAGTTGCCATACTGCCATATTTAAGCTGCCCAACGATGTAACACTTAAAATGTAATGATTAAAAATGTGTTTATTTTTAATACTTGGCCCAAAGATACATCAGATCATAAGGAGGTCTCTGTCTATAGCCCTACCCATGGATCCCTCTCTTTCAGGCTTTTGTGATAACTTAGAAGTGATAACTTCAATATGCCTCTATTATTATCTTTATCTTTTTTATCTTATTGTAATTTATTTGTTTGATTCTTGTGAGCAGCCCAGAGCTGGGCAGCATATAAGTTGTTGCTGTTATTGTTGTTGTTGTTGTTGTTGTTGTTGTTGTTGTTATTTTGTACAGACAGTGTTGAAGGCAAAGTCATTTTATAATGACTCAGAAGATATCAGGATAAACAGTGAAGTATTGCCGTTATCTGAAGACAACCATCCATTTGAAAAAAGCCAGGTTCTTCAAATTTAGCTCAGTTCTTTCCAAGTCTGAAGGTGCAGCCATGATTTTTTCTTGGCAACAGTAGAGAAGTGGTTTGTTACTGCTTTCTTCTATGTCCCAGACAATAGCAATAGCACTTAGACTTATATACCACTTCACAGTGCTTGAGAGCCCTCTCTAAGCGGTTTACAGAGTCAGCATATTGCCCCCAACAATCTGGGTCCTCATGGAGTCTGGGTCCCATGAGTCAACTTTGGGACAGTGAGATTCAAACTGCTGAACTGCTGGCAGCCAGCAGCCAGCAGTCAGCAGGAGTAGCCTACAGTACTGCATTCTAACCACTGCACCACCGTGGCTCCTTACAAAGTTATAACATTGGGGTTCCCCATTTAAGCCCTAAACAGGAGCAACATTGCATAACTTCTGAGCCCCAACAAAATCACACACAAGCTGCCATTTTTTGGCAGACATCAATTTTAAAAAGAAAACTGATTTAGACTGAATAGAGGAGCCGTGTTGGCCCAGTAGTTAGAATGCAGTATTGCAGGCTAATTCTGCCAACTGCCAGTAGTTTGATTCTGACTAACTCAAGGTTGACACAGCCTTCCATCCTTCTGAGGTTGGTTAAATGAAGATCCAGATTGTTGGAGTTTGCTGACCCTGTAAATCACTTAGAGAGGGCTGTACAGTACTATGAAGTGGTTATATAAGTCTAAGTGCTATCAATACCACTGATGGTGGTTGGGGCATATCCACACTTTTTTTTTAATCTTGCAATTTTATTCTGAAATTTTCTGTATTATAATCAACATTTGCACACATTTTACTTCATTGACTGTAGTCATATGTAATGTGATTACATTGTCATGTAATCAGAAATCACAACTCTGATTTTTTAAAATGTAATTATTCATCACCTAAAGCAAATATATTTTTAACTTAAAATACCCCCCAGACTTATGCACTCATATTAATTATTTATAAAGAGCAAGATGAAGCATACAATTAAGCTGATGCTATCCTGGGCTCATAACACTGACTCTAAATTGGCTTTAAAAAAACTTGTGTGAATTGAGGCCTTTTAGCAACAGGCTGCAAAGTATTGAGTTTGAACAGAAAGCCATCATGTCCTTTCCATATTTCTTTTCCAGGAGAAAAATAACAATTGCTTTCCTTCCTATGGATGGATCTTTTAAAAAAAAGAACAGTTCAAAATCCTAAAAGTCCCCCCCCCCCTCATTATTATTTTCCATGGCCAGGTACTTTCCCTTCTTACTTTTATTTTATACTCCAAGGATTTGTAATTTTCCTATCCTGGGAGGTAGAAGAGTTTTACCTCTAGAATCTAGATCCCAAATAGGCAGAACAAACCTGTGATCTATCTGAGAGCTGGAAATGAAACCTTTCTACCTTGCATGACTGCAAAAACAGTGAAAAAATACATCTGTGGACTTATTTTTTAAAAAAAGTTACCTACTCAAAAAATGGAAAATGTCAATCTTCTCTATAATAGAGAAAGATCTTAATCTATATGGAAGTATAAAAATATAATAAGCATTGGTTTAATTAAACGGGGAGATTTTTTTTGGTCAAAGCAACCAATGAATTATGGAGATTAGCCCACAAACTAAAAGACTCTAACCCCAAAAGACAGGATCATTCAATATGAACGTAACAGAGAAAAGTGTTCCTCAGAAGTAGAGCAGAGAAACATGCCCTGAATCACTTTAAAGTTTAGTATAGGTGACATCATCTATTTCTCATTTCCAGAAATAGTCTTTCTCCCCTCCCCCCCCCCGATGTCCCCCATTCTGACGATGGGGTAAATGGACAGTGCAGGGAAGTCCTTGATAAATATTACCAGGATTGTTGGATCGGTTGGTAAACAAAGGTTTTTAATATGGACATATACAGGTAGTCCTTGACTTACAACCACAATTGAGACCAAAATTTATGTTGCTAAGCGAGACAATTGTTAAGTGAGTTTTGCCCCATTTTATGACCTTCCTTGCTACAGTTGTTAAGTGAATCAATGCAGTTGTTAAATTAGTAACACGGTTGTTAAGTGAATTTGGTTTCCCCATTGACTTTGCTTGTCAGATGGTCACTGCAACCATCATAAACAGGAACCAATTGCCAAGCATCCAAATTTTGATTAGGTGACCATGGGGATGCTGCAATAGTGGTGTGAAAAATGGTTGTAAGTTAATTTTTTCAATCCTGTTGTAACGTTGAACAGTCGCTAAATATATGGCTGTAAATCGAGGATTCCCTGTATATGTACTATTTTCAGGTGAAAAGACCATAAAGCAGTAGTGGTCAAATGTTATTGTTCTCCAGTTCAGTCTATGACTTTCCCTCATGCACCTGGGAAAAACTCCAAGTGTTATTCCTCTCAAGCCTGAGCCTGTTCCAGAGATCAAACACTTAATTTTCCATTTAAAAAACGGATATGCCAACTATAGGATATTTCATTATTTTTTAATAAACATAATTAAGAGTCTTGTTTGGATGAGCTGCTAATATTGCATAAGTTCTTTTGTTATGCTAATGCCTTCATGTTGTAGTTTCCAAGAACATTTGAACATTGTCCTTGATTCCTTTTTTTTTTTTTTTGCGCACTGCAGATGAGGTTTCAGTCTAACATTCCAAGTTTTCACCTGTTTATCCCTTTGTGCCTGCCATAACATAGAATACTGTAGTTCCTGAATGCTATGTGGCCTCTTTGGGTAAAAGCATAGTAGTTTTCTGTTGTAGACAGTTACTGCCAGGAAGACAGCTATAAGGAAGCAAAAGGCTTACCTTAACGTCTTTTCAACTTTTGACATTTTAATTGCCACTAAAAAATTCTACCTTCCTACCGCTGGCAGAACCTGTCATGCAGAATTGCTTGGTGGAGTCTTAGGGAGTAATATGCCGAAGTAATCAACACAGCTGAGGAAAGACAAGATGCATGAACAAGGGTTAACACAATGACTGGGATGAGATGTTGAAGGACTGGCTTGAGTATTAATTAGTTGGCTCAGAGTCTCCCAAGGTCCAGGAAAGAATGCACGATTAACAAGAGAAAGTCATGGCCCAGGTAGAGGAAATCAGTGGGCCATAGGTGTCTTGGAGAAGGCTAGAACAGAACCAGAAGAGATTGCAGGGTGGCAATCTGGTTTCTAGCCTGGTGTCCTAGCCAAGAACAAACTGTCTCTCTTAATTGCTATAATTGGTTAATTTAAATAGTTGCCAAGGGAGTAAAATGTATTCACATTTAAACTACATAGTCTCATAAAGCGTCAATTCAGGTGACAACATTTGAATCATTTCTAAAATATTGATTACAAATTATTCTTTCAAAAATGTGTTTCTGGTATATTCATGCACGTTCCATTGCAGTTACCCAAATTCCAAAATATGTGAAATGCAATAGTACAAACAATGTTGAAAGATCCATTATGCCACATTCTTACCAACCTTATGACATGGTCAAGTATGTTTTGAAAAGAGTGTTTGCGGTCCAATTGTTTGCTCGTTGCCATTGACGCCTTCCTAGGGCTGAGAGTGAGTGACTGACCCCAGCCTGGCTGGCTTCATGCCCAAAGTGAGACTAGAGCTTTTTAAAACGTTCATACTTTGCACTAGTAGTGTTATCATTATTTTTGAGCTTAGTCCATTTCTGTATAGCAGTTTTCTTTCTTGTTATTGTTATTTTATAAATTTATTAATATTGATTTTCTAACTGTAAACATTAGACATCAATACAATATATATTTTATGAAGTAACTTTTTCTTCTATATAGTCTTAGTATAAACATTTAATGCTAGCAGACATATCCATCACTTTTTACATTTTATAGCCAAAATTGATAAAATTACCAGTTGTAAATTTACAGTTTTATGTCATTTTATGGCCCATGACTGAAATGAAAATTATTCATGAGAGATCTCATGAATTTCTTTTTCTAAGACCATTTGTAGACACAAGAAATTTGTACCACTTATTTTTAAAATTAATTTCATATGGCTTTCACTTGCAAAATCACTGAGCTCTGGGGGAAAGCTTATTCTTGGGGAAAACCTCGTCTTCCATATTGACAAACACACCACACAAAATTTGGGCCTAATTCATACTATTGCTTTCAGCTATAAACCTCCTCTGACAAGAAAAGTTACAGACATAATGGTTATGTTTACAAATTCTATGCTATTGCATTAAATCACAATGAGGTTTGTTTAAAAATATACAGTTTAATATGTGTCTTCTTGGATGGAATATTTTAACTGGTTTCTTTTAATCATTATTTATTGAATCAGTCCCAAAGGCTGAATTCATAACAATACTAAACCATAAACCACACTTTACAAACCACCATGGCGAGATTAGAACATGTTAAGCTTAAACCAGTGACTGAAATGCAAGTCATGACTTTTGCGTTGATTCAGGGACTGAATGTATGAGGAGGCTGTAGATACTCAAGCACTGAGGTAATTTCAGATTGCAATCATTCCACTTTGGCATCTATTTTTGCTTGTTTTTTTAAAAAACCTAGTAAACATTTTAAGAGATTCAGCAGATGGCAGTGCCTGGCAGAATTTGGCCAATCTCAAAAAAAGCTAAGCAAAGGGGCAACTAGTTACGGTACTATTTGGATGGGAAGCTATCAGGAAAACATGTCCTGGAAGAGGGGAATGGCACTTTCATATCACTTGCAGTTAAAGTATATTGAAGTGTTCCTGAAATGACTGGGATTCTTTCCTTTTTTAACACCACCTCCATTCATGCCTAATAACATTATTCAATAATAAATGTGATTATTAAACTCATCTACCCTGGAAGTTTATTTTGAATAGAAAAATAGAATCTAAATCAAGCAAATAATATTTGGTTTGGATTACTTGCAAATATTACCTACACTTGATTCACACAATTGTAAAGCAAAAGGCTTTAACGGTCACCTAACATCTGAACAAGGAAAAATAATACAATTGGGTTTCCTCAGAAAAAAAATACATGATAATTCAGTGTTCTGCTAACAGATTATATATTTGTAGCAATAACCAGATCTCAAGCATCACATGTTGAAAGATACCATGTTTCCCCAAAAATAAGACCCTGTCTTATATTTTTTTTCAACCCTGAAATAAACACTTGGCCTTATTGCCATGCGCTCAAAAACCTGATTGGGCTTATTATCAGGGGATGTCTTATTTTGGGGGAAACCGGGTATGTACAGACACAAATTTAAATTGAACTATAAAAATGGCAACTGCAAAAGTTAAACTAAACTATATACTGTTTCAAACTGTCTACAAAAATGTGTGATTCAGAACAGCTCTAGAACTGTGTAACCAGCCTCATCTGCGAGCAGGTATTTTTATGGGTCTGCTGTGATTTATTTAAAATGGAACAATACTGGTGCTTCCTTTACACTACTGAAGTGTTAACAAATCACACAGAAATAAACTAGCCATTCTGGGAGAAGAAACTTTAACATTTGGCAAAGATGACTTAGATTCAATGTTTGGCATACAAGACAATCTGCCTCAGTTCTTACAGAAAAAGCCACATCTTCAAGGCTCTCTTTAAGGCAAGGAGGATCAGGCTATACAGATGTCAAGAGGCAATGTCGTTTCAGAGCAGAGAAGACATGTCTGTTGGCTTGATAGGACACAAAGCCCATTAGACAGAAGCAGTCCTACAAATATCCATCCAGTGTGCCATATAGGGATTTATAGATGATAACTGGTACTTCGAATTGCACCTGGAACCCCACGGATAACCAGTGCAGGTTGTATAATAATACATGTTACACTAAGGTTTGTCCATCATCATTTGCACAACTGCATTCTGGACCAGCTGTGGTTTGCGAGAGATCTTTGACCATGGTTGTGCTCACAAATGAACTGATAGAAACTCTTGCCACACTCTGCCTCCTCGCTCCAGGTTTTGAGGCAATCAATATATATTGCTTAGTGCATTGTAAGCCGCCCTGAGTCTCCGGAGAAGGGCGGCATATAAATCAAATTAAATATATATATATATATTCTCTCCCTTCCAAGGAAATTCAGGCATCCTGTTCCCAGCCCTTTGGCATTCTTCAGAATTCATTTCCCCATCTTCCTCATTCTTGTCACCCCCAAAAAACCCCTTGGAAACATGACAACAGCTGCTATTTTGGGGAAATATTTGGTTGCAAAACTGTTGTCAGCTCTTCAGTTGTCATCATAGTTTGCAATAGGAGCAGGAGGAAAGGCAGCTTTGTACACAGAAAACTTTTCCTCATAATACCTGTTCCAGGATGATGATGATGATGATGATGATGATGACCATCACCTATGATCATGTTCAAACAATCAGACAATTGTACACAGCAAGAATTTAAAAACTGGATGAGATGTGAGGAATTTATTTTATTTCCCTTTTGTAGATGGTGGAGGATGAAGAAATTTTTGTAATGCCAGGATTGGGGGCAGCATTGTATTCTATTGATTGTATTTTCTAATGATTGGCTAGAGGAAGTCCTCTAGAGAACACCAACTTTGCTCCTGGTTTTCTCCCTGTACCCAACCATCTGAGATGGCAGATCTAAAGATGATTACAGGTCAGACTTGAAGTTCTTTGGGGGCAATGGAAACAGAAATAAGCATTATGTGGAAGTGTCCAGAATAGAAAAACATAGAATAACAAGTTGGAAGGGACCTTGGAGGTCATCTATTCCAACCCCCTGCACGAGCAGGACAGTCTATACAATTTCGGACAAGTGGCTGTCCAGACTCTTCTTAAAAGCCTTCAGTGATGGGGAGGCTTTTCATACTGTTCAGGTAGTTCTTACAACTGGTCATTTAACAACCATTAGGGGTTTCTATGGCCTTGGAAAGGGTGCTTTGTGGCCTATAAAGCATTTCTGGTTCAATGACCCTGTTTTAAGCCCTTGGCAACTGGCTTATATTTACGACTGGTTGCAGTACTCACAGTCACATTATTGTGATTTGCAATGGTTTTTGCCAGTTTTCAGCAAAGAAAGGCCCATTCAGAAGAATGGGTTCACACTTATGACTGCATGATTCTCTTAATGACTAATGCAAAAATGGTAGTAAAAGCGGGTCCCGTCACGCGGGTGCCTCAACTTACAACTATCACCACTTATGACCAAAATTCTAGTCCCAATTGTGATCGTTAGGTTGAAGACTACTTGTAGTCTAAATCAGGGTTTCTCAAATGTAATGGCTTTAAGATACGTGGACTTCAATTCCTAGAATTCCCCAGCCAGTCAAGCTGAATAAAATAAGAACCACACTAAAAAAACAACAACAATTTTTTGTCTGTGACTCAGCTAAGACCTTGGGTGGACACTGTAATATCTGTTTTCATATTTAGAACACAAGGAATAACAATACTGTCTTTTGATTAAATGTGTTGAAACATACTGAAAAAACGTGCTTTGCAACAGCAAAGTAATAAACATAGCTCACACTTATGTACTTGCTTGAGTACATAATTCAATCACTACTCACTGTTTAAATAGTTTTCTACATCTGGAAGCCTCTTTTTAACCTCTTTCATGATCTTAATTTTTTAGACAGTATGCCAAAAGTGACACATCTTTTCTCAGGGAAGAAATGTTATCCTATTTCTGTTCCCATTGGCTGATACAGATTACTACATGGACATAAGGGTGATTTTTTTTTCTACAAGCGCGCTCACTTCCTAGCCAAAGCTTATATAGTAATCCATCATATCCCTTGTCTAAGGCTAGGATGCCTTCTTGAAATCTTTGGCTCCATTGACCTAAGTTTTTTCATCTTCCATGCATTCCGTTTTCTCTCTTCTCTCCATCTAATATATAGCCTTTTGGCTTCAAACTTTTTGTGCAATTTCTTCATTCTTGCTTTCTTCACTCCCACTCTCTGACTAGATTTTTTTTTTTTACTTTGTACAGAATTTAAATGTAATTTTATTTTTTTGGAATGGCACGCTGGGTGTTACCATCCAATAGAACATGGGCATCTACAAAACCCATATGTTAAAATAATATTTACCCAAAAGGATCTTCTATAAAAGGATCTCCAAACTTGGCAACTTTAAGACTTTAAGCTCATGCTGGCTGAGGAATTCTGGAAGTTGTAGTCCACTAGTCAGGTTTGGAGATCACTGTTCTATAACACAAAGCTACATTACATACTGCAGTACTTTGAACACTACATTTCCAATTAAATTAATATATAAAATTATTTGTGAAAAGATGCATATGTGTCCAATAGACAAGTTTTATTGAATTAATCATAATTTGTACCTATTGAAATGTGATGGCACATATACATTTCAGTTCTTTGCTCCACATCTTTTATGCATATCTAAGTATATTTAAGAGCCATTGATTTTTAAAAAATCATTATAAACTTGTTATATTGTACAATGTGTTAAAATCTCTAGTAGAGCTGGTTCTTAGTCTTGGGACATTATTTAAGATAGCAAAAGATGAAAGATCTTTGCTCTTTTCTGCTGATGACCGTGTTGCAGCTCAAGGACAAACATTCACCATCTAATTCTAGACACTGATCTAAGATAATACATTCAAAACTCCACCTAGGTTTTTCAATAAGAGGATTGCCTTGATCGTTTCAAATCTGAATTCTTCTATAATGTTAATTTAACTGAATGGAATGACTGGAATTGGAATGTTACTTTATGCAAGGCCTCCCTAACAGCTAACATAGTTGAAGGAAACTCTATACTTTCCAAAGTAGCTGGATCATTTTTTCTTCTTCCATTCAATCTTGCTCAATTCTCAGAGACTGTCTGCAGTTTTCCTGGCAAGGATTTTAGAAGTGGTTTGCCATTGCTTCCTTCCTAGAACTGAGAGAGCAGTGTCACCTAAGGTGGGATTAGAACTCATGATTTCCTATCAGAACAAGAAATGTTTAACTTAATATTGATGAAACTTAAAGTAACTGAACAACATTAAATAAAGAGAGGTAAATATAAACTAATATAAATGTGTAGATAAGAACAAATGAATATTATAATGTGTATATTTATATGTTGGAGTAATGCAATTATTCTACTATTGAGTAGTAAATAGAAATGTAGAATAGAGAACTACAAAAGCAAAGTATGTAAGTTGATACGAAATGCTGTAAAATTACCATTAATGTTATGTAATATTCAATACGTTACATTTTGATGTTTTGTTTTTATATATATGTGATTGTTTTTTGTGTTGTTTTTAAAGACAAACTGTTTAATAAAAATGATTTTTTTAAAAAAAGAACTCATGATTTCCTGATTTCTAGCCTGATGCCTTAATCAGTACATCAAACTAGCTCTTAGTTGGATCATAAAACCCTTTAAATCAGAAGGGTGTCTCCTTCCACTGATTCTGCCAACTGTTTTCCTCATTAATCCAATTTCAGCCAAATGAAACTCTTGCTCCCTTGATCTTCTTCTCCCTATTGCAGCACACAGGGGAATTCCTTATGAGCAAAGAAATATCTGTTCTTCCTTTCCTTTTCTGATCTTATTTCTGAGTTATTTTTCTTTTCCTCTTTCATTATTTGGAACACTGGGTAGACCACAGAATGCCAAGAGCTCCAACATGGGACAGAGGAACTGAGGAACCACTAAATCAAACACTTATAAGATTTCATCAAGGTGCCTAAAAGGGTTGTCAAGAAGGTTCAATAAAACATGTTCCAGAGATGTCTGGAGTATGTTAAATAAATAAATCAGCTTCCAAAGAAATGGTCTTTAACTTATTCTGGTCCCTCCTTCTATGGAGGGACACTTATTGGAATAATTGAAACCTCAGCAAGTGGTGGTTTATCTATAGCAAGGACCTTATACACACTTGTAAGATAAAGATAAAGATAAGACCACTTATCTTTAAGATAAAAACAGAACAAGGGTACAAACTTTTTCCTGGCTAAGTTCCAAAATGAAAGCCACGGAGGCTGTCAGTTTCTCAGCAGTGCCTGTTAAGGCAGCCTCAGTATGTACGTTGAAGTTCCCCAAGACCAAAAGTCTTGAAGTTTTCAGCACTACTTCAACGACTGTGTCTCTCTCAGCTCGATCATCAACAAAATTCCCATTCTGTCATCCATTCAGAACAAGCTACACATACTTGAGCTACTAAAGTCCTACGTGGTTGTTGAAATAACACTGAATCAGTGCTTTTCAACCCTTTTAACATCATCTCCAGCACAGTCAGAGAAGATTCTGAGGCATATATCTTGTCACTCGATTCACAGGACACAGTGGATAATCTTTTTGGGTTCTGCCCCGCAACCTCCTGTATTTTGCAAGCAAACATGTGGTACTGATGAACAATTCTTCATCATTAGCAATATAAAGGTAATCTTCCCAGTGACTGCAGAAACTCGGGATTAGAAAAAGACAACCAAATGAATCAATTGTCAGCTTTGGAAGCCATATTAGGTTGGAAGCTTCCATGCTGCCACCTTCTCATGTGTGGGAAAGTAGGAAGGGGGATTTAGTAGAGGGGTTGTTGGTAGACATAATAGCATTCTTCCTGTCGGTCAAGGTCAGGGTGATCCAGCTTCTGGAAAAGGAATGGTCGGAGTGCTGAGTCGAGATGGGATGGATGTTGATTGGAGCATATGATTGACTGAGGAGTGAGGGGATGGTTTGGGGGGGTTTTGATTTACTGAGAGAAAACCTGGATATTTCAGATTCAGGTTTTCCCAGATGTGCCAGTTTACCTATTCTAGTAAAGAGAACTTTGGAAAATGCTTGCTTCCGCGTCTTTACTCGGAGTGAGGGTGTTCTGGAACAGGAAAATGCTGGAGATTTGAATTCAGCAGGGTTTGTGGTTAGAAGATATGGTCCCAAGCATAGGCAGAGTGCTAAAAGAACACCAACTAATTTAGTATCAGGTTCCATTTAAAAAGAAAAAGTGTTCGAATAAAGATGTAAATATGTATATAAATAATTCCTTATAGGTATATAAATATGAATATGGAAATCCAAAAATAAAGGTATAATTAAAACACATAGATCTCTAAAGGGGGAATCTCAAGAGGGAAAAAAGGGGAGGAAATAGGAAGGGGGGGGGAAGGAGAAAAAATTACTAAACTAAGAAAAAGGGGAACAAATACAACAGCATTAGTTGGAGAACCACTATGAAACAATGCTTAAAAAGAATAACTTTTTTCTATGTCATATGTTATTTAAATGGTTTTATATGTGTTTTAATAAAGTTTATAATTTTTTTTTAAAAAAGAAAAAGAAAAAGTGTTCATAATATATATGTCTAGATGCCAAGTACAGGCTTGCCCAGCTGCCAATGAATGCTGACAGACATTTAGTATATTGGAAGCAAAAAAAGAGATTTATGAAGAAATACATTGAACAAGGGACCCTCACTTCTCTTAAACTACTTCTTGAAGAAAAAGATAAAGGGGAAGGAGAGATGAAGTTCCTTTGTCTTTTAAACCCATAAATTCCTTTTACTACTTTAACAACAGGCCAAGCGAGAAACAGAGAGAGGTAAAACTCTACCTCAGAGGTCTTCAAACTTGGCAGCTATGCTGGCTGGAGAATTCTGGGAGTTGAAGTCCACAAGTCTTAAAGCTGCCAAGTTTGAAGACCTCTACATCTTCTCTAACTTTTATCCTTTCTTTGCCTTAGAGGCCAAGAGATAATGGCTTTTCCAACAAAGTGTTTGGAATGTTAAGGCATGGGGGGCGGGGTGGGGGGTTGAGATAAATGTGGGTGGTTTTTTCTATTTGCTTCATAAAGTTAGAAGCCACACTTATGAAATGAAGCTGAACAGTAGGACACAAAAAAAAGTTTTTCATGCAATACACAGCTAATCTAATGGCTGATGCCATTGCTATGAATTGGGAACTGGTAAAAAGGCAATGAGAAGAAAAGGACAGGATTGAGAAAAATATTATTAGAACTGCAGTTACTCTTCTGTTTAGTATCAGAGGCAACAGCTTTTCTGAACAATAGTTGCTGTGCAACGTTACCCCAAGGATGATATTAAGTGGTCATGTCCTGCTTGTCAGCGTTCCACTGGCTGAGCAGAACAGAATGCAAGATTAGATAAGCTTTTGGCCCAATCCATCCTGGCTTTTTTTAGCATTTCATAAATGGTTTGTCAGTGCTTGGCTGAGGGACTTGTTGAAAAGGCAAAATATTACAAAGAAGAATATGAGCAACCTCAGGCAATTCACAACAGACCAAAGACAACTGATTTAAATATTATGCATTGAATAAGCTTTTCAAATTAATGCCAGGACAGTTAGAAATAACTCTCAAATAGTTGGCACAACTGGAAAGTCTAACAAAATACTGCTTTATTAAAGCCTTCTCCTCTTCTAGCATTTTCCATTCTATTCCATTCCATTCCATTCCATTTCCTTACTGCAGTCCCATCCTCTAACAATTATTCTTAGTCAATATCTTTGGGCTTTCTTCAATATTTTTGCTTCTTGTACACAAAAGTAATGTCTCCATCAAGTCCAGCTTAGTTCTGGGTGTCTTTCTGGACAGGCATGGCCCAAACATGCTTAGTTGCCAAGCCCAGAAAAGCTTGGCTTCTGGAGAGTCCCATCCATCATTTCACTAGAAAATATTCCTGAGTTCATCAAGTTCCTCCCCACCAGGGGTGAAATCCAGCAGGTTCTGACAAGTTCTGGAGAACCGGTAGCAAACATTTTGAGTAGTTTGGAGAACCGGTAGTGGAAATTTTTAGTGGTTCAGAGAACCAGCAAATGCCACCTGTGGCTGGCCCCAGAGTGGAGTGGGAATGGAGATTTTGCAGTATCCTTCCCCTGCCATGCCCACCAAGCCACACCATGCCCACCAAGCTACGCCCATAGAACCGGTAGTAAAAAAAAATTGGATTTCACCACTGCTCCCCACTCACCTCCAATGACTTTACCTTTTTCCATTAATAACTCTATAAGTCTTTGCTCTTTACTACTGAGTTACTATTGGGTTGCTGGGGGAAGGTCCTTTGGAAGGGGATGGGTTGCACATTACAATTTTTTTTCTACTGTACTCCAAATGTGCATTTGTCAGCGATGCAGGTTTTGCTTTCCTCCCTCTTTCTCAATTGGGTGCCCTGCACAAATGACCAGGATGTACCTGCCAGAATTCCCAGCCAATACATCCAACAGCTGGACTGAGTAGGAGAATTGAAGGAGACAATATATTTGGAGGACACCGACTTGCAAAAAGCTGGTTGATAATATTGGAAGGAATGACTGAAGTCTTTGGAGTGCGTTGGATTTTGCTGAGTCCTACAGTAAAAAGTTCAGGATATGATGTTGATGTGATTGGAGAAGTATCTGTTTGTTTGTTGTTGAGTCATGTATGTAATTTGCAAATCAACATTTACTGTAACTCCATAGTGTGTACCTGTCATTACAGTAGCAAGTTCAATAAAAAGACCAAAGAAACTTTTCCAGAGCAGGTGATTTGTTGAAAAAAAATTATCAAAATGTGAAATAGCTCAACATTTGTTGTTAGCTTTGTATGTATACATATGTTCCATCATTTTCTCCTCACTGAAATATTGAACTATTCCTATTAAAATCATATTTATCTATTTGAAGCATAATTTTGAATTTTTGCAATAGTAATATCACAAGATGATTTTTCAAGGAAGAGTGTTAACTATATCATTTGAAAACAGAGTTTTGGCAATCTTATTTAGCATTTGATTACGAAAAACAACTTTGCAGGCATCAAATATTGTTCAGTTTGTTAATCTGTTTCCTGTTCTAGACGGCTTTTTTATATTTAGGAATACAGAAAAAAAATTAAAAAGATGCTCAAACTACAGCTAAGTCATTATTTGTCAAAATAAAAATCATTTTGTTGAGATTTCATTGCTGACTGAATAACTAAAAATACTCAATTTATTCTTGAAATAAGCTTTTTTTTCCTTCCAAGTGCCTCTTTACTAGTCTTCATTGTAGTTACTAACATTCCTCTATAAATTGTGCATATTGAATTTGAAAGAGATGATACCAATTCTTTATTCTCTGTTCTATTCCTATGGAAGAGATTGGGAAAGAAATCTAATAATTTCCTAAGAGAAATATTTCAATTAAATTCAGTTACATTCAATTAAAGTTAATAGTTTTCCTGCTATTACTACATACTTCTGGTGTCAGTGTTCCAGAAAGTTTCTAATTGCATAAGTCCAAGCTTAGTTGTCCATGATGAAGCAATGCAGACATGGAATTTCAATGGGATTTCAAAGGAAAAAAGGGTGGTGCTTCCAACCTATCACAAAATCAAATGCTTTATATTCATAATTTGATTTTTTTTTAAAGAATTATCGGCTAAAATATATCTTTGGAGATCTAAATTCAACATTCTACAGTTGCCGTGATGATCACTTAAAATTGATAATGCAGCTAACACTGCCTGGTTAGTAATAACTGCATAGCATCTTCCCCTATGTATTCTATGTAGCTCTGCATTATTTTCGGAAGTGTTACTCAACATTTTGTAACATTTTGCACTAACAGGCTTCTATTTAATCAGGGCCAGCATCAATAAATCATGCAAAAAAAATTGGTTTTATGGATTAGATAGAATAGAATATAGAAAGAAGAGGATCATGATATAACTTTAGAGAGAGAGGTCAGTTTATAATTGTACTTACAACTGCTGTAAAGAAGTTCAGAAATTACTTTTTGTATATCTTTTGTAACTTTTCATTTTTTGGCTACTTTTTTTCACCTTTTGGTTTTTTCTTTCCATTTCTCTTTTTGTTCTCTTTTAGTTTGTATTAGACTTATTCTGTGAACAGGGGTGTGATGTCTCAGCAGTTAAAGATGCTGAGCTTGTCATCTGGAAAGCTCACAGCCCGGGTTTGAGACCTGAGCGCTGCATGATGGGGTTTGCTCCCGTTATCTGTCCCAGCTCCTGCCAACCTAGCAGTTTGAAAGCATGCAAATGTAAGTAGATAAATGGGTACCTCTTTGGTGGGAAGGTGTCAGCACTCTCTACCCCTCAACGTATAGTCATGCTGGCCACATGACCACAGAAAAGTCTTCGGACAAGGTTGGCTCAGAAATTAAGATGATCACCTCCGCCTAGAATCAGACATGACTGGACAGGGGAAACCTTTATCTTTTATTTTGTGAACACAGAGATGGAGAAAAAAATGAACTCTTAGCAACTGTTAACAAAGCCTGTACCCACTTAGCCTACTGACAGTATTGTAATTCCTGCAATTTGCTTGACAGAATGGTTTGCTATTTCCTTCTTTTAAGGCTGAGAGAGTGGCTGGCCCAAAGTCATCCATCTGGCTTTGTGCCTAAGTGAGATTAGAACTCATGGTGTCCTAGATGCCTGGTGCCCTAGCTGCTATGACAAACTGGGTGTCTACTGAATTTGCCAAGAACCACTGCTGTAATTCCTCAATATGGAAAATGGAAATAATTGAATAAAATGTTATTCAAGTCAGGTTGTTTTTTTAAAAAGTTTTAAATATGGCACCTCCTTGCCTTGAATACTAATTTCCCTGATCCTTGGGCATAGGAAGGAAGTTGCTTTGTTCTGAATTGAGCCATTAATTTGGTTAACATAGATTTGTTTCCACTGAGATCTATAAAACAGTCCTTCCCTGGCCTATCTTGATTTTTGTATAGTTTCTGGAGTTTGATTCTAGGGCTTTCTGTGTGTAAAAAGCATTTGCTCCACTACATAAAACTCAGTTCTTCCTCTTCCTCTTGTAAGGGCATCACCACAAACTGCCTCCACAGAACGCCAATTCCCTGCAGAATCCGGTCAGTAATTCTCTGCTGTAGTTTTCTATTTCGCCTGCGCGAGATCTGTCAAATCACTTGCAGCCCTGTAGTAAATAGCTTACCTAACATTCAGAAAGTAGTACAAAATTAGTAACTGTAGGCAACACAATCCTTTATTAATGTTTTTAATTTCTTTCTGAAACCATATAATACGGTGGACAGCACCACAATTGATTAAAAGTATAATTTAATTACATTTTCAAAGCGTGTATACTTTGTTTTTAATACCTCAGACTTGTCTTGGCACACTCACTTTCCTATCAGGCTCCTAAAGCGTTCCCCTTTCTCAGAACGGAAAGACCTCAGAAGTATTGCAGGGGATCCTGCGTTGAACCCTAATGCTCCCGTACAGTTTTTAAATCATTCAGCCAGCTATCTGCCTAATGCCGCCGCCAGGGGAAAACGGCTTTAATTGCAGCGTTGGCTCTTTGCAATCCGGGAGTCGGGATGGCTCGGTCCCGCTCGAAAGAGTAAGTCAGCCTTGGAATGCCGGCCGGTTGCAAAACCTCCCCGATTCATGGCATCGCGGAATCGCGGAATCGCATTTTGGCCACCATCTAGAGCAGTCTCCGGGCTCCTCAGTTCTTCCGCCGCTTCCGCATTCTTTTCATCTCCGCGGGAAATCCTGGTTGGGCGGCTGCTTTAAGGGGAACTGAAGTCCCCGTAGACGATGACATGCTTCTTGCTAAGATGCCGGGTGCTTCCACCACCCATCCCGTCCCTCCCACCTGCTTTGCGGAGCCCCTGGTTCCTGCCGCGGGGAGGAGGCGTCTGACGAGAAACCAAGGGCCACACGTGCGGGGCGCTGGGGGCGGGCTTCCCCTTTCGGTTTGGGAAGGGAAGCACTCCCGCTCCGCCTCCAGCTCCACCCGCCCGCGCGAGGGCCGAGTGACTTCCCAGCCCGGCACGGAGCATCGGGCGCATTTCTCGTCGGAGCTTCCCAGTGGCGGCTAAACGCGATGGCCAGGCGGCTCTCCGGAGCCGGATCGCGGCAGCTGATGCCTCCCGCTTGCATCGTCCGCGCCGTCGCCTTCTTGCTCTTGGTGGGGGTCCCCGGGGCGAAGAGCCTCGGCCTCTACTCGCCCGATGACCCGCTGGTGCAGCTGGCCAGCAATACGCTGGAACGCCGCATCTTCAATTCCACTGGCGCGTGGGTGGTCGAGTTTTACGCCTCCTGGTGCGGCCACTGCAAAGCTTTCGCCCCCGTTTGGAAAGGCTTGGCCAACGACGTGAAGGGTAAGTCTAGCAACCGCCCGTGGCCAAAAGCCAACAAGCCGGGGGCGACCTTCCTGCTCCTCTTCGCTACTACCTCCCCCCCCCCCCCACGAGCAGGTGTGTGCCCGGGAGAGTGGGACGCCAGGTCGCACCAACTCAGAGATGCCCTCTCGGCTGGTCCCGGCTTCGCAGGTTGCCCGCAGCTGGCGTAGAGTATGACCGAAATTAAGTCCTGGTGAACGAAACCAGCCGCTGCTTCTACTCTCGTTGAGCTGAATTGTTTACTCTTCCGGGACAGGATTTTTCCTAGGCGCTGGTTTTCTCGGTGTTTGCTTTTTGTAAAATCACGTTTTCCCCTGCCTGTTTGTGTAACGCAGCCTTTCCCAGCCAGGTGCCTCCCAATGCACTGTATTACAACGTCCGTAGTTCCCAAACATGGCTCACCAGACTCACTGAAAGATAGGACCCGCAGTCAGTACAGGAACAGTACTGGGAATTCAAAAGTTCCCAGTGTGTACTTTTTACTATGTATACTGTGAAGCAATCCTGATAGCGTTCACTAGGTTTTCTTTCAAGTAATTTATTTTTCTTCCCAAAGAAAAGATGAAGACAGAATTATTGATTTTAAACTGAGATCTCTCTCTCTCTCTCTCTCTCTCTCTCTCTCTCTCCATTCTATGTCCATTAAAAACAATAATTTGGGCTTTGCATTGGGACAGGATGGGGGCAGGATTAAATTCCTAGCTATTTCCAGTTGCAGATAAAAAAAAATCCCTGAAACTGTAAAGAATTAAAAAGGGTGCCTTTCTCTCTAATTGTTTCTCCATCTGCAAAGAACTTTGTTCTACAAGCTATACACCTATAAGTTGTATTATTTCCATGACTTTGTCCTATGCTACTCTCACTCTGCCAGTTACTTTCCTCACTCCAGTAAGCTTGTATTAAATCATTAAAAGGTATGTTTAGATTGGTCTTGTTGTACTGACTGTACTTGCTGTATCAATTAGTTCTAGCTAAGTAAATACAGTTTTAAAAAGCCTTTCCTGCTTGACCATCGGGAATGTTGCAACAATTGTACATGTGAAAGACGGTCATAAGTCACTTTTTCAGTGATGTTGAACTGTTGTAAATCGAGGACTACCTGCATATGCTAGCTAAACATACAACCTGTGAAATCTTCTAAATCCTCACATTTTCTAGCTGAGGTAAATTACAAAAGACATGTGCAGTCCTCTTCTCACTGCATGGATTCTGTGAGTGTGCACTGAACCATCTGTGCATTATTTAATATCACAGTTGAACAATCCTTTCGTCTCTGTTTTGCTTAAAAAAGAACAAGAACCACAATTTAAATCTGTTTTGCTTCTGAGCTGCAGACATCTTAGGGCTTTCAAGCTAATCTTCATGGTTATTACTGATTCTATTAATGGATACATTTGTGTAATCCTGTCATAATTACTCTTTTATGGATTCTGTATGAACATTTACCATCAACTGTCATTTTCATTACTTTTTCAATTATGACCAATTGTCTGTTATTACTGTTACTATTTTTACATCTCTTGAACAAATATTCCCCTTCCTTTTCCTCAGGCGTCTTCTGTGGTGCCTTTTTATGCTTCAGCAGTGAATTTCCATTTTAGTGTCAATCTATTTCATTACCCTTGGCTTTAGGCTTGCAATAAGTCTCTTGTTCCTTTGTATCGCTGTGTTTAATTATTTTTCTTTTGTTCTAATTCAAAAGGAGAGGTAGGGTTTTTTAAAAAGTTTCCCTTGACGGATCAGTATTCCTTTTAACAAACTGGCTGCTATAAATGTTTGTGTTCATTAATACCTCTGAATGAGGTATTGTAGCTTGGAACTTTCAGTCCAATTTATGGGAAATATTATTTATTAAATGTATGCCTTACCTGACTCCTAACCTTTCTGGGAATCTTCACTCCCATCTGTCTTTCAGAATAGGTAGGTGTATCTCACTTCATGAGGCTAAATTCATCATGAAACTATATAATGGAATCATGGCTCAATTCTTATTGTGTCTACTTTTATGCTAGTCAGCCATTGTTTTGTGACCATTTGGCACATGGATGACCAAATCAGTATAAACAACTCTTGCCCTCAAAACTCAACCCTGCTCTGTCTTCATTAGGCAGTTTTGGGCAGAGAACAGAGTCCTCCTTGCCTGTTGCAATCTAAAGATAAACACAGCAAAGATGATAATGATTTCATTGTGATGCACTTGTCATGGATGCCCTTCGTCTATCTTTGGGCAGGAGGAAATGAGCAGAGAAGTAGGAGACAGTCAGTTTAACAGTTTATATTTGTTATTGTTTGCATAACAACAGTGGGAGATACAAGAGGCCATTCTGGGGAGCTGGACTGATAACCATATCTTTGCTAATCAGCTTTAAGAGAGAGAACTGAGCAAAATGGTAATGACTTGTAAGCAAAAAAAAATATGGAGGATATTGACAATGGGAAAGAATCATCACTAGCAGTAACAGTAACAGAGTTGGAAGGGACCTTGGAGGTCATCTAGTCCAACCCCCTGTTCACGCAGGAGACCTGTACTAGGGATTTGAACCGCCCGAACTGCCAACCTTTCTAATCAACAAGCTCAGTGTCTTAGCCACCTAATCAGGCTGAGTGGCTCACCTAGTCAGGAATCTTGCAGGCCTGCCTGCTTTTCTCTTTTTCTTTAATGGGGCACCTAAAGAGACAATGAAGAATAGTATTTAGTGATAGATTGTACCTAAGAAGACAGCCATACTCTCTCAACTGCACCTACCCATCAAAAGTCATTCCCTACTGTGATATGTAACAGTGGTTCTCAGTCCTCATGCCATGTTTTTAGGGAGCTACAGTGTATACCTGATACAGTTTAAAAACCAATGATCCCCAAACTCTTGAGCTCATTGACCCCTTTATGAAGTTTCACCTTGTTCATCAACTCCCAAACATTTATTACAGGAAAATAATTTAAAAATAGTATTTTAATTAACAGTACTATTGTTATAATAACAATCCCAAAGCAACTGGAGCACCACTTCTACACTACTGGCATTGATAAAATTACCATCAGTCGGTTGCAAAAGGCAGGTTTACTTTGAGGAGCTTACATCTTGCAAGGATACCTTTAGCACCATTAAACAACGCCTTCTGCCTATCCCAGGCCTTTGGGAAGGACTTGATAGATGAATAAAAACGCCAAAGCCAATGTAAACTTTTGGCTGACTGTTCAACCAACCATAGCGAAAACAATTATGAATAGTCGAATTGACTCTTGGGGGCCAACATTGACCACTTTGGGGAAGCCTTGTTTGATTGCTGTGTAGTGTAAATGGAGAGAGTCTGCAGAGGGAGAGTCACAGAAGTAAATGGGGCTCAAAAGGGGGCCATGAGCAAAAAATGGTTGAGAACTTCTGTTCAATAGCATCTTCCAGTATCAACCGCTACTTTTTGGGCAAGCATGACATAAATAAAGATAGGCTTTATATCACTTTGGCATTAGATATGCAATGCTGTGAAGATGCTATTTTTCTAAGCATCTCTGCAATAAAAATATAAATTCTGTACAATATATTCTTACATATTTTTATTTATTTATTCAATATGTATAGCTGCCCATCTCAAACTCTGGACACTGAACAATCATATAAACAATTAAAGCACAATACAGGAAAAAATTAAATTCAAATAACAGGCAAGAAATAGTGTAATCTGTTCGTGTCAGCATAATCAGGAACTGGGCTCTTCACAGACTCAGGACCCCAGACCTGGATACATAGCCAGGATTTCAAGACTTTCTGAAAGGCCAACAGGGTCGGGACCATAAGAATAAGTGCTACAGCAGAAAAGATACTCTGGTTACTCATCAGGGGCTATATTCCTTGGTTGACAGGACCTGGAATATACCCATCCTACCAGATCAGATTGGACCAGAAACCAACTGTTGGAAAAAGGCATCCTTTAGGTAACCTGCTCCCAAGCCATGGAGGGCTTTAAAATTTCCAATCATCACCTTGAATTGCATTTGAAAAGACACTGGCAACCAAACTAAACCAATAATATTGTGTATGCTAAATAGCCAATACTATTTACAACCTGTGCAGCTTCATTCTGTACCAGTTTAAAGTTTACTCCCAATTTCCCCATTATCATACAAGTGGTCATTCCTCTGTGCGCGTGCGTGCATGCGCACGCACACACACACATTCTACATAACAAAGAAACAACAAAAAAGGGAAAAAATCAAGAAGATGTTGGGGTGAGGGGAAGTTGTACCTGCACTGAGAGGAGAAGGAAATAGAAAAGTGGGAAGAAAACTGAATAAGGAGAGGTTAAAGGGAATGTGTAATTGAATGGGGAAGAAAAGAGAGAGAGAAACCCTATTCTGTTCTTTCAAAACAGGTGATGTTTTGCAAGTAAGAGGTCACTTTCAAGGAAGGGATCAACTCCAGGATAATACCGGTATATTAAAGGCACTATAATAGAACTCTTTAAACAATCCTGCTTGCAATTGATGACCCTTTAATTCTTTTGTTTATTATTTGCTCAAGGATTTGCTCAGCAAATACAAGATCTCTGTGATAGACTATAGATTCTCAGGAAGGAGGAAGTACATTCTAAAAACGGGACATGACAAGAGCCAAGACAATCCGGATCTGGATCAGGGTGAAGAGGAAGGGATTTGGGATAGTCACTCTCTAGATTCCCAAAATATATCCTTTGGGTTAGAGTAGTATAAGTTTACTCTGGCAAGGTTCTGTCTATGTGGTATGAGTAAATAAGGAACTGAACTTTGGCTGGATTGTTTTACATCATTCTTGAACTAAACCTGACAATCTCCTCCCAAGCAAAAGCTGGGGGAAAACCCTCATTTTTTTCAGGCAAATAAGATAACCTCTTGGAACTCTGTACTAGTTCAATAGATCCTATTGACAGTAAGATTCAAGAGTATACTGGCAGTGTAATCAAAACAAAACCATTATATTTTTGTTGCAAGATCTGCAACATGAATATGGCAGAGGACTGTCTAATGTTTAAACTGCTGTCTAATTTAATTTATTAAAGTTTTTGTTTTGTTCTTATGTTTATAGATTCTACTTCTTGAGCAAGAATTTTAAGTTGGAAACTTAAAAATCCACTTGATCATGAATGTTCCCATTCATTTCCCCCTTTTTCTTCATGGTTTCTTCTCCTTCTCTTTTTCCCTTTTTATGGTTCATTGCACAGTCAGCCAGATGCTCAAACTGGATTTGGCATTTTTATCCACCTATTGAATCCTTCCCATGTTGATGGTGACGTTTGATGGCATTAAAGGTATTGTTGCAGGATGTAAGCTGTTCTAAGTAAAGCTATCTTTTGCAATTGACTGATGGTGCTTTTTCAGTGCCTTGTTACTATTGGTAACAACCCATTGTGTTTTCTTTTGACGCAATCATTCTACTTCTATTTGCAAATCCTTATATTTTGTATTCCCCCCCATTTTTTTCTCTTCTTTTCTGCTATCTCCAGGTATTGCCATGTCCACTATCTACACTTTCTTACTGATAATTGTTAAGTCTGTGGTGTAATATGGCTATTTAAATTCTAAAGTTCCAGAGCACTTTACCTGATTCGTTTTCTGGGACTTTCTCTATTTCTAGGACTTTCCTACCATTTCTTACTTACAGGCAAAGGGTATTTCTTGTAGATCTTCCACTACACCATTGTTGCTACTTTGTCATGCTGTTGTTTGTAATCAGTCTGTGCAATCTTCTTGCAGCAGTTTAATCAGCAAGTCCACTATTCCTTCAACTTCTTTCAGAGATGGCACTTTCTCTTTGTTATTGTCTTCTTAATTCTGGCTTTGTATCCGTTTGTTCTTAAGCCTTGATCTTATGCAACCAGAATTAGTCTGTCTGTCTCTTCAACTTTCTTGGTCTTAGTCTTGTTATTATCTGCTGCTATTTTTTAAAGCACTGGGTATGTAATACTTTGTTTTCCCATGTCTCTTTTCTATTCTTCATTTGGTTTTTCTTGTAGGAAAGTTTAGCCTCTCTAGTACTCAAATCAGCCTTCCTGGTATACTAGCTTCTGTGCATCTGCTTCACTGTCCTTCAGCTACTCTACCAATGCCCTTTTTTGTCTGATGTACTTGCAACATTCTATTCCTTGGTAAGTAGAGTCTGTCAGCATCACTGTGAGAATGAAAGGCATGATTTATTTTCATTATTTTTCTGGTCTTCCTATCAAGGAATTTTAGTTCTACTTAAGTCCAAGCCATATCATAGCTGTGTATCTAATGATTGGAATTGCCCAGGTATTAATTGCCTTGATGGTAAAGTACGCTGAGTTTGGACTTTTTAAGATCCTCTCCACTCTCTTGATGTATTCATTTCTGACTTTTTTCTTGACTTCAATATGCTTGATGTTGTCAGCTTGAAGGATGCCAAGGTATATGTAGTGACTGTCTTCATCCTTATTTTTGATTTTATTTCCACATGGCATCTTCATTCCTTCAGTTTTCACTATTTCCCCCTGTTCAATGATGAAGAGGGCACATTTGTTCAATCCAAACTCCATTGCAACATCTTGACTGTTATATATGGACAGGGTTGAGCAGTGATTCTTTTTCAGATGGTGTTTTTCCATACGGCTTCAGATAATCCATGTAAAGGAAGTGAGATAACCTAGCAGATGTTACTCACCTAGCAGTAGTGGTGATAGTGAATCTCCTTGAAAGTTTTCTATCTTGCTATTAATATCTCTGTTTATCATCATTGACCAGCACCTGAGTCTTCCATTCTACTATCAGACTTTGCACAAAGCTTCTGATGTTTCAACTGACTCCAGTTATTTCTAGGCACTTGATTATCCAGTCACGTGCCAGGGAGTTGAATGCCTTCTTGTAGTCAATCCATGCTACATTCAAGTTGGTCTTCCCTCCTTTTGCAGTTTTCCAAAATCACCTTGTCAGTTAGGAGCTGATCGTTTGTTCCTTGGCTCTTTTGGCTGTTTCCTTTTTGCTCAGGTGGAAAGAGATTGTTTTAAAGCAAATGCTGCGGAACTGCATCAGCTACCACACCAGTTAGCAATTTGAAAGTTGTTGGTGAACAGGTAATTGGTCTGTAGTTGCCTGGGTGCTCTTTGCTAGATTTTTCATTATCAGATTATCTGGTTTTGCCAGATGTTAAACCACTCTTCAATTCTACCTCCTTGCAGTATGTTATTAAATGCTTCACAATGAGTGGGTGTATACCAGTCAGATGTTTCAGCCAAAACCCAGCAATTCTTCAACTGGTGCTAACCAATTCCTAATATTCCAACATTCCAACATACAATCCAACATTTTTGATTGGATTAAAATTAGAGATTCTAATCTCTAAATAATTAAAGATTCTGTAATTTGCTATTTAAGCCTAGTATCTGCAGATCTTCTTGGCTATGGCTGTTATTTGCTGATATATTATTTCCAGTGTTTCCTTGATCTTCCTTGTTTTATTATTATCTTTATTTCTATATTATTATTACTTTGGGCATGTCCGTGCCAAAATTATCTCCCCAAAACACAGAGATTTATTTTGCTAATTTATCACTGAAGATAGGACAGTCTGAATTCTTTTGCTAGCTACAGGTAGTCCCCAATTTACAACCACAACCGAAACTGGAATTTTGGTCAGTAAGTGAGACATCACATGACCGCAGTGCTTAGCAGCCTCAATCCTGGCACTCCTGCTTGCCATCATTAATTGAGGATCACAGATTGTTAAGCAGAGGGAGCCACAAATAAGGAATTTGGAGGTGCCACAGGAGGATGTGGGAGGCTCTGGGAGACCTGGCACAGGTTGCACCTGAATTGGGAGAGTGCTGTAGCACAGCACAAAACTGCAACTGCCCTGGGAAGCCTCAGCCACCTCACCTGGCCCAACAGCACTTATGATTGTTGATAATAAGGTCTAATAATAAATGTCCCTTTCCTTTTGCTATAAGGGCTTAGGCCATTTCTGTTGTGAACTGTGTCCTCCATTGTGCTGAAGAAGTAGATCTGAATATTAATGCTCAGACCAGATTATAAGATTAAACCTGAAAATGGCTGTGGAATTTGGACAGGTTTATAATGTGCTGCTATAAAACCAACATTAGCCAGGTCATTCATACACTTCATAAATGCTTCTTCTAGCATGTCCATTTGTCACAGAAGCCAGCATTCAATTCAGTTTCCACCTGGGGTGTACACGTTTGGTCCATAGCAGTTTCCTGAGTTTCAGTGCCACATTTTTTCTCGCTTATATAGATAAAACGAGGAGTCTAAACTAAATGGGTTAAGAAAAATAAGTGTGGTTCCTTGCTATAAAAAAATTGTTGGCCTCCAGGTCCAGTTCCTATCCCTGTCTGTCTAAAACACTAACTTATTTGAGCTAATAGACAGATTTTGATTTAACATCTTAAACTCATTCCTTGGCTATGTTCAGGAAATTCTTGGCTCTTGAAGTAGTCACGTTGTACACCACACACTATTTTTGCTTGTAGTTGCAATTTTGTTCTCCCTCTGATCCTGTTTCATCCCTAACAGTGGAGACAGTTTCCTTGTTTTTGTTTTAAAAGAGTCCATTTGAGAATTTCGCCACTGTTTTGGGATGGTTCATAAGTAGGAGCTGGAAATATTCCACTCTGGCAAAAGTTGACAATGGCAAAACATTTTTAAGGCAAAATCTATGCAGAGGCAATGGAAAGAGTAGCTTGCCAAGTCTCTCTTATGTGCATTTCATGTGAAAATAAAAATAATTAATACAGAACATTTGTTCAAAAACAGCTTGCTGGTTGAGTGTCTCTTCCTCAAGCATAGGCCGTAGATGGCCTGATTTGTCTGCTGAGCAATGAGAGCTCTCTAAGGCAAGGCATTTGAAGACATTTGCAGTGGAAGTTTAAAACTCAAACTCAGCAAGCAAAATGTGTTGCTCTGAAGGGTAGTTATATCAATTTTTTTGTGCCTTCAAGACAATTTTTGACTCTTGATGACCTCTTGACTTGGTCCCTGCAGTTTTCCTGGCAAGATTTTTCAGCAGTTTCTTAAGGCTGGGAGAGAGTGAGTGGCCCAAGCTTACCCAGCTGGCTTTGTTGTAAGGCAGGACTAGAACTCATAGTCTTCCAGTTTCTAAGCTGGTGCCTTAATCACAAAACCAAACTGGCTATCTTGCCTAATGCTGAAGCTTTGTGTTGGCTGTCAGTATTATGGAAGATCTGGTCTTCCGTAATACTGGTCACATCATACAGGTAGTCCTCGACTTACTACCACAATTGAGCCCAAAATTTATGTCGCTAAGTGACACATTTGCCCATTTTCTGACTTTTCTTGCCACAGAAACCACTGCAGTTTTTAAAGTTAGCAACACAATGGCTTCCCCATTGACTTTGCTTGTTAGAAGGTCCCAAAAGAAGATCACATGACCCCAGGATACTGCAACCGTCATAAATACAAGCCAGTTTCCAGGCATCCAAATTTTGATCACATGGCCATGGGGATGCAGTAATGGTCATAAGGATGAAAAATGGTCATAAGTCCTTTTTTTCAGTGCCGTTGTGACTTTGAACAGTCACTAAATGAACTGTTGTAAGTCAAGGACTATCTGTACTGCATGCAAAGTAAACTGCATGCTGCAGAAGATAAAATGCTGAGGAAGCCAGGAGCTGCCCTCAACAGCTACCAGTATGGAGTTCTGTAGCTTACTTTGCACCAGGGAATTTCTTTCTATCTAACTTACCTTATAGGGTTTTTATGAAAATGAAAAAAGAATTCCCTGAGAACAAATCATAATATAATCAGCAGTACAATACACTAAACCAAATCATTAGCCCAGTGTTATACTGAACAATTATTTCAAATTGCCCTGCAATGTGTTATATAATATAAATAATTATAATTTATGTGAGCAGGAAACTTTTGTGTGGGAGAACGAAATGACTTTGCAGCTTTTGCTTATGATCCAGGAAAAATAGAGTCCTAAATCCATAGATTATCTTGCTGGAAGATTTCTTCCAAAATGTCTTTCAAATGGTTCACTAGACAGAATGACATTTTCTTAAACTTTCCCATGGAAGTTAAATTGTCCCCCCCACCCCCATGGAACAATTATTACTTTGTGCCTAGAAATCAGGAAGTCATTAGTACCTAAGCCAGCCTTCATTTGTCTTGGCATTCTTCATTGTGTTGGATTGTAGGTTCCATATTTCCCAACCAATGCCATACAAAAGCACAATGATGGGTGTAGTAGTCAATAAGGGAAGACAAATACCTGAAGAAAACGGTTAGCTTAGGTCTTTCTCACAGAGTTGTAAATCCTTCCACATGGTGAGTGTGGAGTTTGCAAATGTTCCATATAAGCATAAAATTCTGTATTTTATATTCAAACAAATGCCTTTGTTGGATCTCTTCTTCCCCATCTTCTGTTTTTTGTGTGGAACTACAGCTGTGGAATGACAGGAAGCTATTGGATGAAGATAGGGGGAAATCAAATGAATAGCCCATAGTAGATCCCATCATTTGCCTTGATCTTTAAAAGCAGAAGGGAGGAAGAATTAAGCTGTTTCCATTCAGTGTTTCACAGGTTCTTTGTCCATCTTCCATAAATGATGGAACTCAAGGGACTTTAAGCTATGGTTTCCAGCATTGGCAAACCTGAAACTAGTCCATAACCCCCTAGAAAATTAGAGGTTCAAAGGGAAGGGGAGGGATAGCATCCCTTGCCCTCCCTTCCCCAATTCCAAGACACAGAGCAGAGCAGCTACTCTATAAATTGTGTTTGCCTGATTTCCCTCCTACCCATTGTCTTGCTTCTCTGTCTGTTTCTTCAGCTTATACAGCTAGTCCTCGACTTACGATCACAACTGCGCCCAGAATTTATGTTGCTAAGCGAGACATTTGTTAAGTGAGTTTTGTCCAATTTTGCGACCTTTCTTGACACAACCTTTCTTGTTGATACGGCCTTTCTTGTTAAGTGATTCACCACAGTTGTTCAATTAGTAACACAGTTATTAAGTGAATCTGGCTTCCCCCATTCAACTTTGCTTGTCAGAAAGTCGCAAAAGATGACCACATGACCCTGGGATACTGCAACCGTCATAAATATGAGTCAGTTGTCAAGTGTCTGAATTTTCATCAGGTGATCATGGGAATGCTGCAACAGTTGTGAGCGTGAAAAACGGTCATAAATCATTTTTTCAGTGCTGTTGTAACTTTAAATGGTCACTAAATGGTTGTGTGTAGAACGGTTGTAAGTCGAGGACTCCCAATATGCGGCTTCATTTCTAAAGACACAGGGCAGACGTGTACTCTTGGTTCTAGAAAGAATACTTAACCTCTCAGGAAGCAAAAGAAAGCAGAGCAATCCTTTTAAACCAGGAGAAGTTCAACAGTGTTCTGATTACTGAAATTTTGCACGTGAGGAAGAGGAGATGAAAGGATTTTGCTAAGATCCTGCTGCATCGGTGGCAAAAGGGGAAAACAGGGATACGTTCTGTAGAAAATAGTTATTGGCTGCTTTTTGATCTTTAGGCTGAGTTATCTGTATCCTTTATCACATTCTATATGCTAATTTTGGGGGTTAATCTCATAGTCCCACCGGATGCTTTTTAGATGTGTTTGGACTATTCATAATCAGAACTCTGAGCCATCTTTGCCACTCTATATTCCTGCCTTCACATCCTCATTCCCACCCTCCATATTATGCAAAAAAACCCTGATAATGGCCTTTTGGGATAAGACCATATGCTTGCTTTTTGGATTAAATATATCTGAAAGAACAAGATGGTTTTTCAGGTGAATTTGGATCAAGCTAAAAGCTACAACTAGCAGGTTGACTTGAGTTTAGGCAATGCAGTTTACAAAGTTCATCGTGTGATGAAAACACATCATTTTAAACTGAAATATGATCCCAAGCCTCCCTCAAGAAGTGTGACTTTATCTTAGGTGGCTTTAACAGAAGGCCTTTTATCACATGCCTGGTGTTAATCAGTTCTTCATGCAACAGGGTCCCAAGACCTTGGAATCCTTTGTATTATCTTCATTTACAGAGGATAAAGAGTCTCTTTGCTAGAGGTAGTCATCCTGTACTGATAACGGCTTTACTGGCTGAGAGATGTCACTCATTATCAAGAGACACTTCTGGAATACGGTAATTTGGCGCAGACCTCATGTTTGAGTTTCATGGCCATCATGGCTTCATGGCAAAGCCCACGATCTTTTGCTCAATCCGTTATATCTGCATCTGTTGAGGCCAGCCTGCCTCTGGGTTTTGTCCACTGCCATTTAGGACAGATTGTTCCCTTATCTACAGGACTGACCCTTAGGTGTACAGGTAGTCCTCGGCTTATGACCACAGTCGAGCCCAAAATGTATGTTGCTAAGTGAGATGTTGGTTAAGTGAATTTTGCCACATTTTATGACCTTTCTTGCCAGAGTTTTGAGTAAGTGAATCATTGCAGTTGTTCAATTAGTAACACTTCAGAAAGTCGCAAAAGGGGATCGCATGATCCCGGGATACTGCAATTATCATAAATATGAGTCGGTTGCCAATCAGCTGAGTTTTGATCACATGACCCTGGGGATGCTGCAATGGTTGTCATTGTGAAAAATGGTCATACGTCACATTTTTCAGTGATGTCATAACTTTGAACGGTCACTAAATGACCTGTTATAAATTGAGAATTACCTTTATTCTCTTTTTCAGGGCTATCTCACTATTTTGCCTCAATTTTTTTTTGGACACTAAAACTTATCAGCTTCCAAGACAATTATGAGAGACTTTTCTTTCTTTTTTGGGATTATAGAATTCATGGGGGACCACCATAAATAGCCACAATTTTACTACTGCTGCAACTAACATGTTTATACAAGACTGTTTCTACACAAGAGTTAGAGCCAGCTTCTTTGCCAACTACTAGGCATCCTGCTCTAGGTGCTGATCTCTGTTCTGTTTCCTGTGCATGAGCATAAGATAATTCCTCCTCCTGTTTCTCCCTTGAATGGAAGGACTCCCAAGGAATCCTTCCATTCATGGCTGATTTCAAACAATTTCCCCAAAGATGCTTCCTTTATGCCTCTGTCAGATCTACAAGGTAGACCAGACTAAGACACCAATACCATATAGGTCAGAATTGTATTGTTTATTGTATTATTTATTTATTGTAACAGTTATTGTAGAAGAATCTTGCAAGTCTGAACATGTCCCCCCCCCAAAAAAAAACATCTTCATGTGAACTAGGTAGGGTTTGCTTGTCTTGAGATCTTTTCTCAAATTAGTTTCTGCTCCTGGCTCCAGCCCCATTTGCCTGACGGTTTCCTTGTAGTGATTCTTCCTCCTGTCTTTCAAGATCATTTCCTATACCTTCTACTATAACCACCCTCCCTTATGCACGTACCTCACTACCACTGCTTCCATTTCCTCCACACCCTCTGCATCTAAGGTGTCTGGTTCAGCCATGAAACATTGAGACATATTCATGAACTTAAAGCACTTCTAAGACTGTCTTTGTCATCAGTCTACTTGTCAGTCTTTCAAGGTAGATCAAGATACAAGAATTGAGCAGGAATTCTTTTTTTATTGTTATATTGTTGTAGGATATACAAAAGCCTTTCTCTCCATCCAGTCTTAGCTCATGCTCACATAATCATTACTGAATTCCTCCTTCAAGGCCATCCCCCTGTTTCTCTACTTGACCTTAGATAAGCTCAAACTCAGCTGCAGCTTTCCAGGAAACTAAACACCAAACACTGCATGGATATGACAGAATTGTTATTATAACATCAAGACCAAAGCCCTATTAACACAGTTGCCTCTTACAATTAAGGTTTTTGTTCCACTTTATTACATCTTGGATTACTTTCCCCCTTTTTTTCGTGATGGTTTAGTAGAAACCTACTTTATGCTTCCCTTGATATGTGCTATTGACTTTGTCCACATTCCTATCCTGAGAACTCTAGTATACCCCACATCCATTTCTGGATTTTTTTGCAGCTTAAGGGAAATACGTTGAGGAATTTATCTGAATACTTAAGTTTAATTTCATGTAATATCAGGTCTTTCATATTTTGGCTTTTCTCTTTCATCTGAAAAAAAGTGATGCGCGGCTACAGTAACATTCATAAAAAGCCACAATGACATCAAAATGACCATATGCATCATGACATCATCATGCAAATAAGAAGGACTGATGCAAGTGTGTTGAGTCTCATGATTTATGTGGTGATAGATGTATAGTTGTCATTTCCTTACCCTCCCACATCCTTGTTGAATGCAATGTTTGGTTTCCATAACAATATATCTCCTCCCTTTTTCCTTTGCAAAGTAACCCTTTTCGTTCCTTCCTAACCACAGTATTTTACGGAAAGCCTAGTATGTTCCTGCTGTTTGTGGCTTGGAGCTTTCCTGTGATTTCTCAATTTTCATGTCAAAAACCTTTGAGTTCACGGAGCTCCAGCTCCAGTTGACCTTTCAACTCCTCCCTAAGAGTTGAAAGGTCAATTCTTACTGCTGGACTTAATGGGACGAGTAGGAGAGATTGTAAAGAGGTGGTCCCTAAAATAACTGTGCCATGAACGGCTTGATAGGTCAATCAGTAAGGCTTGGTGATAGAATCATGTTTTTAAGATATTGTAAAAGGCCAACCATGTTGAGGCCAAACTAATCTTTGTGGGAATTATATGTCTTCCAAACAGCAGGCCCCATAGCAAAAAAAAAAAAAAAAAAAAAGCTCTAATTCTGGGCCCTGCCAGATGGCATTCCCTAATAGATGGGACCCAGAAAATGCTTTTACTATTGGACCTGATGGGATGGGTAGGAATGATTGTGAAGAGGTAGTCCCTAAAGTAACCCAGTCTTGTGCCATGAAGGGCTTTATAAGTCATCTTGAACTGTGCTGGCAAACAGTGTAGCTTGTGAAACAGAGACATCATATGCCCTAACCAAAGAAGACACATAACTGTCTTTGCAGCTACATTTTGTACCAGCTGTAACTGTTTCAGCCAGGCAAACCTTTTTCCTTTTATTAAAAGCTTTTATAGTACCTTTCATTTGAGAATCCGTTGGAAAATACACCATGACTAAGTTAGTGGTAATTTCTTAAACAAGATCCAAGCCTTTTGTCTAAATTAGAATGGGATTCAAGACGATTTTGGGGCCATATAGAGTTTTACAGGCTTTACTGCCAAAATACGAATTACTCAATTTGAAAGGCTAGAGTTAATAGTTAATAGCCAGAGATTTTTCTGCTTGCTATTCCCTTGATGTCAGGGAGGATCAGCAAATCTCGGCTGCAAATTGAAAAAAACTATTTTTTTTCCTTTCTCTCTCTTTATAAACAGTCATACTTCTTGGATGTTGTACAGAACAAAAAAAATTAAGGAACAGCTCCTGGCTATGTAGTCATTTTATATACACTCAGTTATATGTTTTCACATATTGGAAAAATATGATTTTTTTTGTTTTTCTTCCTTCTAGACTGGAGACCTGCTATGATGCTGGGAGCTATAGATTGTGCTGATTTTTCCAATAGGAACATCTGTTATAAGTTTGGAATAAAGAGCTACCCTACTGTGAAGGTAAACATTCTGGTAGTGAGGGTTACAATTCCTGTTCTCTCCAACCAACATGATTTTGGGTAATTATAAGCCAGCATCCCAGGAGTAGCTGATCTAGATCCATTTGGAACCAGCAATAGATTGCTGATCATAGCAAAGTCTGGTAGAGAGGCATACAATACTATCTGGCGCATTCTGTAAGGAAGTTGGAAGCACTTGTATCTGATGATCTCTCAGGAGGGGCAACTTGCAGCATCCCCAAACCTTCTTTTTGTGTCCTTTAGAAAGTTGTGCAGCTGAATTCAGATGGCAAACTCTTCAAAAGTGCTACATGATTTCTTGCTGGATTTTGGTGGGGGGGAAAAATTGACACTATACACTTTGATGAGCTCAGTAACTTACATGTTGTGATGCTTGGCCACCCATTTATCCAGAGGTTAGAGATTATTTATACTGTGCAAATGTGCCTCTTACGACAGCCAGAAGCAGACATGGATTCAGATTGCAAGTAGCAGAAGACAATCCAAACAGCCCCCTATCCACTGCCTTGCAATTCGTAGGCCAAAATGGTGTTGATCTTGCTGAAAGATACAAAACTCAGCTGAAGATATTTCAAGTAAAGCAACTTTGTTGCCCTTGCCTAGCCAGGTTTCAGGTGCCACCTCTTTCACAAACAGTTTGTGGGTGTAGGTGATTTTTTTGCAATTTGTTTGCACCTTGAAGCCAAACCTCCAGCAAACAGGAGGATGGACGTAGCCTGTAAGGATGAGTGGTTGGGTTGGAAATTGAGATAGTCACCAGTTTAGAGTGTGGGAGTTTACTGTACACTATGGATTTTATGGATTAGATACAACTTGTATTAGGTTACTTTCATATTGTTGGTTGGTTGGTTAGTTGGTTGGAGCCAGTACGTACTTCTGAGATTCAGTGTAAAGGAATGATATATGGTGATGGTAGATATCCATGGATTCAAATTTATTTCTTGACACCAAAGAAGCTGCATCATTGGGTGCCCTTCAGTAAATCTGCCTCTCCTGAGTCAAAGCTTTCTTTTGCTGAAAGTATATGAGACAGTATAGCACCTAATCCTTGTTGCTAGGACCTTCACTGTAAAGAAACAGAACAGAATCCTACTAGCTTAATGTTCATCGGAAAAAGCAAATAAATTAGTCTTGGAGAGAGGGGGCTGATTTTAATAAACAAAGATGGTAATTCTCTTTTTAGGATTTATGATCCTGGATCTGAATTAATCCTCACTGTACAGTTATTTAAGAAGAAAAGCAATCTTATCCATCTCCTGGAACTTGCCGTTTCTAACTGGACATGGCTAGTTTGATGAAAATAAGGACTAGGGGAGACAATATCTCAGGGGCTGTCACAAAGAAGAGGGAGTCACGCTATTCCCCAAAACACCTGAGGGCGGGACAAGAAGCAACAGATGGAAACTAATCAAGGAGAGAAGCAACTTAGAACTAAGGAGAAATTTCCTGACAGTTAGAACAATTAATCAGTGGAACAACTTGCCTCCAGAAGTTGTGAATGCTCCAACACTGGAAGTTTTTAAGAAGATGTTGGATAACCATTTGTCTGAAGTGGTGTAGAGTTTCCTGCCTAAGCAGGGGGTTGGACTAGAAGACCTCCAAGGTCCCTTCCAACTCTGTTATTCTATTCTATTCTAAACATTAAGTTTCCTATTTACATATATAAGCCTTGTTCCTTCCCTCTCTTTCCTGGGTTTACATTCAGTTTTTGTTATAAGCTGATGTGGCATTTTCTACTTCCTTTTCCTTGTGTTTTGTTAAATCTCTAAAGCCTGGTCATTACACAAGCTCTTGATTTGTGTACATTTGATCAGGTGGAAAGTACGCAGCTGGCAGGACATGCTATAAAGCTTTCCAAAAGAATCAACGTAGGAAAGGGAAGGCATATTTACTTGATAATTCAGTTCTGTTGCTTTGCCCTATCCAATGCCACTGGCAGCATAGGGATGAATTTTTCCCATGGAATAATTAGAAACTTAATTTGCAGTTTTATTTCAAATGAGGGATAAATATATTTTGGGGGGGATGTAAAATGGGGCAAAAATGATAAATACACCTCAGCGCACACACAAGAATCACATCCTCATGCTCAGATATGATATCTTCACTAAGGGAATGTAATTGGCCCTCCCTGCGGCGCCCCCCCCCCCAGCTCCTTATCTCTCTGTTCCCAGAGGAAGATAAGCAGTCTGGGGAGAATCCTATATTATAGATAGAATTGCTTGAACCTGAATTCTTTGTGTGTTGATTGTTGCTTCGGCCTGACAGAATCCCAGAACAGAATTTAGTAGAATTGAAAGAGGCATTTTAATTTTAATTTATTTTTAAAATAAGAATTCACAGGGATTTTTAAAGCAAATTATTATACAGTATATACAATAGTTTAACAAAAAGACAGTTTTTAAGAGAAAGATATGGATAGATTGAATCATTGATTAACTGATAATATGCTATCAAGTTGGTGTTGATTTTTAGTGACAACATAGGAAGATTTTCTTCATGATGATCTGTTCCTAATCTAGTTTTTCAGATCTTCCAAAAGTGAACAGAAAGGGAAAATATCAGCAAAAAATTATTTTGGTAATTTTCTTCCATCTCAATCTATATACTTCTCTCCCAGTTTGTAGGCTGATGGATGAGAACTTCAGATTACAACTAGGCAATTGTGTTGCTTAACATACTACAAAAGCAATGTTTAAAAGCAAAATCTAACAATGTGGTTTATTTCTTTCCAGTTTTTCAAGATGTTCTCCCAAAAACCTGAGGATGGCATACAATTCTACAGTATGTACCATATGCAGAATTCTTGCCAGTAAAGTGGCAGCTAAATAAATTGTCTCTTTCTATCACCAAGGAAAGTCATGCTTATCAAAGAGAGAGATGATCCACCATGTAATATGACTATTATTTTTATGCAGTTTCTTTGAGACTTCTCATTCCTTTCCTGTACCTCTGTTACATATTTCATTTGGTCAAGGCCTGAAAAATATTTCTGACTTTCTCAAATCAGTAAATTGGGACTTCCATTTTGGGGTGCCAAAATTCTGTATCCAGATAAATAATATGGGTTATGGGTAAATCAGAACCTGATTAACTTATTTAGAAAAGAACATATGGCTTGACTTTCTCTTGTATATTAATCTAAGGCTTAACATTGTTCAGAATAACACTTTGCTTTCTTTTTGCGTTGAAAATAAATAAACTACAACCAGTTGTGGTTGTGTTTTACGTTTCTAAATAAACTCTGTGAGCACTGGCTTATTTTCTGCTTACCTGGATGAAGACCTACTTAAAACCTAAATATTTATGTAATAGGAGCTTCCTGTTTCTAGGGATAACCAAAGAGTGTTTCTCTTGGAAGAAACTTGAGAATCTGTAACAAAGCATGTTCATTAGACTGCAATATGGACTAATATGTAGGGGGGGGAGGGATATCATAGAATCAAAAGAAAGTCCCAAAAGAAGAAGCAAAATCTAAAAGCAAAGTGGAAAGTACTAATTCTTTGCTGCATGAAGATTGCAGCAGCTTCTTGAACTGTAGGAGGATCAAACAATTATTCTTTTTTTATTGGTGATACTTGTTAGACAATATTTATGAAGTTCTTGCTCAAGAGAATTACTCAGATTCTCTGTAGAGGGAATCCCCCTTCAGGAAGTTGAGGAAAATCCTCAGGGACAACTCACACCCTGGTCAGCGCTTCTTTATTATCCTGCCATTGGGAAGGAGATATAGAAGCATAGGCAGCCGCACAAATAGGCTGAAGAAAGTTTTTATCCATGGGCTGTCAGGCTTCTGAATGGAAAATAACTTTACAACAACATAATACAATTGACTTGCCGGGCTGGTGAGATGTGCAATAAATTCACATGGTGCAGTAGGATTGTGTGTTTGTTAGTAGGATTCACTGGGTTAGGGATTTTTCTTTTACTGTCTTTCACTGTAGTTGTATTGGGTTGGGGGATTGCACGAAGGGAGGCTCAGCCGATCTCATTGTACACATGTTGTACTCTGACAATAAAGGTTTGAATTTGAAGTACTGTACTCTGGGATGAGCCATGTAAGAACTAGGTTGGGAGTGGCTTCTTGGCAGAAGGGTTACATTTGAGTGGCTAGATTCAGTTTTTCACATTTATTTTTGTCCCTCAATTCTCAACTGAAAATTGAACTTTATGGGGGTACAGCAGGCATATAGAGATTTTCTGGGACAAATGAGCTCCAGGTGACTGGAACTCACCTTCCTGTAAGTATTTGGGGAGGAAAAAATGGCTCAGTTCCTCTTGTTCCATGTTTAGAGGTTTGACCTTGTAAAATCTATGTAAGTTATTTGCATGATATGATCATTTCCTGCATACTCTCTCTACGTGGATAAAGATGATAGACTAATCAGAAAAAAAGGAATCCTTGTACTTAAGCCATTGGAAAGCATGTGTCGGCAATAGTTCCCAGTAATCAGGTGGTAGAAGCTGCTGGGACTTTACTCATGCATGATATCTTCTGGGGTAACCTGAATTATCTTGAGTTATCTTGACTTAATCATACTGGTTGACCGGAATTTCACAATGATATGCTTTTTTTCCTGTACAGATTATGAAAAAACCATTGAGTCTCTAAGAGACACCATAATCACTTTAATGGAGAGTCATGGAGATATGTGGCCTTCTCCCAGCCCACGTTTGCATCCGACAAGGTAATTTGAAAGGAGATTGCAAGACAAAGTATCCCTTTTAAGCATCAGTATGCATGCTGCTCGTTTTCCCTTCAACTCAACAGAATAGGTAAACGGGCTTTGGACTCTGAAAACTGAGCATTTAAATTGCATTAGATATTAAAAGTATTTCATTACAACAATCTAATAACATAGGATAGTGCGGTCCTACACATTTAGCAGACTAAAAGTATCAGATCCCTGCACCAAAGGAGATTGTAATCTAAAATCATTTATGAGAAGGATCACAGAAAGGGAAAAGAAAGTAGAGACTGGAGCTACAGTGAATCAATGTGAAGAGATATAATTGGTTTGTGATTTGTACTGCTGAGCGTGTGTAATATCTCTTAAAATATATATACACCTTCCATGTTGAAAAATCAGCATGGATAATTTGCTTGGGCCAGCAAACCATTTTAAATTCAGCTATAATGTCACTAGACAGTGGGATGGATGGCATATAAATTTAATTAATAAATAAAATATAACATAAAAAATAAGAACAATGTATATCTTTAATTAAAATCAATTTGTACTATGCTGCATGGATTGAAAGTACATTATCAATTTTTTATGTGATTGTTGATAAAATAATTTCTAACAGTTGTAGAAAAATATTTTTAAAATAGATATTAGTTGTTTTTGTTTTCTGGAAGGTTTCTAATATTTTTACATTGACTTAGTTTTTGAATAGTAGTAGAAGATGATCTTAGATCACAGTTATTATCAAGTCAGAAAGCTACAGGAATTGATGGAATATTTATAGAAATATTGCAAATCAGTAAAGATTTTAACCAAGTTATGGGAGCAAATATGGACATAATGGTTACCAGATTGAAGAGATCAGTTTACATATCAAGACCAAAGAAAGGAGACTTAACAGAGTGTGTGAACTATTACACAATAGCCTTAATTTCACATGCTAGCAAAATAAATCATCCCACACAGATCAGAGCCCTAATTAGAAAGAAAGGGGTGTGTCAAATGTTTAAGGTGACTTTAGAAAAGACCAAGAAACCCAAGCCATTTTTGCTGATGCTCCCTGGGTAATTGAGAATGTCAAAGAATTCCAAAAAGAGGTCAATATGTTTTTCACTGATTACCAAAATGCCTCTGATTGTGTCAACCCAGATTCTTCTCTGCCTCGTGAAGGATTGCTGTAGGAAGAATATTGTAATGTTGCTTGTCTTACAACGGAGATTATGTCTTACTTCTGCAACTCAGGTTATAATTGCCTTTGATAAAATCTTTATTCAGTTTGATCTGCCTGATTCTAAATGACTCTGGGTGGCTCGCAGTACATGAAACAATATAAAAAGAATATCATAGAAACAGACAATAGAAACAGACCATAAAACCAGGCTCCAAGAAAAAAAGAAAGAAAGGAAGAGCAAATGGCAAACCCCAAACCATCTTACCAGTGACTAATATTCAGGAAAGGAAGCACTGGCCTCCCTAGCCCCAGGCTTGGGAGAACAGCCATAGTCTCATACAATAAAACAAGTGTGCCTTTAACTACAAAAGCCTTGTTAACAATGGGCAGTCAATTGCCCCTCTGTAACTGGTTACTCAATTAGTTATATAGAACCCACACTTGGGGCAACATTCTGTGGCCTACCCGAATGGCATGTTTGCTTGTGCAGAATTGTATAACTTAGCTTTCCTCAGACTGGAACCTCCCTCCTCAATATCTTGAATTAAAATGTCCATCTTCCCCAACCAATATGTTCTTAAGTAAATTGAGTATTTCATCATCAGGGATGGTTTCTGCATTGTGTTAAGCCCCAGGAATGAAGAAAGGAGTGAGTTTCCATTCAAAGGTTCTGCAATTTTATCCTCTTCTGACAATTAATAGTCTAATTATATTTGTAATTTTTGGTTTTCTTTTGTGGGCAGAAATATCCATTCATAATACACTCATATTCTCTGGTAAGGAATTGAGTGATTAGCGGAACTGACATTTCATTATTTGGTGTTTGGTACATTTTGGTGATAACCATCAGCTCGCATATTTGGAATATTACATATTATTCATTTTATAAAGTTTATAAACAATGACTCAGTAAATGATGCGTAGTTGTTAGAACAGTGCTTATAGAAACATTTGAAAGACAAGTTACAGCTTATAGTATTTGAATACGTGTTGTAACAACTGCTCATTTACTGAATCATTTTTTTAAAATCATCGTGAGAATTCTACACACCTATCAAACTTCTTATGTTATAAAGTAGAGTTTGTGTGTTTCCTGTGGTTTTCTGTTTCTTGACCTAATCTATCTTGAAGACCTGACAACTCATCTGGTAATCAAACCTATTACTGTAATTTTTCATTTAAAAATAATGTTTATGCATTAGAGCTGGTAGTTCATTTGGAATGTATGATGAGTTTTTTTCTTACCTTGGTGGACAAAATTTAGAAGAATGCAGGCAGACATCTTACTAAAGCCTGACATTTTTTGCTTGGCAAAGGTTTGACACAAAAATGTATCAAAATGTGATTATAAGGCTCCTGTAAGGTAAAGCCTAGAATGACTTGAATTGGTCACCTAGACATGGGAGCAGGGGTGAAATCCATCAGGTTCTGACAGGTTCTGGAGAACCGGTAGTGGACATTTTGAGTAGTTCGGAGAACCGGTAGCGGAAATTTTGAATAGTTCAGAGAACTGGCAAATACCACCTCTGGCTGGCCCCAGAGTGGAGTGGGAATGGAGATTTTGCAGTATCCTTCCCCTGCCACACCCATTAAACCACGCCCACAGAACCGGTAGTAAAAAACTTTGGATTTTACCTCTGCATGGGAGACATATGAGATTGGAGTTCAGCTGGCTGTGGGTTATCTAACTTTGACTTCCTTTTTCTCTGATTCTGGAATTAGAGATAAATGTTAAAAAACTCTCAAAACAATTATTCATAATTGTATAAAACTGATTATGTATGAAAAAGCATTATTACTTCTATTCTTTTGGAAAACATTACAGATAGTTCTCTACTTATGATTACAATTGAAACTGAAATTTTGGTCACTAAGCAATATGGTCACTAAGTGAGTAATGTTGACCGGACCCAATTTTATGACCATTTTTACATTAAGCAAATTGCCACAGCCATTAAGCAAATCACAGCCATTAAGTGAATCACGTAGTTGGTAGGAGAATCCGGCTTCTCCAATTAACTTTTGTTTGTTGGAAGCCAGCTGGAAAGATTGCAAATTGTGACCATGTGACCACAAACACTTCAACTGTCAAAAAAAATCAAGCCAGTTGCCATGTGCCTGAATTGTGATCAGATGACTGCAGTGGTGGTGCAATGGTTATAACTAAGAAGACAGGAAAGCCAGAGACCATGAATTCAATTCCTGTTTTAGCCATGAAAGCAGGGGTGAAATGCTCTCAGTTCAGACTGGTTCGCCCGATCCGGTAGTGATGGCGGTGGGTGGTTCAGAGAACCGGTAGCAAAAATCCCTCCCCACCCCCCCCCCCCCGCCCCCCCGGGCCCCCCCAACCACCAAGGGGTTTTTTTTTTTTTTTTTAAAAGCTTTCTTTTTACCTCTTTGGTCGAAAAAATGCTTTTAAAAGTAAAAACAAAGCCTCTGCCGATCAGGCAAGTCAGCTGGGATCGTCAGAGGCTTTTAAAAGCATTTTTTTACAACCTCTTCAGCCATGCCCATTCAGTCATATTACACCCCCACCCCCACCAAGCAACACCCATGGAACCTGTAGTAACAAATTTTACATTTCACCACTGCATGAAAGTCATCTGGGTGACTTTGGGCCAATCATTCTTTCTCAGCTCAACACACCTCACAGCGTGGTTGCTGTGTGAAAAATAGAAAGAAAATATATTGGATGTATTCACCTCCTTGACTTATTACTAATAAAAGGCAGGATGCAAACAAATAAAAGCAAACAAAAACAAACTTCAAGCTGTCATTAAATCAGTGATTACCTTGTCAAATCAAATCAAGTTTATTATAGTCAAAGACCAGACATCAGAACAAATAAAAACACTCAAAAGAATATCCAGTTAAAAAGTCTAGAATAAAGTGATAAATAACAGATAAAATCTATATTAAAATCACAATTTGTCATCCAATCTGTCAGTTATTCATGGCTTAACTATACTATAATATCAATCCTTAAACTCATAGTCATTAAATACTAAAATGCAAAAGAGTAGTAGTGCAAAAGGGTTTGCTACCTTAGTTGGGTCAAAATTAGGTTGGATTAAATAAAAGCAAGCAAAAGCAAATTTCAAACTGCCATTAAATCAATGATTGTCAAAAGGAGAAAAAAAGAAAAGGCTCCTAATTGCCAAAGGAAGGACCTTTAGAAACAGTGATTTCCCCCAAAGATAGGATGTGCTTTCTTCCTTGCCCTGGCTGTATATCTTTTTTCTTTAAAAAATCCACCGGAAATAACACTGTATCTTGGTTTTCTGTCCCCAATTCCATAACATGCCTCTCACCTGTTCAGGACATGTTGTTTTACATTTCAATGTAAAAAATAATTTTAAAATGAGATGAACCAGTCTGGGCACACTGTCAGTCAGTACTGGGTGATGAATGCTGGGGGGCGATACCAGTACAATGGGAGAATGGCTATATGAAGGAACAATGACGAAAGCCCTAGCTAGATTTTGTGGAGGTGGACAATTTGCACAAGAATGTAACTTTTGATAGTTGCTCTATATCAGTTGTAATACCCGTTCTCCTCTAACAAGTACAGAGGTAACAGCTGAAACTTTCCCCTATGGCTGATATATCTGTGCTAAGGAAAGATGTAGCTGCTGTATCTGGAAAAGAGGAAATAGGCCAGATTTTTTGAAGAGTGGAGATTTGCATTCCTATATTTCCATATAAAATAAAAAATCCTGTTAGATTAAAAATGTATTGCTGTTCCCTACATTCAGGAAGAAATGCTCATAACTTGGTTGGATAAGATCTCCTATAGCAGGAGGCAATGGGCAACTAAATTTGCATAAGAAGTGTTCATCTGTACTTGAAACAATATATAATGTTTTTCCTCTTTTTCAGCGTGACAGAACTTCGTGATTTCTTTCTGGTAAACAACGTGACTTATTTGGCCCTGATATTTGATGAGGACAACTCCTTTTTGAGCAGAGAGGTGAATCTTAATTGATTGTTCAACATACACATCACAGTCAGTATTATTATTGTTTATTAAATTTATATCCTGCCTGTCTACACAGAAAACATTTGAGGCCTCTAACATAAAATTAAAATAAAGAGTTGAAATACAGGTAGATTGCTATCAGTGGGAGTTCAAATATTATGATATTTGGTTTAGTGCAAATTAATACCAGGTTGTGTTTAATGTGACCATGTTAACACAAGGCTATTGCTTGTGCAATTGAGACTTACACAGGTGCATTTGCAGTTGGGGTTTTAGATGCTGCTAATCTTTGTGGAAAATGGAGAAAAGGAAGAGTCTGTCAGAAGAAAACAGTGCAATTTTAAAAAAAGAAGACACTTGTTACTACCTCGGAGCAAAAATTTGACGTAATTGAAGACATGAATGTGGTTGTAGCAACACTAAAATAGGATGTATTGAAACACTCATAATATTTTTTTTGTTTTTATTTTGCTTTCTGTAACTACTCTGTGATTTTGTTAACTATAAATTTTAATCAAGAGTATACTCTTTTTATCCTTTATTATAATATTTAATTGTTGTTTAAAATATTTCACTGCTTATTTCCATCGAGCTGGAACTAATTTCCACATTGTCCATAGAAATATCACTTTGGATAGTACAAATTCAAATAATGTGATCATTTTTGGGAATCATTAGCTGCACTAATTGAGACCCACTTGTAATCATGATCAAATTCAAACTGAGAAGTTCTGAAAAAAGAGGAAGGACACAGCCAAAAGAGTGGAATCTGAATGTAATTCCAAAGCAAGAATGTGCCACAGAGTAAAGTGTAAGGGAGATGACCTTGACAAAAATATGCAAGAGCTGTTACTTATGCAAAAAAGGCTGAAACTTTCTCTATGTCCTGGGAAGCAAGAGGATCTTTAATGTGGCTCAGGTAATACACCTGATTCACTGGGCTATAAGGATGGGAAGTAAAGTACAATCAGACTTGTAAGATACTGCTACATTGTGCCTGGGAAATAATTGACAACCAGTTACAGAATTTTCTACATAAGTACAGTGAGGTTTTGGTATTGAGTGTCTATTAACTCCCTGTGTGCTATATTTTGCACTAAAATTTCAGGACACTCTTGAAGGCATTGCAGGTGTCAAGTGACTAATGGCTCATTCCCTGTAAATTTGGAATGACCTTTAATCAACCTGACCAAGAAACCTGACCAAAGTGAGTTTTTAGAGCATGCTCTGATGCACAGATAAATAGGCTAATTAAACATTATTATGTTATTAGACCTGTAACTTTTGTAGAAATAAATGAAAAGTGCTGTATATTGGCTCTTCCTTCCTGTTCCTTCCTGGAATATTTTACATGGGTCAAACACTCTGTGGAAATACGTTTGACATATTAATTTAATCCCCGATAGTGTCAGCAATAACTATTCTAGGGCTATTTCCCCATCTGTATTGGTTAATTGTCCTGGGAAGTCTTTGGTGCATTCTGAGTTTGATTGTTGCTTGCAGATGTTTCATTACCTGACTAGGTAATATCAGTGCTAGTGAATGTGGAGTTTGCTCCCTGTTTATAGGCAGTAACTTGCCTGCCAGTGTTAATGGAGGTGTGATTTTCTCCTTGGTAGTTTTTACACACCATTCATTTATACACCGGGTGGGCTGCTGAGGGTTCATAGTGGTTCGAGAGAACCTCTAGCTAAGATTCTGTGCAGTTCTGAGAACTCCCAAATCCCACTCCTGGCTGGCCCCACCCCACCCTGCTCACTCCGCCCTGCCCCTCCCAGGAGTCCCCATGTGGCCCGTTTTGAATGTAGGTAAGTGCAGGACATGCATGGAGCCTTGGGGACGGTGAAAAATGGGCCTACCGAAAGTTCAGGAAGGCCAGAAACGGGCCCATTTCCAGCCTCCAGAGGCCTCTGCAGCCTGGGGAGCCCGTTTTTGCCCTCCCAGAGACTCAAGGAAAGCCTCCGGAGCACGGGAGCACGGGAAGGGAAAAAATGCTCCCCCCTTGCCGTGGTACAGGAGGCTGACTAGGCCACGCCCACCATGGCCACCCCCACCCAGCAACCAGGCAGAGAACCCCTTGCTAAGATTTTTGAAGCCCACCCCTGTTTACACACCATTCAAAAGAGACCATAAAAATACTAACAAGGAAATAAAAAGAGCAGAGCACTTCCTCTCCAGCAGCCTGCACCCAGATAAGCAGGGATTAACACCAGGCAAATAATCACACAAAAAACAGTACCCTAATCAAGAAACTACTAAGCAGAACCTTTGCCCCTCACTCCCCCAATACTAATAAATATAGGGAAGAAAGCTCACACTCACTAGCACTAATGATTTTATCTAGTTAGCTACTGAAATGTCTGCAAGCAAACAACCAAGCTCAGAAAGCTCCAAGGACTCCACCGTTTCGCCTTGAACTACATACATTCTCTTCTATTTGTCCTGTGTTAGGTCAAGTTAATATTTCTGAGTTGTTCAGGAGATGTTTGTTTTACAACTTTGGGGTACTTCCTTTTCCCTGGCTGGTGCTTATTTTATTAAAAATAACTGCTATGCATATGTGCCCAGATATCATCTCTTGACAAGATTAAATTGAAGGAAGCAAATGGTATAGTTCACAGAACATGTTTTCTCAATACGACTAAACAAAATAATATTTAACTTCCAATTGATTAATCTCCTGCGAAAGAATTTCTTTTACATAATCCGCCCCCACAACCCACAGTAGAATCCAATGAAAGGAGGAAACCAGGATAATACTTCTGCTGGTTAGCTTTTTTCATTCAAGGTGACAGGGACGTCCCTTTTCTTTCTCCACAACAATTACATTTGCATGGTAAATTAGAATATAATTTCTTTTTATAAACTGTATTTCCAGTTAAAGTAAACATGGATAATACTGACAATAGGATTTTGTGATTTTGCCCAGACTTTTGTTTTAATCTTTTTTAACAGACTAAGCGTGGACTTCTTATTTCAAATTAAGATCTTTAATTTAAAACCTAATGTACATGTGAAAGGATGTAAATTCTGATTCTAGCAACACTGACATGTGGTGGCAACACAGAAGATTTCTCCATGCATGAAAAAGTATGGATGAGCAGCTGCTGATTTCAGCTCCAAGCATCTTAGTTATTTCCCTCCCAATGTCTCTTTTTAGCTGCCAGTTTTTCTAAAGATGGAATAATCATTTGTTCCTGGAAAGAGAAGTGGGAACTGACTAATGGACAGCCAGTATGTTGCCCGTGTTTTTGTGTACCCTCTGGCTTTCTATAACTATTTACCTTTCGAAGTCTGAACAGAAAGACTTCTACCAGATTCAGTTTTGGCAATGGAGGCACTGTACTATTCAGAATGCTTTTCCCACAGATCAGTACCCCAAGTGGCTCACCAAAAGTGATAGTAAAATCATATGTGTATCATGACCATTATTGAGCTGTAACCCTGACCTAACATCTGAAGGTAAAGTTATAGCCTTTGGCTTTAAATTGATGATGCTCTCTGATGCAAATCAGTACAAAGGAGTTCTTGCATAAAAGAGGGGAGAAATAAACTATTTTTATAGATATGTTTGCATACTGAAAAAAAGTTGTTTGTTATTCTAAGTTCTTTATTTCTTTCTCTTCTGAGTTTACTCTTCATGGCCTATTGAGTACCTCTGGCTGCTTTATTCCCTTCAGTGAACTTTGGGATAAGAGAGGAAACAAAGAAAGTAGTTAATTGCCACAAGTCTTAAAAGAAATAATAGGTTGTACCTACTGGCTGTTATAAATATAAACACAAAGATTACCCTAAGAATCTTTAATTGTGTAATCATTACGCTGAGTATACTGTATGTAATAGTATTACCTACCTCTTTTCCAGTTTGCGATTCAAGGGAGACTTTGGCAATGGATATATCATTGCTAAAGAAATAATAATGGAACATTCCAAAGAATGTGTGTGCCTCTGATTCATCCACAAATATGCAACATGACACTGTTTAGATTTGAATAGCCTGAAAAGGATCAGCAAGATTTCATTGGTAGTGGACCATGAGAATGAGTGAGAGCTGCAAGAGAGTCTTTCAGAAGATTAAATTTTTGAATAGAGGAGGAAGAAGGTAATTTCTTGCATCCAGTTTAGCAATATTGACTCATGCCTTGTTTGATTTTAGGTAGCACTGGATATGTTTCAATTTGAGAATATTGCAGTAAGGCGAGTCCTGAAGAGCAATGAAGAGCTAGTGAAGCAGTTCAACGTCACTACCTTTCCATCTGGCCTCCTTGTGACCAATAATGGTTCTTGCAGAAGCATCCCTGGGTGAGATAGTCATAGAAGCCTCCCTTTTCTGTTTTATCTAGTACTGTTGCTAAAATGCATACATTCTTTGTCATTCTCCTTGAGTTCAAGAATTTAGGTTCCTGTGGCATCCCAGAGAATTTTTTGTGAGGACTTTCTATTCAATTCATAATTTCTTTTAAATATGTTACAAAAATTGAGTGTCTATTCTTAAATTTTGTTTCATAATTATTCATGTAAGAAATTTGCAGAATATTTATATTTTTAGGATTCTTGGACCAGTTCCTGTGTGAGGGATATTTTTTAGAATTTATTTTTATTTTCTTTTATTCTTAGAATTTATTTTATTCTTTAGAAAGGGAGCTTATCAATTTTACAGATGACACCAAAAATGGGGGAATAGCTCAGATTTTGGAAGATAGATTCAAGAATCAGAAGGATCTTGATAGGCTACAGTGATAGGTCCTATCCAATAAGATGTGGTTCAGTGGTTAGAAAAGTACCCTGTTTCCCCAAAAGTAAGACATCCCCTGATAATAAGCCCAATCAGGCTTTTGAGCGCATGCTCCCAAAAATAAGCCCTCCCCGAAAATATTTAAACACAGAGCTGGAAATCAGGTAAGATGGCAAGAGGAGCCGCATCTTGCTCCACATGCCCCAAAATAATAAGACCTCCCCGAAAATAAGGCCAAGCGCTTATTTTGGGGTTCAAAAAATATAAGTCAGGGTCTTATTTTCAGGGAAACACGGTAAAATCCTGCATTTAGTCAGGAAAAACCAAATGCATGGCTATAGAATAGGTACTGGTAGCACCTGGCTCAACAATAGCAACAAAGAGAATGAGGTGTCCTAGTGGACCACCATTTAAGTATGAGAGAGTAGTGTGCTGCAGTTGTCAAAAAAATAAATACATTTCTAGGCTGCATTAATAGGGATAGCATCAAGATCACGAGAAATGATAATACTGCTCTATATTACACTAGTGAGGCTATACTTGGAATACTGTGTCAAGTTCTGATAGCCACAATAGAAAAAAAAATGCTAAGATGCTAGAAAAAGTGCAGAGAAGAGCAGTAAAGATGATAAAGGGTCTGGAGGCTAAACCATATGATGAATAGTTAAGGTAAGTTTAGGGTATGACTCAGAGGTGAAATGCTCCCGGTTTGGACCGGATCGCCTGATCTGGTAGCAATGATGGCGGGTGGTTCGGAGAACCAGTAGCAAAAATCCCTGCCCCCCCCCCCCCCCCCCCATGCCCAGCTGAGCCACACAATCATCAGAGGCTTTTTTTTTATTTTCAAAAGCATTTTTTCTTCCGCCGAAAAAAATGCTTTTAAAAGTTTTTTTTAAAAAAGCCTCTGATGATTGCGCTGCTCAGCTGGGATGAGCAGATTCTTTTAACAGCATTTTTTCTACAACCTCTTCGGCTGAAAAAATGCTTTTAAAAATATGTTTAAAAAATGCTTTTAAAAGGCTCTTACTATCCCAGCTGAGTTGCCTGATCGTCAGAGGCTTTTTTTTTCTTTTAAAAGCAAAAAAAAATGCTTTTAAAAGAAAACAAGCTTTTGCTCTGGCGATCAGGCAACTCAGCTGAGATCGTCAGAGCTTTTTAAAAGCATTTTTTTACAACCTCTTCAGCTGAAGAACCATACCATTTCACCACTGGTATGACTAAATGTATGTTTAGTCTAACAAAAAGAAGTATTAGATGAAATATGACAGCTGTCTTCCAGTACTTGAGGACCAGTCACAGAGATGAGGAGATTGACTTATTTTCCAAAGTACCTGAGGGCAGGATACGAAGCTATGGGTTTAAAGAGATATCATATCTGGAACTAAGGAGAAATTTCATGATAGTGAGAGCAATTAACCAATGGAACAGCTTGCCTCCTGGAGTTGTGGATGCTGGGGGTTTTCAAGAAAAGATTGGACATCCATTTGCCCAGGATGGTATAAGGAGACCTGCCTTGGGCAGAGATTTGGAGTAGAAGACCTCCTTCCAATCCTATGATTCAGGCATCTGCAGAAAACTGCAACAGGATAGATTTCTACAGAATGTTTGTGATCGTTGTAGTAAGAGATCAACCTGTTTATTATAATTCAGACAGCTGCATTGTCAAAACCTGTTTTCAGCCAACTGTTTGGGCGTGCAAGTGTGCATGTGGTAGCTGGGTTCGGAATGACAGAATCTCCACTGATGGGAGGTTCTTGTGTGTGAAGCAAAAACCTTGGATTTTTATTTTGGGTGTTGCTCAAAAAGAGATCTCCTGGGATATAAAGGATTTGTGTATGGAGGGTGTGGATATGGGATATGTCTTGTTAATTTCTTACAAAAGCATTGCAAGTGCTGTTATTCCAGAGAGACAAGCTGTGCTCTTCTCTTGTTATCGCATCATACACACACCATAATTAGAATCCTCTAAGGCAGCAATATCAAACCTGGTTCTGTATAGATGTGAGGAACTGTGCCTCTGATTACTATGATAAATTTTTGACTGTGGTCCTGTAGTTTAATCTAAGTCTCCCCCAAACCAGACTTGAACAATGTGTGTGCCACGTGTGGCCCCACCTATTTGTGGTAAACTCCTGTATCCTTTTATATCATGACACCAGACCTAGTGTGTATATATTGGAATTATGCCATCTGATCTACACAGTTTCTTGTCTTATACATTTCTTCTTCCCCTTAATGATTTATATACACTGACTTTTTTGTGGTTAGCTGCACATGTTAGATTTCCTTTGAAGATAACATTTCATAAGCCAGCACTAGTTGTACTTACTATCTAAAGTAAACAGTTGTCACTTCTAATGCTGCAGTGTAATACGTCAACACAAGTAAATTATTAATTCATTGTGAATCTTCTTGAGAAAAAAGGTGATTCCCTAGTTGTGGAGCATTCAAATTTGAACTACTATCTCTTGGCATAGTAGCTTGGAAGCTGAATTTTGAGGCACAACTCAATAGATATCATAACTATACCTTTTGATACACTCAGCAACTGTAAGCAAAGCTGAACAACTGAAGTCATTAGATTCCTCTCTCAAACTAGAATGTGATATTGATATAAGGCCTTTCAGATCTCATTGTAGTTTGTTGCATTCCATTCATCGGGAAGCCAACAGCTTTTAATTAGCATCTGCAAAATTGCAGCACATAGAAAGACATAACATAGCTGGTTGGCTCAACTTGTAAGTGTCCTGGCTGGTCATGAAGCACCAGTCTTATTTCAAGTGGGCCAATGAAAGGAATGGGAAATGGGCCATGTTTTAAAATATTTTCTCTTTCCCATATTCTTACTTATTTGTTCTTCTGGGTTTAAACTGCAATGATTAAATACTTAGAGCTCCTTTCCAGATTTCCCTGTTACTTTGAAAACTCTCTGAGAACATGACATAACTGGGAAGGCCTCCACTGACTATTGCAGTGAACAACAACATTTATGTCAAAAAAAAAAAGTGTGCTGTTATGTTTTTTGAGCCAGGCTTTTAGAGGCTCAGGAATGAGAATTAAATCCTTCAATTTCATGCAGCAGCAAATCCATAGTTTGTGCAGGTCTTTCAGCTTTGGAAATAGCTGTGAACATAGGACTTTGCTGCTTTCATCACTGTAACCTGTGCCTCTTTTAGACATAAGTGCAATGAAGAGATCTATGGTGAATAGGATTTGCATAACATCACTTCTGACAGCATTGAGCTCCCTCCTTGCTTCCCTTAAGATGCTGCCGACTATGGTTTTATAGGGCAATGACTCTTTTGTTTTTCAGGAAGGTAATTCCACATTGAACCCAGTAGAATTAGTGACTGAAAATTACTTATGCTTATATCACTGTAACAAAGCTATCCTAGTGCATCAATATACGTATGTGACTGGCATAAACACTCTCTGGCGTTAAGGTGGGCATCTCCAGGCCATGTACCTGATGCTTCAGAAAGATTTTAGATCCTTTCACAATTATCCATTTCCTTGATTTAGAAACCATTTACTGGTACTACCTTAATTTCACCGGGATTCAGGCACAGTGTACAATATTGATCCCCTTCTAGTCTATTATTGCTACTAGGCATTGCCCCAAGCCTTTTCACATTTTTTATCATGTCTTCCAATGCTTTACGTAGATGCAGTATTAAAATAGCACCAAAGTACTTTGTGCTTTTCTCTGGCAAAATTATCAAGGAACTGAAAAATATTCATCCAGTGCTACCTTTTGTGATCAGCCTTGCAACTTGTGATTCTCTACCTAGTTTGCAGAAGGGAAGTTTTAATTCACATTATTTGAAAACAAAGATAATTGAGTGTGGTCTTCTGAAAACCTGGCAAGTGATCAACTGTGTTCTGACCTACCACCTCACATCCACCCAGCTGCTCGTCTCCTCCACATGCATTTCTAATTGCAGAAAAGTTCATTAGAAGCCAGACAATGGCTGGTTCTGAGATGCTGGCAGAGAACAATGGAACCTGTGCTTGGACCCTCTGGTGAATTCCTGCTATTGAATAGTGCATTAAACAACAAGCAGATGGTCTCCCTCCTCCCCTTCCCCTACATCGCTCTTAGCAGATGATTGATGTCCACCTGGCAGTGAAGGCATTAGTGTGATGGGCAAAGGGGCATGTTGGCACTGTTGATTTCCTTAGCAAGAGGTTTACAGATGCGACAGCACTACTCACTCCTGGGCCAGAGGGGAATAATTGGTGCATGTGAAATCTATATGCTTTCTTCTGCACTGAACTTAACTGGAGTGAGGTAGCTGGCTGGCCTAGAGGCGGTCATCTTGCTTCTTTCCTGCCAGCTTCACCCAACGGGAGAGCCATTGTTTTCCTTGCTGCAGAACTGGCAGAGGAGAGAATTATTTGTGATAATGCCGACTCTTGGCCATCTGCTCGCAGAGAGCATCAGGCCGAGAAAACAGAGTATAAAGTGACTGTTCCTGCTTGTGCTTCCCTGAGGGATTTTTTTTTTTGCTGGTACCACTGCTTGCTGCGCTGGCAGGCAGCTTTCTCTTAGGTTGATGCTGCTCTGGGATGTGAGGGAAATTGGCTTTCTCCAGCAAGGTTATTCAAAATTCTCTGTTTATATCTTAAGCCACCTGGTTTATAGATAAAGGGGTGGCTGAGATTAGGCTTGTCTCTGTTTGAATCTCGCTATAGCAGGGGTCACTAACCTTTCGGACCCCAGGGACCACTAAATTCATAATTTTAAATTCTGCGGACCACTAATATGAACTGCCTAATGACTGACTGGGTGGGCATGGCTGGCCGGGGTGTGTGTCATGTGACTGGGTGGGTGTGGCCAACTTGATGTCACTCACATTGAGGGGCACCTCGTCAGCCTCTACTCGCCCTTCCCCTGCCAGCCACTCCTCACCTCCCTGCCCGGGCTCAACAGGGCCCCAACAGGAAGCAGTTGTTGGAGCTACGCAGCCACCACGAGAAAGAGTTGGCAAAACAGCTGGCTCAGTTCAAGTTGGATCTGACCGAGGGAGGCTCAGCAGAAGCACCTCACTGAGGACTATGAACATAGACTTTCCAGGCAGAGGGAAGACCTGTGGGTGTGCAAGGCCAGGTACCAATGCCTGGAGGCTCAGCGGGTTGAGATGGTCAGCCAGTTCCAGGCCATGATGCAGTCCCACTGGAACAAGGCCCTCCAGGTCTTCACCACCAGCAGCACTTTCCTCCAGCCTTCATCCAGCACCAGGAGGCTGAAGCAGACCCCAAGTCAGAATTTCTGCTCCCCTCTGATCCGCACAAAAAGACACCGAAGGGGGAGACTCTCTGCAGCAGCTCAAACGTTCATTACATGTATCCGGCCCAGGGGCCATAGTTTGAGGACCCCTGATTTAGTGCAATATAAAAAATGCAAATAATTTTTCTGCGGATCACCAAAATTTTCTCACGGACCACCAGTGGTCCACGGATCACCAGTTGGTGACTGCTGCTCTATAGTATATTTCAAAGGGAATGATAGAGAGGGAGGGAGGGAGGGAGAGGGAGAGATCTAGGAGAATGGAAAAGAAACCCATGGACCTATTTGGGCTATTGAAGTCAGTTAGTAATAATATTCACAATCTTTGCTGACATCTCTTCCTTTAAATTCACCTGACCAGATTCTAATGGTGCCCAGTTATAAGACAATGTCATCCCACCAATCTGAAGCTCAAGAATACAATCTGTATTTCTCTGATATTTGCTAGGTACAATCCATTTGCTGAACATGTTGGGAGCAATATGCTGATTCTGTAAACTGCTTAGAGAGGGCTGTAAAGCACTGTGAAGCGGTATATAAGTCTAAGGGCTATTACTATTAAGTGAAATGAAATGTGGATTGTTTCATCTGTAGATGTGGTATCAGTAGAAAATAATAATATACTAACTAGCTTCATAATTATGTTGCAGACATACTGAGTGTAGGACTGTTGTTTAATTTGTGCTAAACTGTGGTGTGGAGGGGAGGTGGATCTGGCAGTTTACATGAAGAATATTCCATTGTTTTGTCTTCTAAATTAATTATGTGGCAAAGGCAATAAAGTGAAAGTGAATTGTTCTATCTGCTTGGCTTGCCCTATCTTATTATAGCTTGTTTCCAAGACCCATTTATTTTAAGTGTTTGCAAATACTATATTGCCTGTTTTGCAGAATGGTGATATAATAATAATAATTTTAATTTACTATTCCATTCATAGTATGCCTTTCCTCTTTAATTATAAGATCTAGAGATAGATTACTCCAATAGCCTGGACCTAACTCAGATCTGAGTTTAACAAACCATATTCAACACCAGAAAAGAAAGATGATCAAGACCAAGTTCATTTCCTGCAAAGTTACATGGGATCTTGTCTCTGGAAATCAGACTACCAAGATATTAAACATAGTTATGTATAACAGCTGTGAATGCAGAAAAAGTGTACTGCTTAGGGACAGCTTATTAGTGTGTTTTTTCTGAAATTTTTAATCAGTTGCAATTAGCACATGGAGGTAATACAGGGAGTAGTTGTGAGGTGAGCTATCTATTAAAAATTAATAAATAAATAACTAAATTATAGACAAGGCTAGACTAGCCTGTTAAGCACCTGAAGAAAAATATGGGACTTTGTTTTTATATATAATAATTGCAGCAAGACATTTGTATGCACAAAGATGAAAAGTCTTACAAATTCCCACAATGAAAGAATGGATGGTGAAGTTAGTGGAACCAGCTGAAAGGATGAAATTAACTACATTGATTAAAGAAAAGTCTTTGTCTAATTTTGTTTTTACATGGAAACTAATTTTGGACTTTTTGCTAGAAACGGAAAGAAATGCCACATTAATTTTGGGATTTGACAATTAGAAATGTTTATGTTTATAGAAATACTATTATTGAATTTTAAATCAAGCAGTTAATATATTTTATATTTCTAACAGTATCAAAGAAAGTTGCAAGCTATTCTTTCTTTTCATTTCTCTTTATTTTTTAGCACCTTCCCTTCCCCCTATCTTTTTCCCTCTTAATTTGTTTTTTACACTTCATCTTTCATACAAATTGAATCCAGTATATAGTGTCTCTGATAATAAGGTGTATTTGGTCATTCTGAGTAACAGATAGAACAGCAAAAGATCTATGGCATATCTATTTAAATTCACTAGTGCAAAATATTACATCTCTTTTTAGTAATGGTATATAGACTCATTTGTGTATTTTGATGCTTAAAGAGAATTGACAGTTGTTTTCTCTTTTGTAATATATCTGTTGCTATGTGAGTTATAGTCACATTGAAACTTAGATAGTAACTAGAAAGGACACAAATACACATCGTTAAAGTTTGTCTCCTTTCATGTTTCCTTCCAGGCTGGAGGACTGGAGATCCCAGTATACTAATTTCCTGCGGAACTTATCTGGGGTCTTTAGACGAGATGTTTTCATACCAACAGTGTCCCCCACTGCACAGACAACAACTGCTCTTACAATTTGGAAGGTGGCAGACAAGTGAGTACCAGCTTCCCTGAATGGTTTAATGTTTCTTCTTTCCTAATGCTGTTTCAGATGTTCTCACGATATAAGCTAAGACTGGTTAGCCTCACCATTCATAGTTATGAGGAGCAGTGGTATCCAGTCAGTCCTGAACAAGCTTATAAACAAAAAGGGGGCTAGCAGATGCAAGAGGAACAGGGGAGGAACAGGCTCAGACTCAACCCATCCAAGACCGAGTGGCTGTGGTTCCCGACGTCCCGATATAGTCAGCTGGTACCATCGCTGACTATCGGGGGTGAATCATTGGCCCCGGCAGAGAGGGCGCGCAACTTGGGCGTCCTCCTGGACTCACGGCTGTCTTTTGAGGAGCATTTGACGGCCGTGACCAGGAGGATTTTTCATCAGGTTCGCCTGATCCGCCAGTTGCGTCCCTTTCTGGATCGGGACTCGTTACACATGGTCACTCACGCCCTCGTCACCTCTCGCCTGGACTATTGTAATGCTCTCTACATGGGGCTCCCCTTGAGGAGCACCCGGAGGCTCCAACTGGCGCAGAGTGCGGCCGCGCGGGTGGTGATGGGAGCGATGTGGCGCTCCCATGTTACTCCTCTCCTGCGCGAGCTGCACTGGCTCCCGGTGGTCTTCCGGGTGCGCTTCAAAGTGTTGGTTACCACCTTTAAAGCGCTCCATGGCTTAGGACCCGGGTACTTACGGGACCGCCTACTACCACCAATAGCCTCCCACCGACCGGTACGTTCCCATAGAGAGGGGCTCCTCCGGGTGCCGTCGGCCAAACAATGTCGGCTGGCGGCCCCCAGGGGGAGAGCCTTCTCTGTGGGGGCACCCACTATTTGGAACGAGCTCCCCCCAGAGTTACGGAGGATCCCCGATCTTCGTGCCTTCCGCCGTGAGTTAAAAACTTTCCTGTTCCACCAGGCGGGCCTGGCCTAATTCTTCCCTTTTCCCCTTCTGTTGTAAAATAATTTAGAAATTTTAAATTGTAATATTTTAATTTGGGGGTTTTAATATTGTAAATTGGGATTTTAAATATTGGGGCCAATGTTTAATTCGGTTTTATTTGGCTTTTAAATTTTGTATATATGTTTTTTATTTATGGCTGTTCACCGCCCTGAGTCCCCTCGGGGAGAAGGGCGGTATATAAATTTAATAAAATAAAATAAAAAATAAAAATATCATGGATGTACAGGGCTTTGGATCCGAAGTAGAACCGTTACTTTAGAGATAGCATTGGAATATTCTCTGCACCTTTCAACACCTCCTTTAAAAAGCTACATCTTTTCCTGTGTTGGCACAGAAGGCACACATCCCAGGAAAATCTATGTTTAAGCTAAGCAGCATGTTATGACAAGTGTGCTGCATCCTTTTGGCACCTCATTAAAGCCAGTGCATATTTTCTTGGGATTCTATAGTTGCTATGCCAGCCCAGGAAAAGGTGCAGCATTTTAAAAGAGGTCATGAGAAGTTGCAGTGAAATCTCCCATGTCCCTTGTGAAATACCTTTTTTTTTTTTTGGCTTTGAAGCTGCACGTCACTGCTATACTCACATGCATGGTCATCACCTGTTCCCTTCATGGTAAGCAACGTAATGTGGAATGTAGAAAGGGAGTAAGAATTGTAAACCAAAGAAATTAAATTGTGAGTTTAGAAAAAGAAAACAAAATAAATCTCAGTCTAATTCACGACAACATCCTCTCTATACTTTTTTACGTTGGCAACTGTCTTTGCTTCCATTATGTCATTTCAAAATTTGATACACTGACTCTTCTTTAAATTTTTTACCTCTCTCTAAGCACCTCAGCATCTCCTATCATTCTTCCTCTTTGTCTTTCATAGATTTGCTTTATGATTTAATTCTTATTCATTCTTCCTATACGATCAAACCATTTCAATGTACTTTCATACTGATCACTCATTTCCATAGTCATCACTCATTTGACACTCACTCATTCTTGATTCTTTTTCTTGTTTTACCACCATATTTCTTAAATACCCCTTTCCTACTGCATTCAACTTAACTTTTCTCTTGGCATAATAAATTCCCACTGCTTTATGCAAAAGCAGAAGCATGTTCTTAATACATAGTCATTCTTACTTCTTTCAACAGTCATTTTTCACCACAGACCACAAACTATCCACTACGTTTCTACCAGTATTTGGTATTTCTCTCTCCTTTTTCCCTTCGTAGGTGGCTATTGTGTCAAAAAATACATAAATTAATCTAGTTCTTTGCCATTTATCTACATTTGTTCATTCTCTCTTTCCTGTCAAACACAACTTAGGTTATTTTCAGATCCATAGTCCTTGTTGCATCATACTATTTATCTAACATTCACTGCAAATGGACCCTGAGTGGCGTAGCAGGCTAATGCCTCCTACTAAGGCAGCATTTAACATCCAGCTGCCTGCAATTACTGCGAGTTCAATTCTCACCAGGCTCAAGGTTGACTCAGCCTTCCATCCTTTCTAAGGTGGGTAAAATGAGGACCCAGATTGTGGGGGCAATAAGCTGACTTTGTATAAATATACAAAAGTATGAAGGCTATTACTTAACGCATTGTAAGCCGCCCTGAGTCTTCGGAGAAGGGCGGCATATAAATAATTTTTTTTAAAAAAACCATTCTGGATCTCGACCCATCATCTGCACATGAATGAACACAGGCGTGTATGTCTCTGTTCAGCATTTATTAGTGTCACCACAGGGATTCCTGACACATATTAAGCAAACCAAATGGGCATCACACACCCATGTCTCACTTTCTGCTCAATGCTAAGCCATTTACTAAGCACTCTATTAGTATTCACAATTTATTCACATTTTTTTCTTATTCTGATTAGTTTCTAACCTTCAAGTCCATTTTCATCCCATAATTCAGACCCATTCCTTTTATCAGTTTCTCCAAAATCAACAAACGTAGAATAAATGTTCTCACAAACAGCACAGCATCTATCATTTCAGAATTTTGTGAAGAATGTCTCAATGCCCAAATCACTCTTTGGTTCAGCTCGAATTCAGTAGGATTTTGGTGAAATTTCAATTTGGAATGAATTTTCATCAAAATCATACTTTGGGCAGATAATCCATGGGAAAAACTATTCCTGCATTTCAGAGTTTATTTGGGCAGAGATGACAGAATACATGATTGAATCCAGCTCTATAAAAGTACGCACATAAAAACTGAAAGATGAAAAGAACTGTTTCTTGAGAAAATATCTTATTATGTCATTCTTCTCATTCTCAAAGCACATTTGTACATACACATTAAAGTGGTTCTGTCTGGGGAAAATAGTTCGCTCTTCTTTCTTTTGTTCAAAGTAATTTTCATATTACTTGGAAATCAAGCTGGATTATCTGATGTCATAGAATAAGATACATATTCATAATGGATTTCATTGAGACCACCTCCAATTAAAGATACTCTGGCAAGAAATCTTTAAAAACAGCAAATCATTTGGGGAGGAATAAAACAGTGATTGATACAAAGCATGAAGACAAGACACGTAAGCATGAAATAGAGGCCTAGTTCAAGTTGTGATCAAGTGTGTGGTCAGAAGGGAAATTAAATCATGGAACTCTTTTCCATGGACTTTTGGAATTTAGCAAAGAATATGGGTGTCAGTGCAAATTTATAGAAATTGATCTCAAGAGAGATAATGGAGGGCAATTAAAGTGTCATTTCTTTTTCCAAAGAATATTGTTACTAGTTCTATAGGCACAGCTCGAACTAGCTTTATGTATCTCTGACCACTGCTGACAAACTGGTGGGTCAGATGATGCCAAAGGAGGTGTTAGATTACACCCTAGAATTGCCATTTTATGTTGTGTCAGTTACTAATAAATTTCCCCCTTTTTTGGTTAATGTTTGTGCCACAGGAGAAAGATATACATGGCTGATTTAGAATCTGCAGTGCTTTACACCTTAAGGATAGAGGCTGCAGTATTCCCCAGCCTTGAGGGAGAGCGACTCTCTGCTTTGAAGGACTTTGTGTCTGTTTTGGTCCAGGTGAGTGATGTGAATCCTTTAGACCCGAGAGACTTTCCAAACAATTCCTCTCTCTTTCTGCCCTCCCCCCTTTTATAGCCAGGTATTATTCAAAGTATGACCATTTGTTCAGCAATTGTTTAACATTAGTGTGACGCTGAACAATTGGCAGTTACATCTGGTCCCCGAAATTATGGTCATTGCAGCACCCCCTATTGTCATGTGATTAAAGTTTGGGCACATTGCAACCTGCCTGTATTTATTACAGTAGGGTTGCTTCATTTCCCTCTATCTGCCTCCCTCTCCCCCTTCGCTGCCATTTTGGCTGTCCTGCACTCACTGACCATCTCACCTCTGCTGGCCTTGCCACCGCAACTGACCGTTACCCTCTTCTTCCTGCCATTGCTGATAAGGCCTCTCCCCAAGGCTGCTGCTGTCCGCACCAGGACTGTTTCTTGAGGCTGTGCTGGCCCCTTGTCCAAATTGCATTTGAGCTTCTCACAGGGATGGCAGCGCCAGCAAGTGCAGGGCAGCAAGACTAGTAAAGATGGAGTGCAAGGCAGCCCAAAAGAAAGAGAAGTGAGGGAAGACAAGTTGATGGGGGCAGTTGAAAAGGAGACAGTCTCTTACCAAAGTTTGGGACTGGAGAGACCACATTGGGAATGGTTTGAATTGGGGTAGGTCTTTGGCTAACAACTAGCCAACCAAATAATATTTGGTTAATGATGGCAACCAGGATTGCTGGAATTGCCATCAATAAGCAATGCGGTCATGTGACATCGTGCTTTACAACCACATCACTTAATGATGGAAATGGGCAGCAAATCAATTTAATAAATAAATAATAAAATAAAATTCTGGTCCCAATTGCTATTATATCTTGAGGACTACCTCTATATATATTTGCCTTTTTATAATCTTATCAGTAATTCTGCTTTTTTAAATGTATATGAAAGTATTTCATTTGGAGAGTAAGTTCAGCCTTAAAAGCCACCAATAAGCTGTTAATACGCTCCTTTCTCTAGGCAAAAATTATAAGTCCCCCATTAATAAAATACTACTTCTGAACAACACTGTTTCTTTACCTTTTAGAGTATTATTAATTTTGTGTAGCATCTTTGTGAACTTTCCTGAAATGTGCTCATAACACTGCTAAGCAGCATCTATGGACAATTCTGCAAAAGCAATTATAAGATTTTTATTACTAAATGTTTTTTGAATGTTTAGTTTTTAAAAATTTTTAAGGCATTTTCAAAATTCAACAATCTTGTGAAATTTATTTATTTTTAATTAAAAAGGGAGACAGGGAATGCCTCGTATCTGAAAAAGTTACTTTTGGAAAATTGTGTACACATTATGGGGGCTGTCACACACTGGTGGATGAGGCCAGCCACATAATATTGACAGGAGAACAATGGAGATGCTTTCAAGCCCTTTTTTAGTCTTCAAGGATATTCCCTGTCACTTCAGTTGACCTCTGTCTTTTTACTGGGCAAAAAAGAGAAAGCATGGAGCTACAGCCCCATCATTTTCATTTTCTAAGAATCTCTCCAGAATTGTTGGAGAAGAGCAAGCAGAGCTGGGGAGTGGAGGTAAGCATGTCATAAGTTTAGAGTCCTTGAGTTGCCACAAGCATTCTAAATCCATCGCCTCCTAAATTCCATTGACTTTTATCAGGTGCCAATTCAGTGCTGAATTTTAGTTTACCAGATTCTTGTGAAATATGAATGGTTCTGATTCTTTGCACCTGACAAGGATTTATGCATTCTTGGAAATAAAGATTATGCTTAAAACTGTGACTTTGCTTTCCAGCATGTTATTTTCCTGTGTATGCTGCTTTTTTTTAACAGCATGATTTAAAAATCTGTATTGGCCAAAGTCTCTGTGGGCAACACATTGAGAAACAAGGGCATAAATATTTGTGGTTCTGACTCAATATAAAGATTTGTTTCTCTCTTGAGAAACCATGTTTTTCTTAGATGCATTCCAGGATTTCCCTGAATACCATTCTTTGAACTTTTTCTCACTCATCATTGTTTTTGAATAATTTGGGTTTAACAAAAAAAGAACTAATAGTTTTGAACAATAGAAGATAATTGGTTTGTCCAACTTTAACATGGCCCCAATTAATAGTGTCTGAGCTTAAACAAAGCTAAGCAATGAGGTCCACCATAAATCCCAAGGGTTTAGATTAGACTGAGAAGTCAAAAATTATCCTGAAAGAAGGCAATGGAAAATAACTTGCATATTGTTGCCAAGAAAATTATATGGACAGAGTCCTCAGAAGCTGAACTGGATTTAGGACAGTCAGATTGAATGGTAATATTGTATAAGATTTATTATCTCATTTCAAAGCACTTCTCTTATCTACTTACCCAATTTCTCCTAAATCCACTTCCTCAGAATGACTGATATAATTCAGTGAATTTCTTTCCCTTTCCAAACAATGTCAGAGAAAAATTGAGCATGATTAATTCATACATTAAAAAGTAAAGCAATTGTATATGAAAATCATATTTGTTATATTCATATTCTACCTCCACATAGTCTGAACCTTTCAACCTCAGTTCTTTGTAAATTGAAATAATGCCAATAGGCCAATCTATAATGAAAGAACTATTCAAGTTCCAAATTTTCATTTCTGACTACCAGTACCTTATACAGTTTATTTTAAATTTACTCCTATTCTTGTATGTCTGAGCAAGCATAAAACTGAGAAAAAAGATTCAAGCATTAGCAGAACATCATATTTTTTGTTTTGAATGCTTGTAAATTTTAATGCAGTGTTTCTGAACCCTGACAGCTTGAAGATGTGTGGACTTCAACTTCCAGAATTCCCCAGCCAGCATTGGGAATGGCTTGACTGGCTGGGGAATTCTGGGAGTTGAAGTCCACACATCTTGAAGTTGCCAAGGCTGAAAAACACTAATAACTTCTAAGATATATCTGCTTCTTCTCTAATGTGGATATCAAGGGAAATGCCTAAATGCGTTTACAGGGCTTGAGTATAAATTCCAAAGATCTTTTTTTTTTTTGCTAAACTATCATTTTTACTGTGATAGGAGGGGGATATTATTAGTTTATATGAATATAAAGTTTATCTGCCTGGACAGGGATTTTCATCATTTGAAGCTATATAAATATTGGTTGAATTTAAGTGTTAGTAAGACATGTGCTATGATGTTTCAGATTTCTTATATCACATATTCACATGGGCAAAACCTCTGTGGCTGGGAGATTATTAAATCTGCCCTTTAAGATTGCCAAAGAGAGAGGGTCTTAAAATAAGAAAAGGCCAGAGTATTTAGGTGATTTGCAGAGTAATAATTTAGGCTTTCTCTAATACTTCTGTATGACTGATGGTTTGGCTGAGCTCACGCTGTAACTCTGTAGCTTCACTTTACTATTAATCACCGCCTTGATTCTTGTTTCCCATCGGTTTATATACATTAAAAATACCCACCAAGTCAAATTGTATGTAGTTTCTGGTTTTCATTGTAGCATAAACTTTGGCCAACCAATGTTCTGAAAGAGCCCGTGACTTACTTTCCTTTTTCCCATAACCAATTTACATTTGAAAAAGCACAGTCAGTATTGTATCCAATGCGAAGTGTGTTGCTAGATTTGGGCCACCAGGTGGAGAAGTCTGTCTAAGTTCCAGCCACTTAACTCCTTATTAGCTATAGAGAAGTTCCCTGAAGATGGTCTCCAGCACTAGTCCAAAAGCTCGGCAGACAAAATCTCTGGTCTCCAGTGACCAACCCAGATTGGATCCTGTAACTCATTATTCCCTTGGTCTTCTTCTTGCCAGGTTTTTCTTTTTAATTACATTCCTTGGAATTTGGCTTCTCTCTATCCAAAATAAAAATAAAGCTTTGGAAGGCTGTATTTTTTTTTATTATTATTATTCTAGAAGGTCCAGGATCTCAACAGGCTTTCTGCTACCTAGGCATTCTCCTTACTGTACTAAATTAGAAAGATAGAATTGTGCTGCTTTAATTCTTTATAAAGTGTGTCTGGCTATATATTCAAAAAAGCTAGTGTATAATCTTCAGATAGAAGAGAAATTTTTGGTTCACTTGAACTCTGTGTGCTGATTTTTAAAGAAATAATCAAAGAAAAATCTTTCTTTCATCAACATCCATTGCTGATTTACTTTAATTGCCACCCTGCCATTTAATACTGCTTACATTTTCTCATTGAGAAACAAAACAGGTGTTTTCCTTTTATGTGTCCTCTCAATCAATATTCCTGTTTTCTCTGAACTTGCTCCCCTCCTCCAGTCAACCTGTCATTTGCCTGGCTTTCTTTTAGTGACATGGCTTTTTCTGCTACATTTCTCTCCCCCCACCCCCACCCCCAAGTTGGAGCATATAGCTCTTTGATCCCTCTCCCCCTCCCTGGAGTGCTTGTGGTTTTAAAGTGCTGATGCTAATCGGATTTGAGATGACTTATTGTCAAAGTAGCTTTCTGTGATCCTTGGAGACTATTTTGGACTTAGAGTCAAGATTTGGATCTTGGCTGTAAGCCCATAGGGACTGACTTGTTTGCTACTGCAGCATCTTGAACACCACTCAAAAAAAAGCCCCTCTTAGTATTAGCAAGTAGTGGGCTGGATTTGAGAGGAATGCCATAAAGCCCATTGGAAAACAGGAGATGAAGTACTGAGCTTACAGGGCAACTAGCTGTTCTCTGTTTTCAGTGCCCCCTTTTTCAAGTGCTGCCAAGATCTGCCACCAATAACTGGATGGACAGTGCAGAAAGATACATCCATGGCTTTTTCAACAGAGTTGGACCTATATAGGAAACAAGGGTATGGTTTTGGCTCAGGTTACTCCTTCTTGCTGACTTGTGATCTCTGTGTGATTGGGTGGACAGATGTTCTTGCATTTGGTGTTAACAACATTAAGCTTTTGGTGCTAAAGAATGCCAGGGTCTATGTCAATAACTCTTTGCCGCAACAGTTCATGGTTGCAAGTGAATATTTTTCACACTGCTTTAAGCCTTATTTATGTATGGCAGCTAATATACTTCTTATAGTTTGAATAAGTTGGCACCGATTAGTGGTATTTCAGTGATTCTGTTGTAATAGTTTGTTACAAGGTTTAGACTTCAATTGTCTATTGTGGCTTAAATTGACTTATTTGTCAGTCTTTAGTCTGATGGAAGCTAATGGGTCTTAGATTATTTCCTTTTAGCGTGCTTACAGCTTCTATCAGAATCCTGGATGGTCTCTGGAATAATATGTTTTGGACAATAAATATGAGCCCGACTACATGTCCTATTTTATATTTGTTGAATCTGAAATGCCTGGATGACTTCCATTCTTTCTCTCTCTCCTCCACTAGAGAAAAGGCTCATCATGTGATTGATTACTCTAGTACCTGCATATGTCCTACTTGGAACAGAGGTGTTTCCCCCTCTAAGTTAATGTGATATTGTTTAGTTGTTGGTTTTTAAGAAAATGGATTTGGCATGCCATCCAATATACTCTGTGTTGTCACACCATGATACTATACACATATGCTTCAGAGAATAACGCCATCTACACTTTTTAATCTTTTCCTTCCCATTCTTATTTTTAAATTCAGCATTTTGCTGGGCAGTTGGTAGTCAAGAATTACCTTTACAACCTGGATTTGTGGCTGAGACCAAAGACAATTGTTTTGCAGAGTGAATGGGAGGAAGCTCTAAAGAATAAAAAGGAGGTAGGTGATATATAAAATATATAAAAGTTGAATATACAAAGCCCACTTGATATTGGTAATATTCTGTCTCCAACACTACAAGCTCCATGTGTAACTTGCTAAATGCCATTGTTATCATATTTTATGGAGCTGTCTCAAGATCTAAATTTATTGCAAAAGTATATTGAGTTTCATTAGGTTATATTATGAATAATGTAAATATTTTCTGTGATCCACACACTGTTCTGTTTAAGTTTTTCTTTAAAAATATATTGTCTTTAGTGTTATTGAATACTTTAAAAAAATAAGGAATTTGTGCTTTTAATGAACATGTTATTAATAAATAGTGTGCATTTCTTGCATCAGTTGGGTCCTTCCTACATTTATTAAGAATTGAATAATATTCATAACAGTTTAGGATTATAATTAAGGCAGAGTATTTTGCTGTATTATTTGTCTCTACAGCTATCCTTGTTAACATCCTTTACCTCTGTTTTATTTTGTGTACCATAAAATTACTCTCCAAATTATTGATTTGCAAATGGCCAGCTTGACCTAGAGATGAAGGTGTTGTAATGACATTGAGGAGACCCAAGTTCAGATCCACCCTCTGCACAGAAGCCTCTGGGCAACACTGGGCCAGCCACGCACTCTCAACCCAATCTATCTCACATAGTTGTTATTCCGGGGAAAAATAAGAGGGAGTACTAAGATAGCTTCTGAATGAAGGGAGAAATATAAACCTAAAAAATAATTAAATTAAAACATGGGAAAAATTCTCACTGCCGTATTCCATCTTCCCACTGAGACAGATAATGGTCACTTTGACTATTATTTTATTATTTTAATGTTTTTCATGCTGCTCACCACCAAGAATTACTTGTATTGGATGGGTGGTGGTATTAATTGATTGAACAAACAAACAAATGAATTTACTAATGGGATGGTACAAAAACAGTGGGCAGCCCTTGTTCAATCTATGTTCTTGTCAAATTTCTTTCTTTTTGGTGGTGGTGGGAGAAGGACAAAAAGCCTAACTGTCCATTGTACACAGGCAGTAAGGAAGCTCCTTCTGGAAACAACCTGGGAAGGCAAAGGGATCATGGTCCAGTGCCAGGATGTCATAGGGCAAAAAGGGGAAATCTCAGAAGTAGGGAAAACATTAGGAGAATGAATGAAACAAAACAACCAGAAAAACAATTGTTTTGAACCCTGAACAATCCACTCTGTACATTTCCATTGAATGGTTGCAAGCCATCCATGATTTGGCAGAAATTTAATTCAGAATAGGTTGGTTGTTCCAAGTTGCAAATAAAACTAAATCATGATGAGATGAATGGGGTGAGAACTTCACATCCTCTCTTTCTTAAGCAGCTCCCAGCTGCTCTTTTTTGTTCCATCTACCTGCTCCTCACCCCCATCCTAGATTTTGTTTTTCTTTTGCTTGGAACTGACATGTTGTGGTCCATGAAGTGAATGAAATGGGGTATCTTGTTCTGTGCACAGCTTTTTTCCTTCAATCTCCTTCCTATCTTTCAGTTTCCAAATGCCACGTTACCTGAGAGACCTCAATGGGTAGGATGTCAAGGAAGCAAACCTCAATTCCGGGGTTTTCCATGTGGACTCTGGACTCTCTTCCATCACCTGACGGTTCAAGCAGCATGTCAAAAACAGTCTGGTAAGTAACTGCATTAAAGCTTTATATCCCATTCATCACACTGAACTTTAGAATGGAAGGCCTGGATCCACAATCATAGTCCTTGGATACATTACTCTTTACTATTTTGATGAGATTTTTTTAAACCATAAAATACTGTCAGAAGTATATCTGCAGTGTCCATTAAATTCATCACCATTTCACTCTCATCTGTTTCAGATAGAAGATTTTATACATATTGTTGTATTAGTCTTTTATCAGATTTACATCTAGATTTTCCCTCCAAGATCTCAATCCAGTCCGCATTGCACTCCCTTCTCTTATTTTTCCCCCCACAAAAACAACTATATAGGTTAAGCTTATGCTGAGTGAAAGGGGTCCAAAGGTAACCCAGTGAGCTTCCCTGGGTGGAGATGGACTATAAACCTGATCTCTCCAGTCCTTGTCCAAAACCTTAGTGAGTACATCATGCTGGCCCTCACATTTGAACATGCTTAGAAAACATTTTGGGAGTTGGTTCATCACTGGCAATGTTCTGTCTTTGTCATTCATCTCTCTGATTAAAAAATAAATAAAAGAGAAATAGAAATAACACAATTGCTCTCATACCATTTTTAATATTGTTTGTGATGATTAAATATATATCTCCCTTTTATTGGAGAAGTTAACACAAAGCGTAGGAGTTCCTCTTTAATTTTATTTTTTACAACTATTGCTCTATGAGATCTCCTATGTTTGTGTGTTTGTGTGTGTGTGTGTGTGTGTGTGTATGTGTATATATATATACATACACAATATATATATACTGCACTAGTTCTACACTATTTTGTCACACCTCATCCAAATAATTGCATACAATTTTATGGCTTTAAGAGAGAGAAGGAAACATTTAAGTCAGAAACATTACTTAGAAAAGAAATGGTAGTAACGATCTATGAACATGCTGGATATTTCTCCATTTATATTCAGATAGAGGTCATTTGCTCCGACAGTAAAATATTTCATTTTTAGATGGACTGCCTTGCCAGTTCAAAGTAACAAAAGAGAAATAAGTTGATTTTTGATTAGCAGGTGATAATAAAATATTTTTAATAAATAAATTATAGGTGAATAACTCTTAGTTGTACCTCTTTTCCTTCTACAAGGTTCTCATTTTGATACCTTTCTTGATAAGGTTGGCTCTTTTTAAGAATATCAGTGGCAAATGCATTCTTCCCCTTTCATCTGTCGCTCTGCTTTGGAGAAGAAACATGATTTGAATTCACTTTAGGAAAATGGTAGTTGTTGCAGGTTACTTTTTCACTCCATTTTACTTTGGTGTTAACAATTGTGGTTTAATTTTCAGCTTCCTCAGATATACCTGAAGTTCTTCCTACAATGAGGGGATACATCCGCAATTTCTTTGGCTGCAGGATGTGTGCAGAGCACTTCGAAGCGATGGCAGCTGAGTCTATGCATGAAGTGAAGAACAAGGACGAGGCTGTCCTGTGGCTTTGGTCAAGGCATAACAGGGTCAATGCTCGCTTGGCAGGTGAGGATTCTGCTCCTGGCAGTCTACTTTTTGACCATTTTAACCAGCAGGTATCCCTGTTTCCCTAGCAATATATAGCCTTCCAGAAGCTTACTTGGTTGTTGGGTTTGCCTCAGAAGAACGGTCCTTGGAGATACTGTAAAGTGTGCAGAAAGAGAACAAGCTCACCTAGTGAGCTTCCATGATTGAGGGTGGACTTTAATCTTCTCCATTGACTGTGGATATCGGAAGCTGACTGTGAAGGTTGCAAATGGCAATCCCATGGGTATGGAATGCTGCAACCTTCGTAAATGTGTGTTGGCTTCTAAGTGCCCAAATTTCAATCATGTGACTGCAGGGACTCTTGCAACTTCAAGGACCAGTTATAAGTCTCTATTTCCAACACCCATCATATGGTCAAATGTCTCCTGAATAAGTGGTTGGTAAGCAAAGACTACTGTGTGTTCTGACTGAGTTCCATCCCATAGAACATAGAATAACTGAGTTGGAAGGGACATTGGAGATCTTCCATTCCAACCCCCTGCTCAAGCAGGAGACCCTATACCAATTCAGACAAATGACCGTCCAGTCTCTTTTTGAAAGTCTCCAGTGATGGAGCATCACAACTTCTGGAGGCAAGCCATTCCATTGGTTGATTGCTCTCGCTATTAGGAAATGTCAAATATGAAAGCTTTCATTTTAAGTATTATTCTGTAGCTCTCCTGGAAGACAATTGATGTTGAATATATGTTGGGGAAATTGAATATAGGTAGTCTTGACTTACGACCACAACTGAACCCCAAATTTCCACTGCTAAGCAAGACAGTTAAGTGAGTTTTGCCCCATTTTACAATCTTTCTTACCACAGTTGTTAAGTGAATCACTGCAGTTGTTAAGTTAGTAACATGGCTGTTAAGTAAATCTGGCTCCTCCATTGATTTTGTCAGAAGGTTGCCAAAGGTGATATTGCAACCACCATAAATACATGCCAATTGCCAAGCATCCAAATTTTGATCATGCGACCATACGGATGCTTCAGCTGTTGTAAGTGTGAAAAATGGTCACAAGTCACTTTTTCAGTGCCCTTCTAATTTTGAATAGTCCCTAAATGAATGGTTGTAAGTTGAGGAGTATCTGTAATAGCTTGTTTTTAGAACTGGTTGGCTTGGCTACCTTTTCATTCTGCACTTTAGTGCAGTTACCTTCCAGGATGCATTGGCCTTTTTAATAGCCATCTCACCTCTACTGGATGTATTGTTGTAATGCTGGGATCTGAATAAAAAAATAGGCAGTGACCAATTGATTCTGTATTGTGATGGCGCAAACTAAAAGTGATCAGAATTCTTGATATAAGAAGCTTCCTCATCTTTTTTGTTAGTTTGCAGCCAAGGCGTGATTAAGGGAGAGATTGTTTCTTGATTTAAATAGTTCCAATTATAAATAGAAGCATTTTTGAAACACATACACAGAGAGAACTTTTATTTGACTGAGTTTACATGCAGCATCTGTTTCACTGACTCTAAAACAAAATAAATAACTTTTCATTCTCAGAACACTTTGCTTAGAACTCGATTAGGCCCGACAGGCTATATATTTCTGGCTTGCAGAGTCCTCTAGCTCCCCGGCTCAGCAGCCCTGAGGACACTGTAACTTGAAAAGAAACCTGAAAGGCACCTCACCACCCACCATGCTGAAGAAAACCACCCTCTCTTTCCCTACAAAAGGAGGAATTGCAACAAGTGTTGTAGGCAAGAGCATTGTGAGTTAACCCCTGCCTGCCATAACAACAACAACAAAAAAATCAGTGAAGAATACTTGGATCGGAAGAGGGCAGAGAGGGTCAGACAGCAAACACCGATTTTTGTTGTCAGAAAGGAGTCAGCAGCTGGTGATTTTGAACCAGAGACTTAGCTACTAAATCTTCTTCATCTTTTCTACTAGGGGCTTCTAAAGGTTGACACGTGCCTTGAGAGGACCTTCCTCCAGGACTGCTGCCCAAATGCTGTGCTTCTGACAGACAGATGCAGTCCCTTGTTCTACAGTCCTGTTTTCCCTGACAGGGGGGAGGAGTAGGTGACTCCCCTTGACAGATGATTGTGAGAGGAGAAAGTAGAGAGACTCATTGACCAAGCCAGGGAATCAAAGGAGTTATTTACTCTTTGTTCCTTTTGGGTTTTCCCACTCTCTCTGTCTATCCCTAGGGACATAATCTCTGATCTTCTGAGGCATATTTTCTTATTCTCTTTACACAGACACCCACCCATACATTTCTTCCTTCAAGCCCAGGGTAAATAACAAACACTAAACAGGCTAAATCCTCTTCAGAATTTCACTGGAGCCTTTAATAAATGCCTGTTAAAGTCAGTTTCTTAAATGCTTTGGACTGTCAACAATCCAAGGGAATGTTGATGGCATATCTACTAACAATAGGAAAATCGCCCAATGAATGTAGACAGCAGATTCTTTATTGCAAGCATTTGCTAAAATTGTGATGTTATGACTTCAAATATCCACAAGTTGTTTCCACAATATGAATCTTTCTTTGTTGTTCTCAGCAGATTCTCCATACAGAATGCTTATCTGCATTTATCTTATCTGATCCTGCTGTACCTTCTTTTCCTTCTTATAGTCTATTGAATTGCTCTGGACTTAAAAACGATTTCAGCCCTTTTTGCCTAAATAGCAGTTCTTGTATATGTCTGTAAAGGTCATGTTTCTTTTCCTCTATAGTTAGAGATAGAAGGTTGATCTGATATAATTGGGTGTATTTCAAATATCGGATACTTAGGAAGAAATGATAAAAACTGGGTATCCTTGGCATGCCCTATTCTGAAAAATTTGGGGGAGGTAAACATTTATTTATTTACCTTTGCTTATTCAAAACATTTATATGGCCATCCAACTCAAATAAAGCAACTTTGAATGGCATATAAAATCATTAAACAAAAATACAAAAGGAAAACAGTATGTGCCACTAAAACAAAATAAACCAGTTTAATGGTTTGTTGTACTCTATCAAATATGACCTCTGCTTATCTTGACTCAAGTGCTGGGGTTTTAACCGCTCTTAACTGCTAAATTCTTACTGTAGTGGTTCACTTTTGGCAAAGGCAAGTCAGGTACTAGGTAATCTACATGGTGCTTTCAGTGGCGGGTTGCTACCAGTTTGCCCTGGATTGGGCAAACCGGTAGCGGCGGCAGCAGGAGGCTCCATCCGGACAACTCTGCGCATGTGCAGAAGCATTGCGCAAGCCCACGTCCACGAGAGAACCAGTAGCGATGGGATTTGAAACCCACTACTGGGTGCTTTAAAAAAAACCTGGCACCAAGGAAAGCAGATTCATTTGTAATATAGAAGCATGTAGTTTTACTTTTGCCCATGAAAAAACAGTATTATTTCCAAGTGGTGGCAATGATGATGATCTGCTGTAGCCATTCCCCCCACCCTCCTTAGGTGTAGCCTATAATTTAAATTTTGGAAGTTGCTTGCTTGCTTTTGTTGTGGGACCAGAATTAACTATATATATGTAGGCATGTTACAGACACAATATTCCAGTTTCCATTTCTAGTTTAGCAATGAAGCCCATAAAGTCATACAGGACAGGACATCACCTTCAGTCAACTCGTTGAATTGGAGCAAAGAAAATATTGGAAGACTTTGTAATAACAAGTGAATAAATAATGTTATTTTTGTCAGTTTTTTTTATCGAAGACTTTACATACTCATCTGGAGATGGATTATTGAAGCAATTTTGCAGTAGTAGTTTTTTCTTGGCTAAGAACCAGGGAGTTCAAAAGTTTGCATTGCTTTCAAACTAATGAAGCAAATATTTTTATTTTTATTTTCTCTTCAAACCTGTTTCATTCTCAACCATTTTCAACATGCTTTTATGGAAAAGCAGTGTTAATATTTTGATGCATACTTCTCTTAATATTTTATGTCACAGTTACTGAAAACACAGTAAAAATTGTTCAAAGCATTAGCTAAGTATTTCATAACTATTTCCATAAATATTTAGAGATATCTTCTTTGGGTTATCTTTCAGCTTTTGAAAATGAATAAACATTGAGCAGTTTTTAAAGCAAATCAGTATACAGTAGTAGCTTTATTTAAGGTTATAATTAAGTGCAGTACAGATAAATAAAATTTTATGCCATATACAGCAACATCATTGTAGGAAATTAGCTAGTGCAATATAATAATCAATATAAATGTTACCTAATACTAGCAAAACTTTTGTATAATCTACAATGAATAATGAGTTAAGTTTTCTGGCTTCATAAATATCCATCATAAAGAAGCATTTTAATGGCTTTTTAACAATAAGGTACCGGAGGCAGTAATTAATTAGGCATAAGTCAAATCAGTTACTGCTTATAGACTAAGCAGTTTGTGAATGTTAATGTGTGTGAGAATATTATTTGAATAGCATGATAGTAAGATTTTTTTTCATCTTTTTGTTCAGGTACAGCAACTGATGATCCCAAATTTCCCAAGATCCAGTGGCCTCCCAAAAGTTTCTGCCCTTCATGCCATTACACCTCAACTGACGGTTCTTTGCCGGATGGGAAAAAGTCTATGTGGGATGAGAATCAAGTCTTGATGTTTCTCAAATGGCATTTTTCTGAAAAAAATATTTACATGAATTCTCCCCTGGAGCATCAAACAAGAAGTGGTCGAAATGTTGCTCAGCAAAATTATGAAGCTGACTGGAAGCTAGAAGGGGGAGGAAGAGGAGAAGAGAGTGACCAAGATAATCAAAAGGAACCAGATGAAGACAAGAAGACGGAGCAGCTAGAGACTGGGAAAGTAGAAAAGAAGAAATTTGATTTGGGAAAATCTGGTTCTCCAGAGTTGCATAAACCAAGCATTGTCAAGATGAGCACAAAGGCAAAAGAAATGGTGGAGGATATTGTTGATCTTGATACATTTAGTGAGCAGCATTTTAAGAGCAAAGCCTTGAAGCTGGCAAGACAGATTAACATCAGGGAGAAGCGGACTAAGAGGGACACTAGGCTGTTCCTGATGGCGAATGAGGGCCGCAGCCCACTTGATTATATTGGAGAGTCCCTGAGGCAAAAGAACGTGGGAGCCAGACAGTTCTCTGGCATCCAAGTGGAAAAGGAGAATACTTCAAGGAGAAACCAGTGGATCTATATCCTGGGAATGGGGTTCTCCCGGTTGGATGTCAGCTTGTGTGTTCTCTTGTATTTGCTTTCTTCTGTCTGCCTGTTGGGCATGTACACCTTCTTCCGCATGCGCATGAGTTACCGCAAGGCCCGGTTAGGCTACTCATTAACATGAAATTGAAGGAGAGGTACAGCAGCCATTAGGTAATGGAAGGGGTATGTGCATATCAGCTTGATGTAGTGATCTTTCACTAAACTAACAATTCCTATATTGAATATACACAGATGCAAAAATACAGAGATGATATATTGGTTGTGAAGGGTGAAAATTAGTAGAGTATACTATTGGATCTCCTAAAACGCATGGAAATTGCTACTTCTATATATGAAAGAGTACCTAGTGAACAGGCAGGTCTGTTTTATCACAGTTGCTAGATCATTTGTATATATTTGTGATTCTGTACCAGAATAAAATAGCTGAGTGTAGTGCCAAAAGGGGCATGGGGTCATATTTCAGAGCACATGGTGACAGGCTGATTGTCTGAGGAATCAGGGGCTCTTTATTGTTCTTGGTCTGTGGTGGCGGGAAAGGATTAATAAGCAGAAAGGACTCAGATCTCATTAGACAAATGTAGTACGATCCTCTTTTCAACAGTCAGAATGTAATGCAAATACTATTGCTGTTTTAAGAGGAAAAAAAAGCATGACAAGTTTAGGACCAGCAACAAAGTAGTACTTCTGAAATCTTTGTGCCTTGTATCTTGAGATATGTCCAAATCCTGTCACATTGTGAAGAAACCTAGTATACAAGCAGCCTAAAATATTGTGCTGGAAAATCTCTTGAACACTTTTAATCTCTTTTCCAAAGCTTTTGTGCCACTATAAATCTACCCTTAGTAAAACCAGCTATATGGTGTTGTTTGCCAATAGCAATCAAGCAAACAACAAAGAATTAGGTTCTCCCTTCCATACCCATCTAAAATATAAATTGAGGGAGTTTTCTTGCCATTCTGCATGACTTCTTGGGGTCCTGTATAGAATATACTTAGTGCTTTTCCCTGTATTTCCCAAGCAGCCCAGCTTCTTCCCTTGATCAGATGACGGAAGACAAAACAGCCCTTGAGGGTTTTGAATTTGAACTCATAGTGTAAAGAATTGAAAACAGCTGGCAACAACTTCAGGTCAAGACTGTGCAGTTGAATAGATAGATCAGTGTAGCAGTTTTTACTAGCTGCTATGTTTCTTTCAGTCCTTTCGCTGTGCCCTTTGTCTTTCTCTCCATATCCTGGTAGCTTCAGCTTTGATGTCATTCCCCTTTTCTATCCTACTCTGTAAACCACGGGTGTCAAACTCGCCGCTTCACATTGCCGTCATGTGACATATTGCAACATTTCTTCCTTCACGGAGCTGAGGTGGGCGTGGCCTGCATGTGACGCATCTGGCCCACGGGCTGCCAGTTTGACACCCCTGCTATAAACTTACATCTGTTCTAGTTTTTTAACCAGGAGATCTGTGTCTTTATATTTTACTTAATAGGAGAGAAGAAGTGAAAGCAAAGATGCATTTTTAGGAGTGCAGCTATCACTCCCTGAGCCATGAGTTGATAATTTTTGAAATTATTAGAATTATCCCTGTTGGGGTACCTGCATTCAACTGGAAAGAGTTCTGGAGGAGAGGGAATTAAATCAGGACTGCTAAGGATCCTTTTGGCCATTAAGTTTGATTGCTGAGGATTACTTTCCAATTATTTCTGAGCTGCCTCAGTGTGGAAAGAAATAGCCTAGTCTTGTTTAAAAAGAAAGAAATTATTGGTAAGTCAGATAAAAAGTTAATCTAGCAAGATTTCTTCACTGGGGAAGGATGATACGACCTTAAAAGGTAGAAGACAAATGATACATCTAGATATCTAATAAGACATTGCAAACTCCTGTTCATTGCAGTCACACCTGGTGCCATTATCGTAGGATGAGGATAAGCAACTATGGCAACTTTACAACCTGTGAACTTCAACTCCCAGAATTCCTGAGCCAGCATGGCTGGCTCAGAAATTCTGGGAATTGAAATCCACAGATTTTAAAGTTGCCATAGTTGCCCACCCCTATACTAGGAGGAAAGTGACTCCACCTGGCATTTAGAAAAATGGAAAAATATGTAGTACAGGAAGATATTATTGAAGGTGCATTCCTCAGAAACTGACTTTTCCCCCCCTAGAGTGCTACTTCTATCTTGGTGTGTCTCCTGTTGTCTTTGTAAGTGGATATTCATCTTTATGCAAGTGCCTTCTGAAACTTTATCCAGTCCAAGAGAGCTAATATGAGTAGGGCTTCAATAGTCTGTGATTCAAATCTCACGTACAAATCTTACCTGATTGTCAGATACCTCTCCATAAATTTAATCTTCTATCATAGATGATACAGATAGATAGATAGATAGATAGATAGATAGATAGATAGATAGATAGATCTATTGATTATAGCTCAATCAATGGATGATAGATGATAACAAAATTGAAGCAGACTACTTGTATGAATATTTAAAATCTACAAGAAATATGTATTGATATGACTCTTGTAATATCTATTTTTCCTGGTAACCCTAATAGAAATTAAGGAGGAATAAATCTTCAAATACATCTTCCATTTTGGCTATTGAGAAATACTAATAGTTTTATTCAGCTTTATTTTCAATCCTGCTTTGGTATTTTGAAATAAACGGTAGTTTAAAATGTAGTATCTTGACAAAACATCTGAAGGAAATTAATCAATAGCATCCCTCAATTTCTTACATTTTTCCAGCTCATCAGGGATTGGATTTCTCATTTGACTAAGATCAGAGAAAGCCATGGTCTGAATTTTAGGATCATATTTAGCTTGGTTTGGGAGCTGGAACAATTGAATCCAACCTTAGCTAGGCTCTATAATGCTGATGTCAGGTAGCTGAAATGACCAGTATTTCTCTCTCTTTTTCAAATAATCGTATTAAGAATTACAAGTAGGAAGAAAATTTAACAACCTTAAGTTTTAACCCCTTTAAATATAGTCCCAGAGTTTGTTTTCTGTACATCTTTTTTTAACCCAAGAATATTTAAAACTTTAAAAGATTTCTTTTGTACATCCAGCAAGTAAAGTTTGTCCTTTTTAAAATCATTTCTCACAATGTCCTTCAAGACTTTAACAGATCTCTTTTGTAAGTCTAGTAAGAAAAAGTTATTTTTCTGATTTAAATGTATATCCTTTGGTAGTGAAATATCCAGTTTCATTTGCACATTCAGTATATCTTTATATATTTTTCTGCTTGAAACAGTTAAATTCACATCCTAATTTCTTTCATATTTATCCGTTGTAGCTTATTCTTCTTATCTAACTTCATTGTCCCATGTTCCCTTATATCAAAAACTTTGAAGACCAATTTTCAAAAACAAGCATTAAAGCTTGTTGCTCCATTATTTATTTCTTTGTTAACAAAATGAATGTATTATCCTCTAGCTTCCTCTGATGTCAAACCTTCAAGGTCCCATTATCATGTTTCTTCTTTAAAAAGCCCAAACAATCGCCAATTCGACAAGAATAATTCTTCTAATTAATTCAGAATTGTAATTCCAAATCTATCTGGATTTTAAATCCTTGTTACCATTCCAAAATCATATCCTATACATCTTTTTGCCATTTAATCAAAAAATAAATATTTTCCAGAGCCTTTAAAATCATATTTAAAGCATCTTTCTCCAAGGAGAAGGCAACTCACTCACTCAATGAATACAGCAACTATTTTCAGGACAATAAAATAAATAATCCAAAAAGTAGTTAAGAAGTGAGGGTCAGGCAGGCTTTATGTCTTTAAAAGGCTGTGTTACAAGTATGAGCTTGATAGTTCAGTGTCTCTCAACTCTCAGCCACTAAACTCATAAACTGACCATGAAACAAGCATTCCCTGTGATCTACTCACAAGGAGCAGCTGTCTGGAATCACATGGGTTATCTCAACAATCTCTCCTTTCTCCAGAGATATTTTGCTGATCTGGATCCATCATTTAGCCACAAATTTCTTTGTATACCTGGTCCTGCTGCCAACAGAATGTTTCTCAATCTCCGGAACTTGCTGTCTGGACTTCAACTCCCATAATTCACTAACCAGCTTGTTGAGGTTGAGAAACACTGGCCTAGAACTCTCTGATACCATTTAATGCTGAAGAATACTTAGGACTTCCCTTGGCACAATGGCTTTTTAACAATTATGTGCCATATGACTATGTGTCTGAGGTAATAGTATGGTTAAAATAGAGAAACGAAGAGTCATTGAAATTACTATCCCCAGTTAAAATGTTATGGTCTGTGGGTCAAAGACTTAACTATGAATCATATTTGCACTAAATGAGAAACTCTATAGACTTTTTCAGGTAATATATAGTTCAGAACTGTCTGGTTCCATGTTGTAGGGGAAAAAATCAGAGTTTTGAAATACAGCTTTTTAATATAACAAGATATTTCTCTTATGGTTATTTACAGGTGACAATAAACACCAGAATTATATTTTGTTTGTTTAATGGTTGCACTGGTGTTCAAGGTAAGATGCATTCTAGATTTTCATTCAAATGATGTAAATGTCTTTCAGTGCATAGGTTTTGTGGTAAAAATAATGCTACCATTGCCTTGTTTCTTGTCTGTTAACATAATTGTAGTCTCAACTATTACTTTATTCAAGGGACAGTAGGTTTGAAAAACTATTCTAAAAAACCTGTTAATTCTTCTTGGCTATCATCTGTTTAACAGGTTATAATTCAGTGAGCTTTTTAGTCAGATTTTAATAGCTAGAGTAGGAATAAATTCTTCTACTCTCATGGAACATAGGAACATACTATTCTCAAAAACTGTGTATTGCCTCAAAAATTAATTTCACAGTTCTTCAACTCCTAGTATAGTTGGTACCATCTAGTACAAACTGTACATGTATGAGAGTATGTGTGCTTGGACAAGAATAGGGAGTTTAAATGATCTACCAAATCAAAGGATTAATAGAAATAATAGAAGTACTCCTAATAACTCCTTTTTTCCCCTTCTTTTCTCCTTATGAGCAAAACAGAGAACAGTTCCCTTCCATTCACACCGTATATGGTGATAAAGACTATTAGACGCCAGAATGTGTTCTAGTGATCAGATCTATCCTGTAAACTGCCACTTGACTATCTTATAGTGACAATAATGATGTCTTCTTCAATGTAAAATGCAGATGAAAGTCAAGACTAAAAACCAAAATCACAGAGTAGGCCTATGAGATTAAACAGTATGTCATTCTTGATCACATAGATCTCCGACTCTAACTAAATAAAAAGGAACATACTGTTGAATGAGGTTTGTTGGTCACATTCTGCTTCATAACTAGTGTGGTTGAGGCTGGGATGGGGAATCACCAAGCCATAGATTTGTGCCACAGACTGACTGCCCAATAAATGAGTAAGTGTTATAAGTATAGTATACTCTTAAATTGCTAATTACAAGATCTCACAAATATGCCTTTTGTTTCCCAGAGTTTCTATGGCAGTCTACCTCAAAGGCCATTGCAGAAATAAATTGTCCTTAACCATCTTGCCATATGATATAACAATAAATTTGTCTGTTAATTATTTTTCTCCTGTACCATAATGCTGATTGCCTTGTAATGGAACACCGAAGAAGCCACTTTAAACAGGAAAGAAGACTTTTTGATTAGCTTTTAGTTCTTTGGAGCCATCTGTGGCTGGTTTATGGATCTAGGAAAACTTGGCATGGCCAACTCGCCTCAGTCAATTCACTGTGGCCAACTCGCTGCAGGGCAACTCTCCACGGGACAAGAGTTACACTAATATCGAAGAAATTATGGAATAAAATCAGTAAAGAGGATGCAAAAAGACAGAATGAAATGTGAATCATAAAAATTAAAATATTTTTTAAAAATATTTTAAATACCTGTGTTTCCCTGAAAATAAGACCCTGTCTTATATTTTTTTGAACCCTGAAATAAGCACTTGGCCTTATTGCCATGCACTCAAAAGCCTGATTGGGCTTATTATCAGGGATGTCTTATTTTGGGGGAAACAGGGTACTTAAATTGAATTGTTGAATTGTCCCATAGTGAGTTGTTCCAAGGCGAGTTGGCTGCGCTAAGTTGTCCCATTCCACTGCCTTTTCTTTTTATTCCACCATGCTGCATTGAAATGATCTAAGAAGCCTCTGTTTACCCAAATTATTTGACCTAGTGGAATAAATTTATTTTTGCTAATAAAAAAGTTTGTGTATGTAGCCTGTGTATTTACTTTATGTTTCTAAGATTATGATACATTGCACTGACTAGTGGGAAGGACATGGGAAGTTTGTAAACTAAATCATACACACACACATACACACAGAGTGAGTGAGTGAGTTTGTGTGTGTGTGTGTGAGAGAGAGAGAGATTACACAACTGTTAGGTTTTTTAAAAAATAGATTTAGAAATTGAACCTGAAGTTTGCTATAAAATTCCTTTGTACCTTTGAATTTTGAAAAAAGATAAAATATTTTTTTGTTCTTTTTAAAAATAATTTTGTTAAATATTATAATTGTAATAGTAAAAACATATACTAAAGAACTAAATTAAAGACAGGAGCTTAGAAAGAATACAAAGTACAAAGGAAAAAAGAAAGAAATTACTTTCAACTTTAATCACAACTAATACAAACAATTTTGTTTAATTTATTTCTTAATTTACAAACAATGAGGTCTTCATCCTATGCCCCATCTCTTACCTATAAGCAAAGCACTGTCATTTCAATCCTAGTGTCAGCAAAATTCCATTCAGAGTTAGAAGTTCAGAAATTATATATTTTAACCTTGATCAAATAAACCAACTTTATATTCCTGCCTTTTATTGTATTTCTGCTAACCTTAATCTTTAGTCCTTTCAAGAAATGTTGTAGAACTTGATTTCATTTCTTTTTTGCCCCTTCTCACAAGATTCATCCAACCTTTTAAAAAATCTCTTTTGTAAATCCAATATAAAAGAATTATCAGGTATGCGCTTAGTTTATTATTTGTAATTCCCTTTTAATTTTCAATGATGTTTTCCATATTCTTGTAGCCTGTCATTTGTAGATCCATTTTCAGTATCAACTCTGTCAGATAAAACCTGTTCCTAGTCTGCCATTTCTTTCTTAACATCTTTTAGACACAGTCTATTCATAGAAGCAAACATTGCTACTGACATTGTTACTATTAAACTTCTGACTCCATTTTTCAAAAGTGTCCTTCAGTATTTCCAATGCTATAATACAGTAGGTTGCATAATTCTATACTTGTTAATCAGGACCATGTATTATCTTTTAATTAAAGTCCAGTTCTCTCCAATGTCCAATTTTTAAAATTATATACCTTTATTATGTTTTAGAAAAAAATCAAAACAAATCCATTTTCCCATGAGAAGGATTATTTACAACTAATTCCAAAATCTTATTTCAAATTTATCTGGACCTTTAATTCACTTATAACATTCTGAAATCAAAGTCTTAACTATTTACTGTTTATTTCAGACATTTAAAAATTAGTAAGCTCGTAGTTAATTTTTTTCTTTCATTAAGGATTGAAGGCAGACTCATTGGATGCTTCCAGACTTGTTGATCCAAAAAAGTCTCAAATATGAAAGTAGCTAAGAAGCAATTTCCAAATGCAATTAGAAAAGTATGTATGCAAACTTAGTGTCCTTTTTAAAGGCATCAACTGCAGACTGGCTATTCTGTCATCTCCCAGTGCTCAAAATCCACAGGAGACTGCTGAGGAGCAATTGTCCAAAGCAGGGCCTACGGGCTGAATCCAGCCTGCAGGGTGCTTAGATTTGGCCTGCGGGGTCACCCTGGAAATAACAAAGGACTGGCCTGTGGTGCTTCTGCCAGCTAAAAGAGAGCTGGGGAGGGCCACACACGGCCCTCTTGAGCTCCATTTTTGGCTGCGACAGCCTACTGCAGCTCTCTGCCAGCAAAAATGAAACCTGCGCAGCCTTCCTGGACGCTCTTCTCTGGCAGAGGGCTGCAGGAGGATCCCCCCCAGCCCAGGTCACTACAGGTGCCCCCAACATGAGTGACCTTGAGCTGGTCACGCCCAGCCTGGCCATGCCCACCCAACCCCCCAAGATCAAACATAACCCTGATGTGGCGCTCAATGAAATTGAGTTTGACACCCCTGGTCTAAAGCAGTTGTGAGTGATTGCCCGTCCTCTCTTTGTTCAGAGAGATCCAAAGAGACAGTTTACATATGGGCTCTTCGTTCTTCGCTGTGGTCATCAGGCCTGCTTTTTGGAGAACTGTATTCGGTCTGCCATTTCTTCCTCCAGAAGTCAAGGATTTCCTTTGTTCTCACTGGGGACAAATTTGCAAACGCATGAAGTGGGTCTAGTTTTATCTTTGAACATGACTGCAGAGGCTGAACAGAACAGCTGAGAAGCTTATTTAATAAGGAAAATTAAAAATGACCATCAGTTACAGAACCTTTATATTTCGGAAAAACAACACAATTGATACCGTAGCTTAACTTAGTCAACAACACAAGAAATTTGACTGTCTTACGTGCTATTTGTTTCCTAGCCAATAATGCAAAAAAGGGATATTAATTTTCAAGCGGCAAATTTTAGTTCTCTGGATCTTGCACAGCATTTTATAATCAGTACAATATCAGACTTTTCCATCTCTTGTGTTATATGATTGTACTAAAACAGATTATACCACTGAAGTTCCGAATGTGATGCCAAGAACGTCTTTACCCCCAGACAGTTTCTTTGGTACATGCCATGTTCTATGATCCCCACTCCCTGACGTTTTCTTTCTGTGATTGGGCAAGGTCACCAGAGCAGCTATTATATGAATGAGCATCTTCTTTCATAACTGCCATCATCTCCATAACATGATGTCTGAATTCCAAAGAGGCCTTCTGTCCTAAAGCTCAGAGAGGCCTATAATACAATATTAATGTAGTATGTATGAAAACAGATGACAGCTTTCATTAGTTTCCTTGATATCATGGTGAGGCTAGAGTAGCAAGAAAACACATCCTGCATGATATTCCCAAGAAACAATTGAGATGTTAGAGAAATGATGTTGTTAGCAGATTTAAAATGGACATCTTTTCACTGGGGGAAAATCTATTTTATGGCAGCTACTGACAAAGCCGTATAAAATTTAAGAACCTAAATTTTACTCCCATAGTTTAAACTGCCAGACATGCTAAATAAAGTAAAAGAGGCCTGTTGAATCATGCTAAACCATTTAGTCCAGTATTCTCTTCCCATCTTTGTCAATTGGATCCTTATAGAGATCTTGCAAGCAGGGACATAAGTGTAAGAGCCCTTAGAAAACACAGGAGCTTTATGAATGGCTATTTATTATCTGCCCTGAATGTCTCATTTCACCTTTTTAATACCTGCCTGGGTTCCAAAATAATAATAATAAGGAAGCCTGTCAATTTCCTTTCAGTTTCCACCATTGAGCATTTATTTTATATATCTAATATCTCCCTTTTTGCTAACTCAATTATTGTAAATTATCATCAAACCGAAGTTGTACCATTTCCTTGGACACTTTGGTCACTTACACCTTTTCCAGCTCTTCAGTAGCCTTTCTAAAGTAGGAGAGAAACCAGGCACAATATTCCCTATACAGTGATTCCTTGGATTTGCATAAAACAAATTTATGCAAATTTGTGCTATTTATGTGCGATTTGAGGCTATTTATGTCTCTCTTTGTATTCATTCTTAATCATTTCCAGAAGAGAATTTCTGCTTTCACAAGACCTATACATTAGAATAACGTTTCACTGAAGACCACAAGTTTTCTTTCCTGGTCGAATCACTGTTGACACCTTCATTTTTTGCTCTGGGATGCATCACTTTACCCTGGTTCACACTGAACTGCATTTCCCATTTTAATTTATCTTTCCCAGGTTTGGAGACATCGTTCTGGAGTGCTACACATTTACCATTTTGTTTTAAGCACTCTAAATAATTTCTTGTCCTTAGGGAATTTGATCACCTCCTCCCTGCTCACATCCAGCGTGAGAGAAACTGCCAATCTCTTTCAGTGTAGAATGTTTCCATGGTGGGTTTTCCTCCCTTGAACAACCAATTTACTTACTTTCAAGATAACTACCGTATCTAATTGTGTTGAATTCGATGCGTCCACGTCTGAATTCCATTGTACACTGAATGGAGTCATCAAATGTTTTGTGTGTGTGTGTGGTCACTTCTCTGCAAATTTAGAGGAACAGCCCAGGAACAAATTGGGCATACTAATGAAAACTAGGCCAAAATCCTATTTTTCCTGGGATAATCAGAACTTAGGGTCTACAGTCTTTCCATTCCTGTTGCAAGCGTATGATTTTCTAAAGACCAGGATAACGCTTGTTGTCTCTACCATCCCCCATCTAAAATCCCAGAACCACTGCTCCCATTTCTCTTGTCCTTTTATCCTTGTTCCTAATCATTAAAGAAAATGGTTGTTTTCCAAAGCTGGAATTTGGGCCATCTGCTCCCTTGGTACTAGCTAAATCCTCCTGTAACCAATTCATTGGGATTACATTGACCTCTACTAATCCCGGCCCTTCCCCTGCTGTAGAGGATTTAAAAGGATTACAGACTGCTGATAATAAACTTTATTAAGGAGGCGGTAGTGGGTGTCAATCCGATTTGATGCCTTTTTTCCCCCTTACATCTTCACTTTACTGAGAATTGGGGGTGGGAGAACCAAATGGAATTCTAAATGCAATATTTTGTTTTCTCTGTTTTCTTTACATTTCAGCCAAAAAATACTCCAAAGAAGGATAAAAAGAGTTCAGAGTTTAAGAGAACTTTAGAAAGTTCTTTAGAAAGACCAAAGAGTTGGTCATACTCCTCTGCCTTAAACAACAACACCAAACAAGAAAATGATGAGATAAATTGTGATATAAGCTATATTCAGACTAATAAATATTTTTCATTAGGACATATTGTCTAACTGCAACAATGGAATTAATTGTTTCTACTCTTCATGTCTTTTTGCATTCCTTACTCTCTTTTACCCCATGAAACTCTCTTAAAGTTTGTCAATCAACTATATCAACTATTCTAATATAATTGCAGCAAGGTAAACACTTGTGTCTCTGATGTTTCTGGCAACATTACAGAAGTGTTCATGATTTTTGCCATGCTTTCCGGATTTTTTCCCCCCAACTTCCTAAGCTAGTCAACAGCTCTGAAAGTTTTTAACTGATCCCCAATCCAACTTCAACCACTCAATGCTTAACTTCTGAAATTAGCCAAGATGGGGTACTTTATTGTAAAGTAGGACCACTGGAAGAACTTCTGTCTGTTTTAATAAAAATCCATTTTCCATAAAATGTATTTATAGATGCATTCTATGAAGTTCAACTTCTAATTCCCTAGTCCCATTAGATAGTACATATATTGTCTATATCTATCTATCTATCTATCTATCTATCTATCTATCTATCTATCTATTCATATTAATTACATCCCAACTCCCTGAACTAGGTGATGCTTTATTTCTATTATACAAGCTAATGAAATCAGAGGTTTAGAGGGATGATATAGGGTATAGGATAAGAAGAAAGTCTTAATTTTAGGAGGAATTTCCTTTCCTTTTTTAAAGCCCATGTAAATTGCCTTCTTCCTTAGATTCTATCTCTAGTCTAATGTGTTTAACTACAAACATAATCATCCTTAAAGCCATTGCCTCCTGTTAGTTGATGTTAATGGCTATGGTACTCCAAAACATCTGGAAGGGACCAAAATGTCTTGCTCCCATTAGAATGGCAACAATGTGTTATGGATAGACAGGCAACTCTTTAGCTTGACTCCTGCTCCTTCTACCTGTGTCAGGCAGGACAAATAAGATTATGGTGGAAGCCAACAGTTGAGGTTCTACATTAGCAGAAAGAAGCTGAGACACACCTTTTCTTTGCCCAGACCTCTTGGCATTCCCTCTTTCTCTGCTCTATTAAGCCTGAGATGTTTGCCCCTCTCCCCTCATTTTTCTTCTTCTCTGTAATATGGCTTGAATTTCTTGCTTATTATCAGGGTTAATTTGAGCTGGTGTCACTCTCTGTGCACAGATAGTCTTCATCTATGCACTACCAAAGTCTGGTTTATACAGACTACTAGTATTCTGAATAAGGCCAAGCATTTTGACGTCGTTGATATTCACAATGCCATTTTTTTGTATGATACTTTCAGTTATTTTTGTTTCTTCTTTTGTTGCTATAAAATAAAACATAGTGTACTGTCAACTTACTTTAAGCCACATCAGGTATTTAATTGCGTAAGAACTCCTACAGTAATTTATGAGCACGGTGTTGGAGTCTCAGGGCCTTTCCCAGCTTGGACCCTATCCAAGCCTGAGAGCATGATTGACAACATTGGGTGGGGTTTTTTTCCCCCTCCAATGCCCCTGTGAGATTGCTTTCCTTTCATCCCCCAGCCTAGCCTTTGAATGAGACAAGCTTATATCAACCTTACTCAACCAGGGTTGAATTAGCATTCTCACACTTTCCCACACCATATAAAATCTGTCAGGCTTTGTAGCCAGTTACCTGGAAGGAAAGTCAAATGTCTGACATTAGCCCGAAAGAGAAGCAATAGAGGTAGGATAGGGATCGGCAATGGAAGTTGCAAATTTCATGTGGGAATATTTTTCAGAGTGGAGAGTATTTCCTTGCAGCCATGTGTCTCCCTTTTATTTACCTAAAGACATACTCCTACCTTTGCTTGCTGGCTTATCTTTTGCAGTAGCTTGACTCACAGAGATTTAACAGATGATTTTTTCTTATTGCCTTGAAGGATACAAACCTCACTTGACCTTGATTAACATCTCAAGGCACATATAAACGGCATTGTGTGCAGCTGACCCTGCTAGCTTTATTTTAATTAGAATTTTGGGGAGATTCTGATTCAGATCCAGATCCCGATCCCCTTCCACACTTGGGGAACAGTTCAAGTTTGTCTCTTCTCCACCAGCTTTGGTTAAGCATCTTTTTCCACAAGTTTTAAAAAAATAAATAAGAGGGGATCCAGGCCAGGATTCTATGTGCTCCTTTTAATGTCAGTGAAAACGGAGAGGGGTCAGCAGCATTTTTAATGTAATTTTCTATGTTTCTATTGGGGAGAAATCCTCACTCAGTTAAAAATGAAAGCTAGAACTCTGGTAGCACCTTGATGGGATTTGTGGGTGCATCAAAAACTGGTCCCCACACACATTTAAACAAAACTGTCTGAGGTTACGGCAATGCAAGAGCTTACAAGTTGGTGCCCACATCTTTGAATCAATTCCTGCTCTGTGGTGGGCTGTCTCATGGGCACTGGCCTGGCCTGCCTCCTCCTCAGCGCTCAGATTGATAAATAGGGTGCAAGTGGATGTCTCCTTAGCATTAGCAGAGCTGCCATAGCTGCCTTTCACCCTGATTTCCCCTGGGCACATGTCAGCAATAGCAGTAATAAGCCAAAGGTTTTACATGCCCACCCACCTGTCTCCATTTCTACACGCGGATTTCTTTCTCCCCCTTCAGCCATTTTCTTTTTTTAAAAAAACAGTGGGGGAAGCTTCATAACATTAAAAATAAAAACACATAACCATGGGTCATTAATAGACCAATTCTTTATCTCCGTCTTACACACACACACGAGAGAGGGTGTGCGTGTGTGAATAGGGTTTCAACCCCAAGAATAAAGAAACAATGTCCTTTCTTTTTTAAAAAAAATGCTTGGCTGTTCTGTCATAATAGCTGTGTGTTGTTATGTTCTATGTAAAATGCATGAGGAAAAGGGAACCCTCTCTTCCATCTCCCAAACCAGGACATTTGCCATGTCTTGTGCAGGGGACAAGAAAATCCACTGCTCCTCCCCCACAACCCGGCCAGCCCCTTGCTTTGTTCACCCTAACATTCAGCTCCTTCTCAAAACCTGACCACCTGCCCCTCAGTCAGTGGGTCAATGCCACAATGCAGCACATCCTCCAGAGTTTCCTCTTTTCTCCCCCCAGCTGTCCTCCAGTTTAACCCCAATCAATCTCTGTCCAGCCCCATTGCTTCCTCACCCAGCCCTGCTCCTGCCCTGTGTTCCCCTCCTTTGGAATTCTTAAAGTTGCCCAGCCTCATCTGCTGCATATTTACAATCTGCCCTGCCCCGCCCTAGACCCATTCAGAATTATCCCACTTACAGAAATCCTGACCAACAACTGCGGTGGATGTGATCAGTATCAGATTCAAAGACAGGACAGGACAGCAAAAAAATGTCCTTTCTAGAAGGGCATGGGTGGAAGGGAAAAGATTCCTATGCCTTTCACCACCAGACAGAATTAAGATTTTGGCAGCTGTAATGTGTCTTATAGCTTGGATAAAAGCTTTACCTGTTGGACTTCTCTCTTCAAGAAAAGCATATTCAGGAATCCTGTGTTAGGAAAGCAGCTTTTGGATTTCTCAGCATTGAATTTGTTTATTTATTCTAGAAAATAGTTATGGCCACCCATCTGACACAGAAACTCTAGGTGACTAACAACAATCAACAAAGACAATATAATAAAACCTCGATAAATCAGAATTAAGATCACCATAATACAACAACCAAGATGCAGTATTATATAGGTACTCCTCGACGTACAACCACAACTGAGCCCAAAATTTCTGTTGCTAAGTGAGACATTTGTTAAGTGAATTTTGCCCCATTTTATGACTTTTCTTGCCTCAATTGTTAAGTGAATCACTGCAGGTGTTAAGTTAGTAACACAGTTATTAAGTGAATCTGGCTTCCCCACTTTGCTTGTCAGAAGGTTACAAAAGGTGATATATGAACCTGGGATACTGCAACTGTCATAAATATGAGTCGGTTGCCAAGCATCTGAATTTTGATCACATGATCATGAGGGATGCTGCAATGGTCATAAGTGTGAAAATAAGTCACTTTTTTCAGTGCCGTTGCAACTTCAAATGGTCACTAAATGAACTGTTGTAAGTCAAAGACTATCTGTAAACTCCACTTCACAAACCACACAAATCTCCACTACTACACTGGGCTCATCAAACTTCTTGGCCCACCCTCTGGGGGAATTAGGTTTTTACAACATTCCAAGAGGCCAAGAGAGCTGGTGCAGGGGTGAAATGCTACTGGTTTGGACTGGTTCGCCCGAACCAATAGTAAAGAAATTGCTACCGGTTCAGACGAACCGGTATTTCCGATGATCAGCTGTGCCATGCGATCTATATTAGCTAGAAAGCAGGAAATCCTGCTTTCTAGCGAATCTAAATCATGTGGCACAGCTGTTCACTCCCTCGCTGTTCTACTTACCTTTGCAGACTCAGAAAAGGCTTCTTAATCCTTTTTCAGCGCTGCATGGTAGCGCCTGTAGTGTGCATGCATGCGAAGCACACATTTGGTACACACTGCGCATGCTAAGCAAACCGGTAGCAAAGCGAACCGGTAGCAGACTTCAGAGCATTTCACCCCTGGGCTGATGGGGCACACCTTATCTCAGGGGAAAATACGTTATTGTTCTAATTGTTACTAATATTTAGAACAGGGGTGTCAAACTCGCATCGTCATGGTGTCATCATGTGACATATCGGGCTCTTTTTCCCCTTTGCTAAACCGGGTATGAGCGTGGCCAGCATCTGGCCCATGGGCCAGGAGTTTGACAGCCCTGATTTAGAATTATTATAGACACTTCCCAAAACTCTGTGTCATAAGGCAAGCATGGGAAACATCAGCATTAAGAAAAACCTTCTGGATTATCTTTATATGGTTTTATGGAAGCTAATCTAGGAGACGGAAGAGAAATAGAAATAGATGGGACTAACACTTTTCTTTTACCATGATAAGCTATTGACAGGCAAACATTTTAGGATAGAAAGCACATCATGTTGTAGATTGTAGATGTCTTTCAAACTTGGCACTTTTAAAGTGTGTAGACTTCAACTCCCAGAATTCCCCATCCAGCATGCTGGGAGTTGAAGTCCACACACTTTAAGGTTGCCAAGTTTAAAAACACTGTGGTAGATGTCCCAGAATGGACAACACAGCAGAAGGTTTATCTATTCACAACATAGATGCCTTCATAGGACTGGGGGCTGAAATTATTGCATCACTGGTTACACCTTGCAATTCTTTTTAATTAAAGTGCAGCCCCCAGCTGCAAAAAAAAAAAAATGCCACTCCTCTCTTAGTGCTTGACACTTTGCTAGGATATTCATGCAGGAGAGTGGCAGACCCAAGTGGTGTCGCAGCATTGTGATATAAACTTTTCTTTCCAATTAAAATATTTAGAGAATATTCTAAAATAATAAAAAATGGCTAGAGGTGAAAAGCCAGATAAGTGCTAAAGTTTGAGGGTTCTCTCAGTTTTTAACCAAAATGCCTATTGGCTCTGTGGGTTTTCTATATGCTTCTCAGTTAAAACTGGCAGGAAACTGTATCGCAGTTGTCAGAATCACATTCACCCTTTCTTTAGCTTTTGCTTGTTTTAAATTGACTCTTTAACTTTCTGTTTGTAGTTTGAGTTTTATTTGAATTGTGTGGTTCTTTTATGTACCTTCAGAACAATTCTTATAAGAGCAACACAAATTGAATAACTAAATAAGATTAGGATGTGAATAAGATTAGGAAACTGGTTAGGAACCAAAAAGCCCTCCCCCTCCCCAGAGCAGACTGTCAAATGGCAGCCTCTATTTCATAATAACCTGGCTTGGACCTGAGCCAGGCAATTTAAAAGCTCCAAGTTTTCTTCATTCCACAAAGCTTCTTTTTATCTCATGTTTCTCTAACCTATACTGACTAAAAAAGTAGCTTCACACATCACAACCATAGGCATATTGCACACACTTTTAAGTGGCATCTGAACATTTAATTCAGAATTCCAAGTTAGATAAGAAGTAACTTAAAAGACATAGGCTTATTATATTTTATGGCTTTCTCAGAGTAATTATTACATGCATAATTACCTTAGATATACAGGCTTAGAGGAGTGGACAGCAGTTATAAAAAGAGAACAACAACAAATAAAAAGCAGGCAGCAACAGCAGAGGAAACAAACGATCTTTCACCAGGCATTCTGGCCCCAAAGACTGTGAAATACTGAGATTGAACCAAGTAGGAAAGATGAAATTGCTAGCAAAGGCATAAGAAAAATAGTCTAATCAGTAGAATTTCCATCATCCTGTTTCGTACATCTCTAGTCCTCTGAAATGCTAGGTCTTTGTGGTCAGGAATTAACATGCCAAGAGTCCCTTTTGATTTAATCACATTTAAGACTTCTCTCCCTTGGCAGTACCCTAGAGGAATGGTAACAGGGGGCCTCCGCGATATCAAAATGTTATCCTCACTCCACCAGTTGTATCACATGCCAAGCAAAATAGCAGAAGCTTATTACATAATGAAAAGCTGACCAGGACATTTTCCTCTCTCATTTTCATGTTTATTGATTGTCACTTAGAGAATCATTGGTATATTGGAAGGTTCAACCTCCTGCCTGAGGCAGGAATCCTCAGATCATTCCAGACAAATGGCTGTCCAGACTTTGCTTGAAAACCTCCAGAAACACAGCCCACAGGACTCCAGGAGGCATGCAGTTCTATTGCTTAGTAGCTATCATAGTGAGGAAATTGCTCCTTGTTTTGAGTTTCAATCACTCTGTGTAAAGCTGCCACCATTGGTCCTTAACAGATTAACAGAGTTGGAAGGGACCTTGTAGGTCATCTAGTCCAACCCTCTGCCCAAGCAGGAGTCCTACATCATTTCTGACAGGTGTCAGTCCAGTCTCTTACTGAAAGCTTCCAGTGTTGAAGCCCATATCCCTATGACAGTTGTTTAAAGACTACTACCATGTCTCTCCTTGGCCTTGTAATCTTTAGACTGAACATACCCAGTTCTTTAACTATCTTTCATTGGATTTTTTAAATTATTATTATTATTTATTAAATTTTTATACCACCCTTCTCCCGAAGGACTCAGGGCGGTGTACAGCCACAATAAAACAGCATATCTCCATAAAATTTAAAAACAGTTTAAAACATATTAAATAATTTGGCCCTTGTATTAAAAAAAACTAAAAACACCCAATTAAAATTCGTTTTCTAAGCCAGCCCAGCCTGTTGAAACAATAAAGTCTCAAGGGCGTGGCGAAAGGTATGTAGGTCGGGGATCATACGTATCTCCAGGGGCAGTTCATTCCAGAGGGCAGGTGCCCCCACAGAGAAGGCTCTCCCCCTGGGTGTCACCATTGACATTGTTTGACCGACGGCACCCTGAGGAGTCCCTTTCTGTGGGAGTGTATTGGCTGGTGGGAGGCTATCAGTGGCAGAAGGTGATCTCGTATGTACTCAGGTCCTAAACCATGGAGTGCTTTAAAGGTGGTAACCAGCACCTTGAGTCGCACCCAGAAGACCACAGGGAGCCAGTGTAGCTCGTTCAGGAGAGGTGTTACATGGGTGCGCCGTGTCGCTCCCATAATCACCCACGCAGCCGCATTCTGGACCAGTTGGAGCCTCTGAGTGCTCTTCAAGGGGAGCCCCATGTAGAGGGCATTACAGTAGTCCAGACGGGAATGACGAGGGGATGAGTGACCGTGCACAAGGTGTCCCGGTCCAGAAAGGGACGCAACTGGTAAATCAGGCGAACCTGATAAAAAGCCCCCCTGGCCACAGCCGTCATAAAATCTTCTAAAGACAGCCATGCATTCAGGAGGACACCCAAGTTGCGAGCCCTCTCTGAGGGGGCCAAGATCTCACCCCCAATAGTCAGCGATGGAACCAGCTGGCTATACCGGGACGCTGGAAACCACAGCCACTCGGTCTTGGAGGGGTTGAGTCTGAGCTTGTTTTTCCCCATCCAGATCTGCACGGCCTCCAGGCACCGGGACATCATGTCAAAGGCATCATTGGGGTGGTCTGGGGTGGAGATGTACAGCTGAGTATCATCAGCGTACTGATGGAACTTCACCCCAAAACCACAGATGATCTCACCTAGCGGCTTCACATAAATGTTGAACAGGAGGGGTGAGGGGACCGACCGTTACGGCACTCCACAAACAAGGCGTCTCGAAGTCGACCTCTATCCCCCTGCCAACACAGACTGCATGTGTTCTGAGAGGAAGGAGGAGAACCACCACAACACAGTGCCCCCCACTCCTAACCCCTCCAACCAACGCAGCATGATACCATGGTGGATGATATCAAAAGCCGCTGAGGGGTCTAATAGGACCAGGACAGAGGAGCAACCCCTGTCCCGAGCCCTCCAGAGATCATCAACCAATGCGACCAATGCCGTTTCCATGCTGTACCCCGGCCTGAAGCCCAACTGGTACGGATCTAGATAGACAGTTTCATCCAGGTACTGGGGAAGTTGTTGCGCCACCACACTCTCTAAATCTTAGAGTAAGATTTATCTTACTCTAACTTCTTTGATAATTGCATCTGTACTCTTTCCAACTCCTCATCATCCTTTTAGTATTTTGAAGAACAAAACTGGAGCTGGTTGGGGAATTCTGGGAATTGAAGTCCACCTGCCTTCAAGCTGCCAAGGTTGAGAAACACTCTTCTAGATGATTTCTTATCAACTTTGCCCATTTTGACATACATTTCTTTCCTGCCCCACATTGGGCAAGTTCCTAGAGGACCTTTTTCTACTTTTGCAAAAAGACAGATGCAAAACAGGAATTAAGCACTTCAGCCTTCTTACTTTCTCTCTCACCATCATGGCATCTTTTCCAACCAGCAAATCAATGTCTCATCTCACATCCCAGCCATGTGATTAACTAATATTTCATCATCATTTGCCTGACCTTTAAAATATACCAATGGAGCCATTATCATTTCTTTTACCTTTCATATTCACCCAAAAATCTTTGGCATGGTTTATCATTTGGTGTAACGAATGTCCATCAAGGTATACATTATTTATATGTAATGTCCCCCCCACCACTCTTCCCTTCTGTTTCTGTGGAACAAACTACTTCCTTCTAATGCAATATCCTTCCACTAGATTTTCCATTAACAATGTCAACTTTGTCTGCTCCCCCACCCCACCCAATATTAGGATTTCAACTTTTTGGTCCTCATACTCTGCATGTACAGGCAACTAAGTCCTTTGTTACTGCCCTTCATAGATTTGGCTGCTTGCACTTCCTGGTGTATTCCTGAGCATCCCTTCCTTCTGATCACTTCTTTCCCTGTTGTAACATTTACTGCCTCGGAGTTTATTCTTTGAGAATGGTTTTATGTATTCATGATTCCCTCCCTCCCTCCCCCCTTCCAGATTTAGTTTAAAACCTACAGGAGGATATGAGGAATATAATCATCCAAACATATTCTTCACAGACTTTGTGAGAGACAGTCTATCTCTCAATAGAGTCTCTGATTGTCCAGGAATCTGATATTTTCTTAATAATATTGTCTCTTGAGCCAGTGGATCAACTCCAGAATCTCCTGTCCTTTCCTTGTCAACCTCCATTCAGAATTGTAGACAAAAACACCACCTGTGCCGCTCCAACTCTTTTGTCTCCTGCCTAGTTCTTTGTACTCCCTTGATATTTTTTCCAGGTTACTTCTGGAAGAGTCATTTATTCCAAGACAAAATTTTAAAAAGGGATGATAGTCAGTATGCTTGTTTAGTTAGGTCAGCTTCTCCATTATGTCCTGGATCTTCACACTTGGGAGACAACACTTGTCCCCTGATATCTAATGTAGTCTGCAGACTCTGCTCATCTCAGCATCAAGCCACCCATCACCACCACATGACTTTTCCCCTTTGGGCCTGCAAATTACCCTCCAAGGGGAAGAACTAGAGTTGGCTACACAGTTTCAGTACAGATAATGTCTCTTAGTTTTCTGAATTATATGCTGGCAGGCTTTTTCCTTCAGGATTTCTGTTTCTTTTACCTTGTCAAGGAACTTCCCCAGTTAGGCTGAGTATGGCCAGGTATTCTTCCAGACCCTCTATTTTCTTCTCTAATAATGTGATAAGCTTGAACTTGGTTCAGACATTGTTGAGCTCATGTGAGCTAGTGGCACATGACTTGGGCCAAATCAAATGGATCCAGAAGCATCCCTTTCAGTTATTAAAGATTCAAATTGGATCACTCTTTTGATTCAGACATTCTATCAAATTGCTTTTGAATTCATTCTCCAAATCAACCCAGAGATGATGTGAAGTTTAAAACCATTACAGTGAAACCAACAATACAGGCCCCAGCATTTCCCCCCAAAACATCCATAAAGCTGACCAAAATCTGCACTCCGGGGTTTTGGGCATCTGATGGAATGGCTTATTTTCTCTATGCGATCGCAGAGTTAAATTGGCTTGATACAATCTAAAAGAATACAAAATTAATTTTTGAAATCTTATGATTTATATCCTACCAATCAATCAAGTACTGATGGTATAATTGTGGTTACTGGCAAGTTAAATGATCAGTACAGTTGAAAGTATTTAATTTCTCTGCCCTATCCCATATAGCACACAGGTGGCACACAGAGCTCTCTCTGCAGGCACGCCAGCCATCATCCCAGCCCAGCTCCAACGCGAATACATTCGTGCCTCCCGCCAGCCAGCTGGTCTTTGCGTCACTGCCACGCATGCGTGGGGAAAGGGCACATGTGGGGGATGCGTGCGCACATGTGCAGGGCAGTGGGACCCATGCAGGGGGGTTGCAGGTTGGTGCACGAGGCTTTCTAGGCCCAAAACAGAGTGCGGGGGGGCTGAGCGCATGCGTGGGGGGAGCTCACATTGCTTTGGGGGGTTGTGGCACGCGCACGTGCATTCATGCATGTGCATTTGCATGTGCAAGCTTTGGGCACTCACCACCAAAAAGGTTAACTATCACCATTTTGAAGCCATATAGTCTTCAAAAAGATCCAAATATTGGGTTCTCAAAGAGCAGGAAAGATCTAGTTATATTTTACTATAGCAGAAAAGTTCAATGTCAAGTTAAAATAAAGCAGGATGGACTTTAAAGAAATAATCATACAGTATGTCCTTTACACACATGCATACTGGCTCTCGTTGCTATCGTGCATTTTAATACCTCAACAAAGCTTGCATTAAAAAGAGCACCCCAAGCTTTCAGATTGAGATGTTGTGATGGTTATTTGGTATCTCCGGGTCAATGTATCTTTCAGTTATATCTTCTCCCCCACTATTGTGGACATAGAGAAAAATGCCAACAGCTTAATTTCTTTATTTCAAATGTTTTTTTGTGGTGGGAAACCAGCCATTCTGTGTAGGACCACTGAAAGGAGAGACAGGTCAATGGGCTTTCTAGTGAACTGATGTATGACCTTGGTTTCTTACTGCCATTAGCAAAAAAGAAGCAAGTGATCTGGAACTTGGTCAGCTATCTGGTGCAGTCCAGGCTGCACTGGCTGCAGCTAAAAGTGGTGGCTTTTACCAGGTGGTTCCTGATTAATCTGCCTAGACATGCAGCAGGAGCAGTTCACACCATAAGCAGAAAACTAGTAAATTGAAATTTGCCAAGCAAGAGGGAACCTAGTAACATGAGAAACTTGTCACCAATTACAGGAAGCATTTAATTGCAGTTAAAAGCGGTTCAACTAGTTACTAAATTTGAAAGGGTGGTTACTTTTTTTCATGCTGGCACATATTGTGTGTTAGGAGATTTTGTGAAATAAATGAAGCAAGGCAGCACCCAACTTTGAGTTAATTTTTCAGCCAGATTCCCTTTCTAGATCAATAAGAGAAATGTGGAACTTTGGCTGTGTTCAGGAGCAAAGATATATGCAGAAAGAGACAAGCATCTTTCTACAGAAATGTATAAAGAAAGGAACCTTGAATTCTGTGAACCACTATCACCTAACCCTGACATGGCACTGTCCAGTGGCATATGTTTAACTTATCAGTGTGCTTACAGAGTCTAAAAGCTTTATTTTGTCACCAGAGAATAAGAGAAGCAGGAATTCTGGATAGCAAAACATAGAAGGCGGAAGCCACGGGAATTAAAGGAAACTGTAGTTTAAACTGAGGAGTGGGGTTAGAAAAGAAGGGGCTAGAAAATCACTTTTAACAGGATCAAAGATTGGGTGACATAACACATTGAGCAAGAACCTCACATTAAAAGCAGTGCCATTTGAAACTCCTGCCTTACATGTGGCTTTTCACTGGGTGTATTTCAGAGGTGGGTTCTACTTAGCTTTACTACCAGTTCGCAATGGAAATGCTCGTGCATGCACGTGTGCTTCTGCGCATGCGCAGATCGCCAAATATGACATCAGGGTGAGTGGGTGGAGCCTCCCACTGCTTTTACTACCAGTTCGCAAGAACCGGAGAGAACCAGGAGCAACCCACCACTGGTGTATTTCCACAACGCATTTAATCAGGCCAATTAGAGATCAGGCAGCTACATTTCAACTTACAAAACTTTATTTAATTGGGGCACATGTGTATTAATGTATTGTGTAAATCCATTCTTCTTGCTCAGTTTGCAATTCAAAGTATTGTATACGGTAATCCTTTCAAAAAATGGGTTAATTCAATCACTCAGCTACGCATGTTATATGAACATAGTGTAACTAGAACTCTAAACAAATGCCATTCAGGATCTCTTTTACCTTGATAGGGTAACCTTCAACCATGCTTCATACGGAGCAGAAGTTAAAGATCACAAGAACAAATCTTACAAGACATTTCCAGGCAATTCTAGCAGGATCCCTTGGATATAAATTAGGTTACAGACTAAGAGGCATGGGCCATTTGCATCATAGTTAAGCATTTTGCAGGGATAATTTCACCAAATGGCCAATCCCTGTAGCAAAATCTGAAAGACATAAAAATCCCACTAATGTTTAATTTATGCAGATGTTTAATTTAAACTTAAGTGTGGAATGCATGACTCACACTGGCTCCTGGGCCCGTAACCATATGAGACCAATTTAGGCTTAAGGCCCTATAATTTACAGTAGGGCAGATTTGATTTCCTAAACCAAATGTAACCTTGGTAGTAAGTAGGGGGCTGGGGGTGCAAAGGCTCCTGCTCCCTGAAGCCAGGAGAAAGCTAGGCCTGTGATCAGTCAAACCAGGCCTGCACAACCAACTCCTGGATGGCTATTCCTGTCCTGCAACTAATTACCTAAATGGATGCAGACTGTTGAGAGACAGTCACTATTCCCTAATAGAATTTGCCCTCAAGTGCAATTTAATTTTCTCAGAGGTTGTTTTCCACCCCCCTCCTTCTTTCTCTTCTACTGACCCACACACAGAATCACTTTCTCTACTCTACACCGTGGAGATCACAGCACCTTCTCTGCAGGGAGACTGACACCCTATGCCTCTTCCTCTTTCACACTTTTTGGCTTCTCCTCCCTTTTTAAGTCCTATTCTCTCCCATAGTATTTTAATCTGCTCCTTCATAATTTCTGTCGAAGAAAACAAGCCCATCCAGGGGGTGGGAGGGAGAAGGGGAATTAAATGCCAGGCAGCAGGTCTGCTGTGCTAAAAACACTTTCACTTCTCAAGGTTAGGTTATTATCCTCTACGTATCTTGAAAGACCTACCTTCCTTTTATCACTGGTAAGTACAGCCATTCTTATTTATGTACAGCTAATTCTGGACATCTGAAAATTTTCTCAGATGAAATCATTTAAAGTAAGGAGCATCAAGTTTAGAAAGAAATACAGGAATGTTCTTGTACCAAAACTAGGAGCTTGATGGAGCCTGCGTAGGGAAATTTCCTGATGGTTTGGGGCCCATATTTCTATCAGCAAGTAATTGCACTTTTCTTACAAAGAAATAATGGAGCCTGTATCAAGAAAAAGATTACAAAAATGCCTGTATCAGTGATGAGACATTTTTCTTCCTGTATCAAGACCAAGGGGAGCAGCTTCAGATCTAGGGAAGTTTTCTGTTGTGGTTGGGACTGGACATGTTATACACAGCTTACTGAGATGTAATTTTTAAGATGTATTTTTTTCATAATAGGTAGGATTCAGCATTTTCTGTACCTCTGCATTGCTATTGCTTAATTTGCACACTTATTATGATGCTTTTCTTCTAGGTTTTCAAATGGGGTGGTGGTGCTTGGTTTATACGTTATTAGTATTTATATTTTATATCACTTCCATTTGATAAAGTCACCAAGGCAGTACTCCACAAACTGAAAATAGAATAAAAGCACTTTGTTATGAAACAATATAATGCAATCAATCATTTTACTGAAGACTTTCAAGAAATAGGTCCCTGGTTTCTCTTAAAGCAAAAGAAGCATCTTTAAATAACTAGAATGATTCCATCAGCTGCCAAATCTTCATACCAATTTCTCTGAAATTATTTCTCAGTGCTGACATGAGGTGTGCTGCAGCCTTTTTAGATGAGAGAGAATTAATGGCCACTGGCCAGGGAGGAAAAGAAATCTATGAGCAACACTAATAATCAAGCACACTAATGAATTTTAGACTAATTATGCTAAGTAATCCCATGCCTGCACGCCAGCCATGTGAAGATGCGAAGACTGAGAGATGATGACACCCAGGGAATTTCATGGCTTAACAGGAATTTAGACCAGGGATTTGTTCTTCTGTATCCATCACTCTACCTGCTGCCCCAAGTTGGGTCTCAATCTAAATGGCTCCAGGCTTTTTCCTCAAATTATAATCTCAGTAGGCTTTAATTAATAAAAGGGTAAAGGTAGAGCATGAGTGGTTCAAGTCCCTAAAAATATATATGCCAGGGTTGCTGTTTTAAAGTCTTGTAGCATATTCAGTTCAGATGTCCTTCTTCTCTTAAGGGTTGGATATTCTCCTCTATAGAATATCTCTGATATATCTGTGAGAGTCAGTTTGGTCTAGTGCTTAAGGTACATTGCTAGAAAGCAGAAGACCGTTAGTTCAAATTTTAGCCTTAGTCACAAATCCAGCTGGGTAACCTTGGGCCAGTCACTCTCTCTGAGCCCAATCTACCTCACTAGGTTGTTGTTGTGGGGAAAATAAGAGGAAGATATGTTGGATATGCTTGCTGCCTTGAGTTATCTGTAAAAATAATAAAGATTGGATACAAATTAAATAAATAGAATGGAGACTAACCTTAGCGAATTTCTCAGTGACACACACAGTGATGTGCTCTAATCAAGGTGACAGATCTTTACTACCTTGAATATGAACACTATGACAGCTTCACATTTTGATGTCTTTAAAAGAAAGTAAGTTTATTCTCTGCTTTGCATTAAATCTTAAATTAAGGTAGCTTTACAGCATAAGGTAGCTTTATAGCATAAGAAGGAGGAATTTCAGAAAAGCGGGCATATAGAATCCAAAATCTTAATTTTTGAAAACACTTTTACAGTACGTCGTTTCCCAGTTGTTAAGGTCTACCTTTTTTTAAGATGGTTATTTATGCTTTATACTGTACTCCGTTTTTGAGAGTTTGGAATGGAAAGCAAAAGTAGCTTTTTCAAATAATGAATTAATGTACGGTACAAATGAGGAAATGTTGTCTCTTGGAAAAAATAGCCAATGTGCATCAAAGTAAAACATTCAGAGAGAAACCTAAAGTATTGATGTTGGGGTATATATGAAGAGAGATATTTAAATTCATAAAATATTTGCTCAAGAATTTGTTTTTGTTTTCAAAGAAAAGAAAATGATTGTGATGTCTTTAATTGATAACAGTAAACTGGTTTAACTATATAAGAATTCATAATTTATGTGAAGGTTAATTATTTTCTTACAAGTGTATCATGATAACACATTTTAGAATGAAGCATAAGGAACACCAAATGATGTGGTTCGTGCATATGTCTTTAAAATATTTTTCTTGTTCAGGAGTTTTTTTTAAAAATGGCTTTATATTTTGCCTTTTGGGTTGTGTAGCCACCAATAACAGAAAACAGTTATCCCAACCAGGGTGGGCATCTTCTATGAAATTGCTTTTTCCTATGCGGTTCAGTTGTGTGTTGTCCTATGTACAGTACTCCTGCAGAAAGATTTCTGTTTTGCCTTTTCTTTTCTGAACAGTTTTCCTTTGATAAGAAAACAAACAAACAGAAAAACCAGAAAAGCTTAGCTTACAGTGTCATCTGGTCCTTCCCTAAAACTGTCTTGGAAGGCATGGGTTTAATGTAATTCCCAATGTAAGAATTGTGTTGCTCAAATTGATCAGGGTTTCTTCTACCCCAGAATGCTGGTAACATCAAAATTAGCAGTACTTGTAGACATGGTGCACTTTCAAAGTACTTGGGATCCAGAAGGGTATTGCTTCTGAACATGGAGGGTCAGTGCTTACCTAATATTCATCGATAGATTTATCCCCTGGAAACTGATTTAATTTAGTGACTTGTTAAACCTGAGGTCTGCCTGGAAAGAAGAAAAGGTGAAAAGGTTAGGATCTCTTCTGCTTCTGAAAAGCAACATTGAAAGACAGATTAATTAGCAGGCTTTCTGCTGTGAGGAACAACTCTTCCTCCAGTAGAGTTAAAATATTCTCCGCTCTCCAGCTAATTAAATTTCTAGAACAGCTATATAACCACAAGGGAAAATCTTAGGAATGACTAGAAAAGTGCATCTTTCGTATTTGTACCTACACACACATACACACATCTTATTTCTTTGGCACCTGCACAGGCAAAATAGCCAACCTGGAGAGAGAATGTTCGACTTTCAGATACTTCTCTGGTGGTTGGGGACAGAGTGACAGTATAGAAACCATGCTGTACCTTCTCTGTTAGTTCAGAGATGATCTTTCCATGATCTTAATATAGTCCAAATCAAAATTGAAAGGATGTTCTGGTCAAAGGTGTACCTCTCCCATGACAATGGATAATCACTGCCTTTCCCATCTCTCTCTACCATTCCCCCTCCCTCTGCTTTTCCAACCGGTTTCCCTAATTATTCCATTCTGCCAAGGAGCTGGTTCATCATTCTTCTCCTCCCAGCATCCTTTGATTTATCTTTCTGTCTGAAGCACAGCTCTCTCCTCCTCCTCCTCTTTCTCCCACGGGAATTCAATTTTCATTCATTTTTCTGCTTTGCTAGATTGATATAGACCCTCTGCCCTGGTCCATATTACTCACCGCAACCAGGAGCGCAATACTGCAGAGAAGCTAGCTTTGAAGGGAGATTTTTTTTCCATACGCAAGAAAAGGGCAAGAACCTTCACTGCAGAAGAATGAGATATGGTTTTTACCCTTCTGATTTTTCTTCCACCTTCGCTAAATGTAACCCTTCATAATATTTCTTGGATCTTATTTATGGCTATGTTAAATATATGTCTCTGTGTGTTTTCTGATCTCTCTCACACACGCAAATACAAACACACTTACACTAGATCTTTGTTGGAAGTAAAAATAAAAACCATGAATATCATAAACTTTTCTGTAGTGGTCATCCCTAGGGATTTCTAAATCTGGGTGGACAAAACCAAAACCTGACCCTAGCAACAGTGAGTATTTGAAAATGAGCATACAGGTGAAAAAATGGCAGTGCCATTTTTACACTGCCGGGTTTACTGACTCTTTCTTCAGGATTTTTTAAAATTCTGTCTCATTGCAGAAATGTCTTCTCTTAGAAAATGAATCTCTTCTTGCAAATTGCAATATTGATATCATCATTTTAAATACCGTATGTTCATTTGGAGTGCTGTATGTGTGCTGCAAAATCAGGTCAAACTCTAGAAGGCAGCAGGGAGTTCAAAGGGCCCATTTCTCTTTGCTGCCATCTAGTGGTTGCATGATTTTTGCAGCCAAGTTATGGTAATCCTCTTGCATGTCATAAAGAAAAAGAGAGCTGACTTTTGGAAGATCACTTTAACCTTCATTTTTTTTCTCATTAGAGCACCATAGTTAAACATACTGGGAAGTCCATTACACAACTCTATCTGGTGTGTCCATTGCATTCTTTCCTAGATTTGTGGGCCTTTAGGCAGTAATGCAGTAATCAACTCATGGCTTGACTACTGCAACATGCTCTATATGGGGTTTTCCCTGAAGGCCTCCCAGAAGCTTTAACTGATCCAGAAGATGGGGGCACAGGCAGTGATGGGCCTTGATATGCCCATGAAACATACTAGCTTTTCAGGCTGCACTGATTTTCCAGTTTGCTTCTGAGTGTGATTCAAGGTGCTGGTTGTTACCTATAAAGCCCTACATGGCTTACTTGAGGGACTGCTTGTCCCTCTTAGCATCTGTCCACCAATTCGGTTCCGCAGGCTCTGGTTTCCTTTCATTAAACAATGTCATTTATTGCAATCCTGGAAACACACTTTCTCTATATCAGTGTCTGCCCTCTGGAATGAGGTTTCCCCCAAGAAACGGATGACACCCATTCTGCTATTTCTTAGAAAAGTCATGAAGACCTGGCTCTTCACCCAGTCCTTTGGCAAGGGTGAGTGTGACCCCTCACTTTATTCCATCTGGTCCGTCATGCTTGTCAACTTCTATCTTTCACTGATTTTATTGTGCTCTCTTTGATTGTTTTGTGAGCCACCTAGAGTCATTGAGAGTTGGGTGGCCTGCAAATTAAATAAATTATTAATAATTTTTGTTATTCCTATTACCTCAGCACCTCCATTTTACAGATTCTTAAGATTAAAATAAATTTGTCAGTCAGTGAATGCAGACGCTTATTCAGAGGTCAACCAATTCCTTCATGAATTAAATTTCATTTTATCTGTTTTAGACACACACATTCCAACTGCAATTCCTTCCTTACTGATTCAAGCACAAGAACAGATGTAAAGTTTCTCCTCTGTGCCTCTGCTCCTTATGAACAAAAGAGAACTATATAAATATTTCAGATATTCTATTGAAAGGCACGGACCTGTGAGTTTTTAGCGTCATGAATCGTATCAGCCTGATCTGGCTATTTGATTCTAATTGATTCTGATGTCTAAAACAAATCAGACTGGTTTTCCACAGCAACCATTTGAATCAGCCCAGGCTTGATTGCCACAGGCCTGCTAAAAGCACACTCTGTAGGGAAAAGGCCAGCATTGTTCACCATACACGCACATGCATGGACACACACAGAGTGTCAGATGACGCTAAGCTTGTAAGGTCTGTTGGGACCATAAGCATCAGAATTTACATGCTGGGTGTGAAATTCTGGGATTTGTAGTCCTAAAACATCTGAGGGGCTAGAGAAAACTGTCTGGAGATTGAAGAGGGCCCACTTATTCTTTAATTGGTCTATTGGATGATTTTGAGGAGCATCATTGGAGACAATATTTCCAATGTCCCATGAGGTTGTTCCTTCTTGTTCCTGCTTTCTCAGAACAGATACGTGATCCCTCAGGTTGTACTTCCTGCCTCTGTTGGATGCAGATATTGTATATCACACATTAAATGAAATAATTCTCAATTATGCATATTTGGAAAAAATTTTTGGGTCTGAGTTCATCTTGATGATGCCTTCATGAGCTTCTGTGGTCAGAGCAATGCTTTCTAGCAACTCCAAAGTCACGAATAAGAAAGGGTTTGTAATCCTCATGTGGAACAAACACAAACATGCAATTTTTAAAAACTGCATTTTATTTGCTGAGGGCCAAAACAAAAAGCCAAACTGGATCAAACCAAAGACATCGTTAATCCTCTATTTTTTACTCACTGTGAGTGGGCTGGTGGCAATTGGTAGCTCCCAAGCTGCCATAGCATTCTCCTTGCTAATGTTCCCGGGCAACTGATATTACAAACTTTTTATCATCCATACTGGAGGTAATATATGGTCATCATGATTAATAGCCTGTTCTTTTAATCCTGTATTTCAGCAGGAGGTACAGAGCTTGGGTTCTACTTGCCATGGCATTATTTCTTAGACAATTGTGCTTTAGTGATTTGGCTTGTGTATCAGCTCCAGTATGGCTATCTAATTCTCATAGCTGTTGCTAGGATTGCTTTTATGAAATTGACTATAGTTCTCCTGCCAAGATGTAGCTGCATTAGAAGGAGTGCTGATCCTTATTGCAGAGTGGGGTGCGTGTGTGTCTGTGTGTAAGTAATAGATATATAAATTAAATGTATATGTCAATACACTTAGGAGGCTGTTGTAGGGGGAAAGCCTCTTGCCACACTAAAGAGACCCTGAAGTTCTGCTCTTCCCCTGGACAGCTGACTCCTAGAGCTAATCGTGCTTGGAAGGTCTGCAGCTCAGTTCCCAGTAGATTCATATTTTGGCCCTCTGGGCCTCCACTGGCATGCTTTACTCTGAGGCTGACTTGGGCTAAGAGTCATTAGCTTTGATGCTCCCGTGCTGGCTGGATGATGATCCTATACATCAGCAGGGAATGCTCCAGTGAGTCCTTTCTTTTTCATTAGGCAGCAATTGAACGCAAGGTTTTAAAGATGTAATTTTCAAAAGTTTGGCAGCTCTTTTCAGCCTGAATTCCAGATGCTCTTTTGCAAAATAAGCCAAGTGGCCATTTGGAGAGAAGGGAAAAATAGGAGGAGTATGTATAGAAATAGGATTATCAGATCTGGGCTGCAAGAATCCAGAAGACCAAACCATGGCAACAATGAGTAGAGGGACCCTTGATAGCCCTATTTTTTAAAAAGTAGATGGACCTTAAAATACATTCCAATGGCACAAAATTAAAATTTATCTTAGAGGGTTATAGACATCAAAGCAACCCACTATGACACCAGTAATATTTTACATCGAATATGGTACCTACCCTAGAAGATAAATTCTAGCAAAATCCAGCTACAAAAGAAAAGGTCAGAGACTTTTCATTCTATAGTGTGATATATAAGTGGATATGGGAGGAAACGGGGAAGTGAGATGTATGGCCATTCATCCAAAATTTCTTTAATCCTTTACTTTCCATTTCATAAACTACAAAATAAGACTGATTATTTACACCTTGAGGGTCAAACAACACATTTATACACATAAGGGTTGTAATCGTGACAGCAGTTAGTAGGTACAAATGTTCCTCCATAAACGGTAGAACCATTAACCTTGGTAGCTCTGAGTAGAAAAGATAATGAGATGCTGAAGGACACTTCTCTCACCTAGGCCTCACCAGAGGATTGGCCTTCAGATCCCACAATCTCTAGACAGTTTAGTCTGGGTGTTAGACAGGAACGGCCACAGGCTGGGGAAAGCTGGTCAGAATACATTACAAGTAATCCTCAATTTACAACAATTGACCCCAAAATTTCTGTTGCTAAGCGAAACATGTGTTGTGAGTCTTGCCCTATTTTACGATCTTTCTTGCCACAGTTGTTAAGCGAATCACTGCAGTTGTTAAGGAATCTGGCTTCCCCATTGACTTTGCTTGTCAGAAGGTTGCAAAAGGGGATTACATGAATCCGGGACACTCTGACCGTCATAAATACAAGTCAGTTGTCAAGCGTCTGAATTTTGATCATGTGACCATGCAACAGTCATAAGTGTGAAAAACGATCATAAGTCACTTTTTTCAATGCTATTGTAATTTTGAATGGTCTCTAAATGAACTGTTGTAAGGCGAGGATTACCTTTATAAGCAGAGGGGATGCTATTGTCAAGAATGTATTGGAATGTTGCCCCGTGAGAAAAATTATTTCATTATATTATTTCCTCCAAAAGACATGGGGTATGACTGTCACATGATGTCATCACTACAAATGGAATGAGATTTTTGGCTATTGTGAGGTTGAAAAGGCTTTTTTGTTTTAAAAAAATGAAATAGATATGTTAAGCCTATGTTAAGCCTATTGAAAACATATCATATTTATTTTGCTAATGACTATGTTATTTAATCTCGGTGAAAAATCTTAGGACTGAGAATAATACTTTACTATGGAAATACACTCTATTTTGAAAATGTCTCATAATGCAAGATTGGCTGTAGTTACTCATCAGTCAGGGCCACTCAATATTATCAGCTTCTCTGCTCTATATTGTTTCTCCGTGGGTGAGCAATATACTTAACTCAATTACTGAATCAGTTCATTAATTCAATTTCTGAACTATTTTTAATTTGTTGAATATTTAACTAACTAAAAGGACTGTGATTTCACAATGCTATCCACCCACCCCCAATTAACCAACGTTAAAATTAACCAAGATCGCCATGCTGCGTGAAGGCAACTTGGCTAGGCATATGATATAAATCCAGGCACGGTATTTAAGGAAAAACTGTAAGCAGTAAAGTTTAAATTCAGTGTCACACTGTATGTAATATTTGCTGAAAAAGAAATTATTCAACACTACGTATGAGCAGGAGGGTAGATTTTAGTATCAAAATCTGATATGTAAGACTTCCAAAACATGATCATCCTGGACCAATAAGAAATATCCCTTCAATCAAAGCACAACAGATCCTAATAGTATAAGCAGATGTTTAGTTGCTGTTTGTAACTAGATCATCTAATGAAGCAAAAAACCTAGGAGAAGATTCAGAACTTCAACCTCCTAATAATTCAGCATCTTGCAGCCTGTCTGCCATATTTATCCATTGTGCTACTAAATTTATCTCTTTCAGGATAGGAATCAGGGGTGAAATCCAGCAGGTTCTGACAGGTTCTGAAGAACCGGTAGTGGAAATTTTGGGTAGTTTGGAGAACCGGCAAATATCACCTCTGGCTGGCCTCAGAGTGGGGTGGGAATGGAGATTTTGCAGTATCCTTCCCCTGCCACACCCACCAAGCCACGCCCACAGAACCAGTAGTAAAAAAAAAATGGATTTCACCACTGGTAGGAATTCATTTTTTAACTAGCTACACTGGAGATCTGCAAATACATAGCTATTCTACATTTTCCTGGCATTGGTCTAATATCAAATAATTATTTTCTTCTGGAAAGGGCTGAATATCCAAGTTTACAATGCCAGGATACTCTGTATTAGTGTTTCTCAGCCTCAGCATCTTTCAGATGTGTGGTCTTCAGCTCCCAGAATTCCCCCCAATTGAGTTGTTTTACATTAAGAACCAGGAGCTGTGCTTAGCCTGTTTTTTGTGACCCTTCCTAACACTCTCCCTCCTTGTTACTCTAACGAGTAGCCCACATTTAAGGGGACCCTTTTCCCCCCCGAACTGAACTGTTCCCTGGGTTGCCTAAGCCATAGAGAAATATGCTGTGCTCTTCTCCAAATATAGTTGTTACCTTACACTTCCAAATTATTATCTTGCTTGCATTCTGTAGAACAATCTACTTGCACTTTAAACTCAGATCTTCTCCCTAAAAGTCCCCTGGAATCACTATTTTTGCATTTATTTTGGAGCCTTGGGGACCCAAGTGTTACACTATATTGCCTGACAACATATAATTCTGCCTTCCATCCATTATCTATCTATCTATCTATCTATCTATCTATCTATCTATCTATCTAT
>WNWU01000167.1:1225995-1276199 GCA_012654045.1 Ptyas mucosa | reverse complement strand
ATCTATCTATCTATCTATCTATCTATCTATCTATCTATCTATCTATCGTATCTGTCTATCTGTCTCTGTCTGTCTATCTGTCTGTCTATGTCTGTCTGTCTGTCTATCTATCTATCTATCTATCTATCTATCTATCCACCCATATCTCTCTCATCTATCTATCTATCTATCTATCTATCTATCTATCTATCTATCTATAGTATCTGTCTATCTGTCTCTGTCTATCTGTCTGTCTGTCTATCTATCTATCTATCTATCTATCTATCTATCTATCTATCTATTTATCTATCTATCATCTATCTATCCCATCACATTTAGGTGATTAAATGGAAGTTTCCATAGTAATGGAAATCAAAAGCCTAGAGCAGTGATGGCTAACCTTTTTGCCATCGCGTGCCAAAAGCGGGGGGAGATTGCATGCATGGGTGCCCACACCCATAATTCAATGCCCCCCACATGTGACTCCCCCCGCTTTCCACATTTTTGGCAAACGATGGCCCGGTGGGCCTGGTAGGCCTGTTTTTCGGTCTCCCAAGGCTCCAGAGGCTTTCTAAACGTCTGGGGAGGACGAAAACGTCCTCCCCCACCCCTCCGGAGGCCTTCCGGAGGCTGGAAATGGCCTGTTTGCCGACTTCCGGTGGGACCAGAAGTCAGGAAATGGGATGTTTCCGGCCACCGGAGAGCCTCCAGGGGAGGGGGGGCGGGGAGGCTGTTTTCGTCCTCCCCAGACTTCTAGAAATCCTCTGGAGCCTGGGGAGACCGAAAAACAGGCCTTCCCCACCCCCACCCCCACCCCCACCCCCGCGGAGGCCCTCCAGAGGCCGGAAACAGCCTGTTTCCCAACTTTCGGTGGGCCCGGTAGGCCTAAAAATCAGCTGGCCTGCATGCACATGTGTGCCGGAATTGAGCTAGGGCAACACTCGCGTGCCCACCGATATGGCTCTGTGTGCCACCTGTGGCACGTGTGCCATAGGTTCACCATCACAGGCCTAGAGCAATGGGGCTGAGTTTTTCAGTTAATACTCTACACTCTCAGGGAACTTCTCTTTCTTGCTTTCTTTCCCCACAGATCACCTCTCTCTCCCAGTTTGTATTTCCCCCAAATTGTTCTGGGTCCAAAAGAAAATGTCATTTTTAGACTCCTCATTTTCAATGCTCCCCTGGAGATAATTCCCTGGACCATAGTGATCAATTTGTACAGCATTTTGTCAGTCACTTGTGACTGGGATGTTAGCTCATCCTGTTGTCTGGGATTTCTTTTAGTCTGTGACCTCTAAGGAAATGGGTAGGGTGCTCTCTATTGGATGCCCTTTGGCACATGCCCTTTGGACCTCTTCTGGTTTGCTCAGGAAGTGGATAAAGTGATGACCCTCTTGGATTTGGGAAATTCTCAGTTCCTCATTGCTGAGGGTGGAGTTCCAGATATCTTGAAAGAGACTGTGCCCCCCTTCCTGAAAAAGCCATCCCTTGATCCAAGTTTGAAATGAAGATTATGTTAGTAGAGCATAGATATTAGGAAGCAAGTTCACCTAGACTCCTAGAGGATCCTTTTGGATCCACGGCTCCTGCTGAAACAGCAAATAGAAGGTGTGCCGGGTGGGTGGGTGGGTATTCCTAGTTCCAGCTGGTGTGTCAGTTACAACCTTACCTGAAGCAAGTGGATCTAGGTACAGTAACTCTTATCCGTACCCAGTTGGACTATGTAATCATGCATTCTACTTGAGTCTTCCCTCAAAAACTACTCAAAAATGACGGTTCAAAATGCAGTAACCTCTGGTACTAGCGCATTATACTAGTTTTGTGAACCCTATATTGCTTGTTGATTGGTTTGGATGCACAATTTAAGGTGCTTAGCATCTAAAGCCTTCTATGGCTTGAAGTCCCAATATCTGCAGAACAGTTTATTGCAAGAACTGGGCCAACTTATTAGATCAAACAAGGAGAAACTATTATTGATCTGCATTTTTTTAGAGGATCAGTGGACTGAATTGAGAAGGCACTACTATTCTGTGGCAATGCTGATATTATGCAACATCCAACCAGTAAGGATCCGGCTAGCTCCCTCTTTGATAATGTTTTCAAAGCTAGTAAAGGCAGCTGCTTCCAAGGGCTCATTCCTTATTTTATCATGATATCTCCAACTTCTATTTTTTTTTCTTCTTTTCATTCTTATGAAAAGAAAGGTTGGTGCTTTTTAAATCAACGTTTGTACTTAATAAACCATTGGTTATTTCTATAGTTTTTTTAAAGGTTTGTTGTGGATACTTCGATTGTTTTTTTATATTCTATGCAATTTGCTGAGATTTTTTTTTAAATTGCAGCAGGATAGATATCTGTAAAATAAATAGATACATAAATTTCATTACCAAATTGTAGGAATTGCTCATAACAATTCACTGTCCATTACTGCTTGAGCTTTGAGTAACTTTGAGTAACATCAGTCTTGGATTATACCACAATGAATGGATCAGAAATTAACCTGAGCATATTATGACTGCCTAAGTACTGTATGTGCAGCCAGCTATGACATTTCATATACCTGTCAAGGTCAGGAGATGAAGCAACTTCATTAAGTTGCTTCATCTCCTGACCTTGACAGGTATACTACAGTATAATCCCATGTTTCCTGCATTTCTGAGTTTAGTGTAATCTTCAGTGATACAGATGAAACAATTGCTTATGCTGATAATACAAAAACAAAAATAGAATGACAATAGGGAGAAACAGCTTCTGTTAAAAGGAAAGAAGGTGACCATAAAGTCATATGGGAGGATGTGTACACTTAAACAACAAAGTATTTTAAAATAACTGGATCATGGGAATGCATGTCTTAGAAGCACAGCCCAATATTGATCCATTAATTGCTACCAAGACCTTAGCTGACAGATGTTTCAATTAACTATACTGAACCTACAATAGTAGCTTTGCCAAGTGGTTTTCCAGGGTCAGAAATATGAGCTTCTGTATGTCAAAGCTGACTAAAGGCATCACTCTTTTTCCATCTTCTACTTGCCCATTGACTGCATTCCAATGATCTATCAAGTCAGTTACAGTATCAAGAAAACAAATACAAATCAATATTTGGTTCGGGCAAATGTCTTCTGGGAAATAGTAATCTCTGCTTCCCCATCTTAATACCCAGATATTACTAATACAGGAAGTTATTTGAGGATGGTCATGATAATAGATGTGCTACAGGATTCCATGAATAAGAATCAAATTATAGGTTATAAACTATAGTTGGTATAACAAGCAATGTGATCATTAGAAGGCTCTGAGGTATTTAGATAAGACCTGCTTTCTGTGTTTTAGAGCCATACTGGCTGAGGAATTGGGCAAGATTTTCTCCAAATGCCTAGGACAAAAGAGCATCCTATGCTCACAAATGCTGTGTATAAATGCAAATCTTGCTTTTCCTCATAGTGTGCACGTCAAGCTCTTCCACGGCTAGCTTGAATGAAGTCTTTATCATTTTACATAGCAATACACAGAGCACTATGCAACCCGTAGGGTTGCAACTAATTCTCAACTGAAAAAAAATTCTGTGAGTTCTACTTCCAATTTGTCTGGAAAGCATCAACTTAGAAAAGTAAGATAAAAAGTTAGTTACTGTTACATCAGGAGCACATTCATTTGATTCAAGCCAAAATTATATATTACCTGTAGCATTTAGATTTTTTTTTTGCATTTTCCTGTTTCTTTTCAAGCCTTTAAGTCAAGTAACTATTTTGTTTTTCTTTGTTGTTAATACTCTTTATTGTTAATACAAGGCATCTTCAACATGGTCCCTTCTAGAGTGTGGGACTACTGTATGTCTTATATCATCCTGAAAGTGAATTAGCATGGTGTAATGACTTGAACCTCTGATCAGGAGCAGAGCAAACCAGGTTTAAATTTTGATTCATATACTTTTGAGGTTCACTTCAGGATTCAAGTGGGACAATCACAATCTCTCAATTAATGCATCTCATAAATGTGTGGGAATAACTTGGAGGAAGAAAAAAACTATATACTTGTCCTTTATGATCATGAAGGGTCATGAGTTTCATATATAATTAATTTATCTATTTCTCCAAGAATAGTGATCTAAGTACTCTATTCCCTTATCTCCCCAAATCTTCCTCTATTTTTTTAAAATAAAGGGAAGTTTTATTTCTATATAATTTTAGGGGGAGGGGAGGGGGAAAAATCCATTATGAATCTGAGCATGTGTTGACTTACATGCCAGGAAGGTGAAGAATAATTATTTTGCTTGATTCTATTTGTGGATTTGATGGTGCTGACAACCTGTGATACAGGATGGTTGCAAAGTTTTTATCTGCATGTTAATATACTGGTCCATCAGTGAAATCTATGTTTGTGGTTGTGACAGCTACATGCCTCTTCACTTGAAATTATGAGGAAATAATCTACTAAAGATCTAAAATTCCTGGGCACAGTCCAACCAACGATAAGTGTTTTAAAACTTAATTTTAAATTATTGGTTAAATGGGTTTATCTGCATCGCCACAATAGTCTTCCAACAAAATGGAAGGGCTTCAATTGCAGATCAAAAATGTTTCAGTATGTGAAAGTGAGAATTATCAACCTAAACTAAGGAGTTTAATCCCATGCCTCTATTTTTGCACGAACTGTGATGTGTCTCAAAGTAAAGGAACCTAGGGCATAGGCTTATAGGTCTTGTCCTCTGAGAAAAGATAAATCCTGCTGAAGAATGGAATTGTCTTTTAACTTCATTTTACTTTGTGCTAGCTATTTTACCTTGCCTGATTATCATGTAGTGTATCTGTAATATGTGTAATAGATAACGTGTCTACTCATTATGGGTGCTAATTGAAAGGAGACAAGGCCAGAGTAATTAATCATGCTGAAGTGTGATGAGCAGCCTCTTCTGGGATTGCATATTTTGGGTTCATATGAGTGGTCAATAATTAAATTTATTTATTGTGATGCAAGCAGTTGCACACAATTTACAAATTACTCTTGTAGCTGCCCCGGTTAAATCAGGAGAATTGGAAACGCATCCCAGCATGGATCTTGCTTGATGCGCAGACAGTGTCCTTCACTCTGCTGGGCTTCCCCACCCCCACCCCAGGGGTATCTGAACCGTGTCTCTGCTGGTGGCCAACTCACCACTTTCTAGTATGTTTCTGTTGTTGCAATATCTTTGTCTGGGGTGGTGGTGGTGACAGTAACTCTCTTTCAGGTCTTATTCAGAGGAACAAGCTTAACTATAGAAATCTGTTTCCCTCAACGCTATCAAATTTATAGACATAAGCACAGCATTTCAAGTATCTGTTTTCAATATAAATTCAGAAAAATTGGGAAATTCTTCTCGAAGCAAGATCTCTCTCCCTCTCGGCATCTACCTTAGTGGGCACTCCGATGTTAAGAGTTAGGAAGAAGGAAACGAAATGTTACATATATATGTATATATTTTAACCAGATATAGAAATGAACTGCAGTCACTACGGCTGCATTTTTTTTAACTAAATGTGTTGAAATTTTATTTGGTAAATTTATTACACATAAGGTTCTTCTCCCTCCGACCCCCTTATGATATTCAAATGTTCTGAGAATGTAATTCTTAATTATACTGGGAGATTCTACTCCTGCCTCCATTCTAGAAAACGCTCTCGGCCACTTATCTAATGCCTGAAAAGAATTGAGCAATTTGTAACCGTTGATGTTAACATTTTAACACTATGGAAGTAAAGGACCGACGACAAATGTTCCCTTTCCGCTGATTGAAAAGGGAAGGTTTTGCCCCCGTGTCAATTTCCTTAAACTCATCAGCTCAACTCCAGCCAAACGAAACCGAAGTGGAAGCTCAACATTGTTAAAAGTAGCCAGAATATTGCCCACAGAAAAATCTCATTTTCCAAGCTTCCATCGGAGCCCTGATTTTCGATTGCGGAAAAAAAAGAAAGGCTGTGTTTCAGGAGGCGGGCTTCTGTTCGCCAGCAATGTCTTTTCTTGCTTCTTGCTGTTCCCTGCGCCCAGCCCATCACTTCAACCCTGCCACATTCATTCATCGCCGGTTGAGGTTTTCTGCAGATTTAATCGCAGCGTTATTTGTGGTTGATCATATCCATCTACCTGGCACTTGCCTCCGTTTCCCTGCTGAGTTAAACCCGGACAGGAGTAGAGCAGTATACACACAAAGAATTGGGTTAGAAATAAATGTAATGGCGAAGAAAGGCTGTGATATAAACCTTCAAACGGCAGGAAATCCTACATAGCGAAAAGAAGCGTGTAAACCAGGCTTACTCCTGTTCGGAAACGCGCATTTGCCGCGCAATCCCAGGAACCCTAAAAAAAGGAAGCCCGGCCAGGGAAAGGGCCTCGGGATCCGAACGAAAGGCGGTCCATGCAGTTGAACTAAGAATGAAAAGGCTGGGAAGTGGCTACCTCTTTAAAAGCTCTCAGTGATGGCCGAGGTAGTTAATTGCAAGCAGAAATGAATTTCTCCTTCCGTTTCTGATCCGCGCATTACCCCCCCCCCCCACACACACACGAGTGAACGCCGTCAGCTGATCGGCTGCGAGTTTGAGAGAGAGAGAGAGAAATGAAGATGAACGAATTTTGCAGCGCGCTTTGCTTTCAACTTTCGATCAAGACGCGAGTGCTCTCCACGTCTCGTCTCAACTTTTTATTTTCCCGGGGAACCGGAGGCAAAGTGGGGGGTTTTGTGTGTTTTTTTTTGCCACGGAGTTGGCAATGGGTTAGAAGCTAGCAAAAAAAAAGAGAGTTTGGGGGTTCGTGGGAACCGAGGAAGCAAAACAAAATACAATCTTTATCTCAAGTCTTTAGGCACATAAACCACTACGGTTTCTTGAAACAGACCGGGATAGGCTCAACTTATTTTCTCCACCACAGCCTTGAAACAATGGGTCGAGTGAGTCTCTTTACCGAGGAGGGTGTGTGAGGGAGGGAGGAAGGGAGGGAGGGAGGTTGGGCCAAGGTCTTAAGAGTTTTGGTCAGGCTTCCTAATTCAACCCAAATCCCCACCTGGTTTGAGAAAGAGAAAAGGGGTCGTAGCGAAGTAGTCGATAGGAGGGGGAGAACAGTCCATCACCCCAGCGCAAAGCTGCTTCTCCGCGCTCAGGGCCGTAGGAGAGACCCTAAAGGCTCAGACTTCGTGCTCGCTGAGAGGGAAGGAAAAAATCCCTTTCGCTGAGCCTGGCAGAGACCGCTAAGCGCTTCTTGCAAGTGGTCCTCCTTGGGGGTGGGGAAGAATCGTACACTGTTGGAAAGGAAAGCCTGTTTATTTTCGTTGTATCGAGCATCAAATTGCAGTGTTACATTGCTGTCTGGGGCGGCGATGAACCTTTCAGGGCAGAAAAATACCGTCTTTTGAAGACATCCTTAAAAAGTACAGATGGGGTGGCTGGATGAGCTGGGCTCGTGAAGAAAGGGGGGCTTAAGAGGCCTCTTTCTACGTTGAGCGGAAAGGGCTTCGGTTACCTTGGCCGGGCAGCTCAGAAAGAGAGAAAACCCAGGGGAGAGGTTTTGGATGGAAAGCCGAAAGTGCAACTCCCCTGGAAAGGGATCCACAGTCTCTCCAGATGCCTCGCCTATGATGCGAAAGACTAAAAGAAGAGGGATCCGACGGGACGGGACGCTCTTGCTGGCAGAGCCTCATAGCCCAAAAGCAAAAAGCAGACGCGGCTTGCGGGGGGGAGTCTTCTAGGCTCAGCGGCATCCCAGAGACTCCGAGATCCTTTGGGGTCCATTTTCCCCGCCCAGATTTTTTGAAAGAGGGCGCACCGGGATTGGCTGTGGGGGCGGGGCTTCCCTGCGGAAAGTGACGTCACGCCCTCTCCCTGCAGTGTGAATGAATCAAAGCTGCGTTCTCTGGACCAGCACTCAGCTAGCAGGCGACTGCTGCAGCATCACTTTCCAACCAGGATACAGTCAAGCTGGACTAGCAGGAGACTCCAAGGGGATCTGAAGCCAATTGGGGCCAGCCTTCTGCAAATCGAGAAGGATCGGTCCCCGAACATACTTCATTTTTTTTATTCTGAGTTTTTTTATTTATTATATTTTTAAATAACAATCCCCTTGGGTGTTTTCCCCCCCCTTCACTCAGCGTTTTCGTCTTCTCTGTATATTGAAATAAAATGATGCAAAGCTCAGCACTCGCCACGGAAGGTTCTGTCAAGGGGCTTCCAGAAATTCTTGGTGTGCCAATGCAACGTAAGGAATCTTCTTCTTTTTTTCCCCCTCCCTACTCTCTCTTTCTCTCTTCCACGTTAATTTGATAATCAAGAAATGTGGCAATTTGGAGAGCTTGACTGGTGCAGGGAGGATAGCTATTAAAAACAGCTGCGTTGTCCACGTTAGGAACGGGGGTAGAAGGTTCTGCCTGGCGGTATGTGTACATTAGCGTGTGTCTCTTAAGGGGGCCTTATGCGAGCGATCTTCCAAGGTTGTGACCAGGAGGACAGGTTGTTTTGCGGGGTTGTCTTTTTGCCTTATGGATCAATAAATCCTAGCGCTGAAAACAACAACATGCCAGATGGCAGCAGCTCACAGCTTACTATACTCACACAGGAGTGAGTCCCACTGAGTTTCATGGGTCTCTGTCTCAGATAGGCGGGTGGGGTGGGCAGGAGGTTAATGGTCAGGATCGGGCAGACACCAGAATGGCCTTACCGTGAAGTAGGGAGGGCTGAGCAGCGGCTTGCCAGAAGTTTGCCTCTGTCTTCTTGCTTGTGAGCCCATCGTTTTCCCTTCCATTGCCCTTCAGTTCATTTGCAGTCTCGTTTTGAGTCCCTTTACTGGGCCGGATGTTGCTTGCGTTTGGGGCATCTCCGGTTGGTGGTGGTGGAGGTTAGCTTCCTTCAGCGGAGAGGAGAATGCCGGGCCTGCATTTGCTGCAGACCCGAGAAAACGAGGAGCGTCTCTGCTGTGTCGAGAGAAGGCGTCTCTTTCACCCTGCAAAGAGGGGTCGGGTTAATTGCTGAAATCTCCCCTTGGAGGTTCCGCGGGTCCTATGAGATGCGTCAAGGAAGCGGGACGTGGATTGAAAGCCGGTGGCAGAAGCGGGAGCGTTTTCTTGCCTTTAAGGCAGTGTTTCTCAATCTCAGCGAGTTTAAGACTTGTGGACTTCAATTCCCAGAATTCCCCAGCCAGCTTAGCTAAGCTGGCTGGGGAATTCTGGGAATTGAAGTCCACAAGTCTGAAACTCGCTGAGATTGAGAAACACTGCTTTAAGGCAACACGCACAGAAGGCAATAAGGGGGAAAGGGCCGGGGTCTCTCGAGAATATTTCATAGGTACACCACCTCCTCGGAGGAGCGTACTTTTTCCAACCTGAGCTCCGCTATGAATTAGGCCTTGGTGAGCAACAAGCTTCTGTCGGCCTCGGTTCCCCTTCCTTGTGTCCCGGCGGATCTGCTCATCGATCCGCCCTGAAGCTGTGTTGAGTCAGAAGCAAGTCCCTCGGATTTTAAACGGGGCGGACCTTTAGGAAGAATCCCGCTCGGGCAGTGCTCGCCTTCCCAGAGGTGTCTTCCGAGAGGTGCGTCAATCTCGCTTCCAAGTCAGAGAAGATGCTTCCTGGGGGGGGGGGGAAGGAACTGGGGAAACTTCCTTCTGGAGGAAAGAGTTGCTGTTTGGCCTCTGTAAAAATTAGGTGCTTTGCGAGGACCGATTAAGCAAGCCAGGAATGCATAGATGGTGTGGATGGGAGCTTTCCGTTTTCTAGGCAGAAGGGCTCAGTCCCAGGCTGGAACAGGGTCTCCTCTTCCTTAAAGGCTGTCACTCTGGAGAAGGGAGGATTTCCACCGCGGGCTGCCAGCCTCCGCTAGTTTGTCTCCGTGCCATCGCACAACGTCGGTCCTCGCGGGTGCGCTTTGGCCGGAAGGAGGGAGCTCGTTAAGGAATCTGAACCTTCCCAGACAGGCCCCGGTGGAGCCAAAGGAAGGGCCTTGAGGTTCACTTCAGGTCAAGGGAAGCCTAGGAGGGGAAGATTAGGCGGAGCATATCGGTAGGTAAAATTATCCCCGCGAGGTACCTTGGCATCGCACCCCTCCTCCCTTTCTGCGTGGCTTGGAGGGAGCCAACCCTCCCCTCAGCCTGAAGGTCAAAGGGGCCCGAGAGTCTCCTGGGTAGCAACAGTCAGTGGCGCTGGGACTCGGCCAGGACAGATCAATTGCTCTCCCTCCGCCTTGTGCTGCTTGGGGCTCAGCGTGGCGCTCTGAGCGCGCAAGGCGGCCAGAGCAGCGCTGCGGTCCCGCGAAGTTGGCCAGGTCCTACCCAACAGTGGTTCCAACGGGTCGGGACCGGGCTCGTCGAGCTGCCCTGCCGCAGAGTCCTGTTTCCGACATTCCATCCTCGGCGGGCCGTTGTTGATTTCCTGGCCTCTTCGGGTTCTTCTCACGTCCACCGCTTCGGACGGCCTTCGTTGGGCGGGACTGGGCGCTCTCACCGGGCGGTGCAGGCTCCTTCGCCAGGGCAAGCCGGATGCTTCCCGTAGGCGTCCTTCTTCCAGAGGAGAGCACCCCCGCAAGAGGTGGCTCCCTTTCGCTTTCAGTCCATAGGAGACGACGGTCGCCTCCGTCCCCGCCCGTTGTACGGAGGGTCAAAGGGGATTCGGGGAGTTGTCTCAAGGAGGAGGCAGGTTCGCTGGCCCCAGGAAGAGGGAGATTGATTTGGCATGGGGATCTCAGGCCCGCGCTTCCTAAGCAAGGCAGCCCCGTCCACCCTGACCCTGTCCCCGCTGAACGGCTTTCCTCCATTTCCACCCAACAATTGCTCTAAGCTTGACTTAGGGCAATAGTTGCTTATTTCAGAAGTTCCAATATGGAAACAACAGGAGGGAGACTTTCTAATGGATCAGGCTGCCCGGTAAAGGAACCTGGCCAGGTTCTCAGTCGGCCCTGTCATCGGCCTCAGCCCCAATCGTTGCCCGAAAAGCGCCTGGCGGGCAGGTGAATTGGCCTGAGAACAGCCTTTCGTTGGGCAGCAACACCTTGGCGCCTCACCTAAGCTAGAACCTGACTTGGGTTGAGTTGGTTTCGCACCTCGAGTGAAGTCAGCCATTTTGAACCAAGGCGTTGCACCTTGTCTGAACCCGGTAGTAATGGCTGGTCAAGCTACCAGAGTTGAAATACCACGAATTTTAGGGCGATTTATGCCCTGACCTTTGGCTTCAAAACGCGAAGGTCATACCTCATCCCCCGCAAGTCTAGATTTTACTGGAAAGAGACTTCCGAGGGTTGATTTCACCGCATTGTCTTGATGCGGCCAACCTCTTAGAAGGTAAAATGGGAAGTGGTGAAACACGTAAATTGTGAAACCCGGATCTGGCATGATTTGAGGTGTGGTAGAGCCGAGAGTGGCAGGAAGACTCTCGTTTGTTGTTAACGTCGAACCGGCTTCGTTTCTTCATATTTTACCTCCTCCAGCTTTAATTTCTTTCCCCGCACCTGGCGTTTATTCCAATCAAGAATCCTTTCTTGATTCTTCCCTTGGTGGAAAACCATCCTTATCTTCTTCTTAAAAGTGCCACTGCAGGACAAGTCCTTTTATTTTCTTGGAAACCGGTTCCCACTAAATTAGGGAGAAGAAACCGACTGAGAGCAGAAAGGCAACTCGGGAACTCGCTGAAAACCATGTGCCCCAAATTTATAGCCTGGGTCACTGCTCGAGTTTGTCTAATGGAAAGTCAATTGGTTCCATTCAATTAGGCCTAGAATATAACTCAGAAAGTCCGTTAAATTCCAATTATCTAACCGCTGATGTGTGTGCATTCTCACTTTTTCACCTGCCTTGCTTTCCATGCCAAGAGCCGTTTACTTATCAACCGGCATTTTTCTCTCCTCAGTTAACAGTGGGGTTCACATCTCTCCCTCTCCATAGATATGCTCATATATATGCACACTTTCTGTACCTTTGCACACACAATCCAATGTCAAGTTCAATGCGCCTAAGCATACTAATACCGTATCAGCACGAGAGCTGTAGGTAACTGCTGTAATGTACTTTGCATATACCTTCCACACCTTCGCAGCTTTCCCTTTACTGACTACAAATGTGAGAACTGACAGCAGGAGTCATCGAAAGACTGACGTTTTACCTCTCTTTTGTTGGTTTGATGGGATATTTTAGTAGCAGTTTTTCTGCGCTCCCTTTCTCCATGGTCTGCACCTTCATAGCTTTTCACACACTATTTCTCTCCTTTCAAAGCTGCCTTGCCCAATATAGCCGTCTTGGTTCCCATCAGTTCTGTCCGTTCCCAGTTCTTTCTCATGCAGGAGATGTGGGACTCTGACGGGGCCCTTTCATTGCTGGCTCCTCACTTGGAGGCATAGTCAGATCCTTTCCTAATTATCCCTTCCTGTCTCCTCCGAAAAGGTAATTCTGGCCTCCAAAGGAGGGTGGATTGTGGACTCAGCTCTGCTTTTCCCAATATAGTGCTCCCAGTTTAGGAAAGGTTGGGTTGGCTTTCTAAAACATTTGGGAAACACATGGGTGAGGCAGGGTGGGGTATGGGATGTTCTTGGATTTGTTTTGAGCTCCCGAGTATTGCTGGAATTAGATCCCCAAAACACTTCGCGGAGAGGGAGTTGAGCATGGGAGTCAGTTTCCTTTCACTTTTTCTAATAACAGGAAGTAATCCAGGTTCAGAAGCCCAAGATTGGTGGTCCCAAATCAAGCCTCGGCTCATTCTATCTTTCTTCCCCATTTATCTCTTTCTTTCCTTTCCCCTACGACGTATCTCCAAGGCAAACAGATTGATATGAAGCAGAGGAACTAAAGGGCCTTCAGGTGTGAGCCCAGCCTTTTTCCCAGTTCAGAGCCCCCTTGGGGCAAAAGGCGCTACAGTGGAGAGGTTCTCTTCGGAAACAATTCTTCCCTTAGCACAGCTGACCTCTGCTCTAATCCGCTGTAATTGCTGGAAGCCTAACCGGGACCTGGAAAATTTGTGGAAAATCAGCAATTTTTGCTTAATTGTATGTCAGGCAATAACATATCCCTCTCCCCCGGGTGGGGAATAAAATCAATTTTCCGGCTTTCCCTCCCCCGCCGCCTTCCTGGGATTTTCTGTCCTGCACATGGCTTAGAAATGGAGCAAAGACTCCGTTTGCCATCCTCCAATCAGGCGCAACAATCGGCTGCGCTCCGTTTATTTTCTATTAGCGAAAAGCGAGGAGGGGCTAAGAGCTGGAATAAGCCGTGGTTAATAAGAAGCTGGCGATGCGTAATTTGCTTGACTTTTCCAGTCACATTGTTCTCCAACCGATTCGATGCAAATGTGCCTTAATTCGAGCAAAATGCCAAGTTTGCCCTCGGTGGAGAGAAAAACAGGGCAAGCAGGTGGGATGACTTCCTGGGTCTTGCTGTAGATAAACTGCTTGGGGGGGGGGGGGGGGGGGGGGGGGGGGGGAGGGAGGGAAGAAAGTCTGAGATAATCCACCTTTGGCGGTCGTGGGATAGAACAGATTCATCTAAGGCGCTAAACTACGATATCATTTGCTTGCTTGTAGGCTCAGATATGAGAATCTGAACATTATGTTCTATCCAAGAAACTCAGTTTGAGCGAAGCCTGATTGGGCGAGATATGTAAATGGCTTTAATTCTAATTACACACGGGAAGGACACATGTGTACATATTTCGATGGTTCTCTCGGATGGAAAGCTCATTTCTTCTCCACTTTGGTGGGTAGGGCATAAGTAGACTAACCGCTTTGCATTTTCAAGATAGATTCAACCATTCCCTCCCGCAACCCTCGAGTCTACTCTAGTTCCTCGAAATAGACTTCGGGGTGGAACCCGGATTTCATCTTAAATGTCCCCTTCTTCCCTTTCTTCCGATTTGATAGGAGGGAGAATTTCAACCTTTCGAGACAGATTAGACTCGAGGCAAAGTCTGCTCCCGGTTCATCACAGCTGGGATCTGCCTCAATCTTTTAGGAATAGCTTTCCGAGTTCCGAAAAGATTCGGATTAACCGAAATAGCTGCCGTGCTCTTCTCTGCTTTCCTGTCCAATCTTGATTCGGTTTTAGCGAGTTTCGATTGTATGAGTTCCCCAATTTATTTAACCGACAGTTCCTTTACATCTGCTAGTTAGGGCACTTAATAGATACAACGAGCAGTTTAGAGATACAAAAAACCAACCATCAGAAGCAAAAGATCAAACAAAGAGTGAAGGACGTAATAATTTAAAGACAGGCAGGTAGAGAGACAGCATTCAGGGTGGCAAATACCTTTTATTTTTTAATGGTATGCAACGGCAGACTATATATACTCTAACATGCACTTTTCCAAGTTTTTATTGCGCCGCCATGCAAGCGGATCGGGCCACTTATGCAGATGGGATGTGCCTGTAAGTGCAGGTCCCATGTTAAGCGCAGGAAAGATCACACTCGCGGGGACTCGGGGCCGGTCACATCCCGGAGGCTTTGTTTGCTCAGCTGCTTGGCGGTTTTAGGAAAACTTGGATCTCATCGGCAGGGAGGGGCTTCTTTGGAGTTGCTTACAATCGTTTTCTCCTTCTTGTAGAGTCTACAATGCTTTGTGTAAAATCGCAATTCCAGTTAGAGTCCGAGAGAACAGCCTGAAATAGCATTTCTAACCTTAAGCAAAATACTGATCTGGTATGTTTGCCGCAATGTACCTTTCCTCCCTCAAATTACTGTATTTTAATTTCATTTGGGACCAGAAAGAATAAGGGAAGGAGGGGGAAGTTATCTTCAAAACAAAGAAACATGGAATTAAATTACTGGCATATTTTTTAAAGATACGCTAATCTTCATCTTTCTCACCTTTTGTTTGGGAGAAGCTACAGAAAAAAAAAAGTCGCTCGAATTGAATGATCGAGACCAAAACAAATAAAACAAAAACCCTTGTATTTTCAAAACTATAGTACGGAAGCATAAACATTACAATTAAAAACGCATTCTTTTTGAAAGTCGTATTTGCGGGGGAAGGAGGAATGGATATATGGAATTCAATTATTGCTCGGTGTGTCAAAGTGATTGTGAGCCTCTCCCAATAACAACGAAACAGCCCTTCATCTCTCCCTCATCCCCAGGCGGGACGAAAGAATCCCGACCATTTTGGATCTTTGCTTGCGCCCAGATGAGTCCCTGTCCTCTGCGGGTGATGCTGACCCGGACGGGTGCTGGAAGGAAGGGGACGGTCTTGGAGGCTCGACCCGTAACCAGGGATCGGTCCTTCAAGGGCCTTTAGTGCTGGCCAACTTAATCCTCTCTTGCAGACGAAGGGCTCCCGTCAATCCATTTTGTTGAATTCCTGTTTTGGACCCGGTAGAAGGAGCAGGGATGCCTCGCTCCCTCCTTCCCAGCCTAGCCTTCCCTGGGACAGAACAGCGGCGGGCGGGCGGGCGGGCGACCTCCAGGAGGCGAGTACACCAATTCACCAATTCTAGGGGGTCAGGATGACGAAGGTTTCCTCGGGAGGTTCGAGCGGCTCACGAAGCCGCTGGAGCTGCTCGCCGCTTATAAGGGGAGAGGCAGCCCGTGCAACATCGGGGAAGGAGAGCAACTTTGAAGGGAAACGCAACCGAGAAGCCGTCCTGTTCCTTCAACGGCAGGCCGGAGGGGACGGCAAACCCTTCGTTTCGCCCGATCGGAAGCCAGTCAAGAAGCCGCCGAAATCTCCCTGCTGCTTTTCTGCCCCACCGCTCCCCTGGAGACCGGGGCCCAGGCAGTCCTGTATTTTTTTTTTAAACACCCCCCCACCCCCACCCCCGTGGGATTCGTAGTGAAACTGGGCCCGCCTTCTAAAGAAAATCCGGAGGGGGAAAGGAGCCGCCGTAGGATGTGGAAACCCTGCTCGCCTTCACTTCTGACAGGCGGGGCAGAGATGGAAGTTCGTAAAATGCAAATGAATTCAAATATATTTGTGCTTCGCGACCGAGAGAGTGAGCGCCGTGGAAAGGAAAGAGGTGGCCTGCCACCCACTCCGGCTCCGGGGAAACTATTCCGCGTCTCTTGGACGAGAGGCCGGCCTTCCCTTCTAGCGAATCCCGCGAGGCTGAAGGGAAGCGTTCAGCTCCCTTAGAGGCCCGGTAGGTGGCCATTTGGACCAGCGTTAAGAGCGCGTGGTAGGCAGAGAGGCCTTTTACCTCACGGGGAAGGAGCGCTAACCTCGCTGTGCTGAGGGGTGGGCAGGGTCACGAAACGAGGTAATACTGTCCCCGTTTCGGAAGCGCCCCAGAAATTCGAAGCGAAGAGCGACGAGGCCTTCGGGTGCTCCCCCCTCCCCCTCTTTGGTCTCCGAGGGGTTTTGGGCCCAGTGCGGCCTAAGAGGACCGAGAAACCCTTCGCTTTCCTAGATGAGAGAACATGACTTGCTTCTCTCCTCTAAGGTTTAATGGGTTTAATTGGCCGGGTTGTCCAGCAGGCCTCGAATGAGCGCTTGTCCTGAATTCAGCCATCTTCACCTTTCCTTTCCTTTCCTTTGCTTTCCTTTTGATTTGTGGATTTTTTAAAAAAACAAGCTTGTTTTTTTTAATCTGAAATTTTAGTCTCTTATTGGAGAAGAGAACCAGCCAAAACAGACCATGATACAGATGAGATGATGAAATGATGATAATGATGATAATAATAATTATAATTACTGCCTCCCAATTCCCTCCTCTCCTTTTATTGCAACAAAGTCTGTCCTGAATTCAACAAATAATCTACTGCAGAGCCTAAGGGTAGCCAACAAATCAAAAAGAGATTACTCAAGAGTTAGTCTGTAGAGTTGGGTTTTTTTGTTCTCAGAGCAATGACTGGAAGGACAAATCAAGATCAATTTCAATAAATCTTGCCCTCTGGCATCACACCCAAAGTGGTTTAAAAAGCAGGCAGCTTCTGTCCTAGAGAAGTCATGCTCAACTCTAATGAAAGAGATCATTCACTGATTGTACGTCAACAATTTGTGATAAGTAGTTATAAGTTGATCTATGTGGTATCAGAATCTTAAGAAAGAACACACATCTTACTCCTTATAGAAGTTTCTAAAGACTTTCTGAATATTGGACAATGAATTTGCTTCATTTCCATTTTATATATCTTTAAGAATAACTTTAAAATAATTTGGGTCTATGGAGGATCAGTTTTTGCAAGTAATACATTTAGAATTTTTCCATGAACTTCGTGGTAGCTCTCTAATTGCTGTTGCAATTGTACCAATTGTCCTGAAGCTTAGCTTAGTGGGTTTTGGATCAGACACATGATTCAGTGGTGTAGATTGTAGATCAATTTAAGATTAATGTTCGTGCATTTATTTTCTTCGTTCAGCAAAATAGTATCTTGGAAAAAAGAACTGTTGTATTGGAACAAATAGATTTTATTGTAGGAAAGGAACTTATAACTAGGTATTTGTGATAAAGTCAGTGTAAATTTACACCATATCAAATGGATCCTGTGGTCCTTCCTGTAGTACTTTTGTCCTTTAATTAACATTTGTTTGAGTTTCAGAGCCTGTATGGAAAATTCTCAATCTTTTCCCTCCAACCCCCTCTAATTAACCTAAGGCTCAGTCTGTTGGAAAGTTTTCTAGGTGAACCATATTTGAAGCCCATAAAAGCTTCAAATATGCTTTGATAGTTTTCCTGGACCTATCCTTCAAATCAAATGATGGAGACTGGGATAAATGTTTTCCTGAGCTTGTTTATTATGTCTAATGAATGTTGTCTGATAGACCACCTCTGCTTTTCTCCACAATTCTGGCTAGAAAGTTTTTTTTTAAAAAAAGGACAAGGAACAGATTTCAATATGTATTCAATGGGGGTTGATATGACTGAGAAAAAAAATCACAAAGTTAAGAAACTACTCTTGGACTCAAGAAGAGTCCTCCTAAAATGGTATAGAAATACAATTATTATTGCCTTTGCTATTGTTAATATAATTAATACATAATAAATACATTTCTTTGCTTAAAGATGGTGAATACTTTTATATCTCATAATATTTAACACAAGACATATTCCTGAAAATCATACAAATGACTTGATATACTACTACTGGTCCCTTTAACTACTATACAACACTGAATCTCATTAGTATTGATAGAAAAGAGGACTTAATTATCTGTGGTAGTTATTGTTAACTATATTGTATTTTATTTACATTTAAATTAAATTAAAATGAGGTTTTGATCTAGATTTAGCTGCTCTTTTGTGCTGCCCCAGCCACTTGTTGGCAAATATCCCTTGTTTTTAAGTCAATGGCCAGGTGCAGAGCTAAGTCTGAAAAAAGATTAGGTTCCCTATTTTTTTCCTTCAAAGCATAAATACATGCAAAATGAGACAGGTGACAATCCACAATGAAAACACTCTTCATCTATTCTTTGTTACTGATATGGTGCAATTAATTCTGAAACAACCTGATATTTACTTACCTAGTGACAAACTTTTTGTGTTTATGTCTAAGTAACCATCTATAGGATTGCACTGTATATGCATTGATTGGATACAATAATCATGCAGGGTTTTTTTTAATCTTTTGAATACATTACATTTTTATGTTCTGATATATGTACAGAGGTATTTGAATTTACAGTTAGTTTGGAAGGACATCCATCATCTTGCAAAAATATGAAATTGTGAAATAATTCTTTCAACTGAAGGATTGGATACTGTGTGGGATACTTAATTGTGGATAAACTCACATTTAATTTATATATATATATATATATATATATATATATATATATATATATATATATATATAGTGTTTTTCTATCAAGACATCTGGTCTACTCCAACATGTGAGAGGGGCATTCTGCTTCCTTTCGCCTTTCAGCTCCAATCCAGGAGCCCTCAAGCAGTCACATTCACGACAAATCATTTTATATCAAATTTATATTTTGCTGATAAATAAAGGGAGACTAGTATAGATCTATTTCAAGCTTTTTAGCTTTCATATATATATATATATATAAAAAATTTATAATGGTGTTGCTTGTCACATTTAAGCATATTGCAGTGTATATTATTTCACAGACTTTTCCTCAAGAGTTTATTAAACTGTTACTGTTTGGTTTGTATCCTTGGCTAATCTTCTACTTATTTGAAATGTCACTTTTATTGTTTCTATCATATTCCCTGAAATCTCATATTTATATGTCCTTCTTACTTTATAGGGACTTAACTGAACATTTTGTCTTATTTAGATAAAAAGACATTTGAAGAACTCTTTCACAGGGAGAGTGGGAGGGGAACAGTTTTAAAACAACAAAACATACAGATATGTTATAAGCCAGCTGAATAGTCAGCTATGTCCATATTTTTTTCTTTTCCATTCATGTTTACTCATGAACTTTCCTTGTCTGTGGAGTATATGTGATCCCTCATTAACCTGTATTTTCATTTAGAGTAAAAAATATTTCAGAGTTGATTATTTCGGGGGATTATCATTAATAATATTAATAATAGATCTATTTACATATCACTTTTGCTCCCAAATAGAATTTTGTACTTGTACATTCTGTTACCAATAGTGTTTCATCTCTTTAAATTCTCCATAGCCTGCTTTGGTTCAATTTCTCTAGAATTCATCACTTCTGTATAAAGTCAGAAGGTGTGATAAAGGCAGGAAGGGATATTTGCCCAAGCATGGTGTTGAACCTCCAGTTCTGAAAGCTGGAACCTTTTTTCAGGCACATTTTCCATTTGTTCAAGCATAATTTGTGCTCCATTGTAACAGAGCCAAAAGCCTTATCATAGCTTTTCTCCTAGATATCCTTCTCAACTCATTGTCTTCTACTTCCCACCTCACCATGTTTTCACATCCTAAATATAAGAACTTTGTCTTCTTGGTTCTGCTGTTCTTAAAGTATAATAAACTTTAATATATGCAATGGGTTTCTACCAGTAGAAAAAAAGTGCAGTCCATGTATTGGTACACTGTGCCCAAGTGATGTGGTAACCAGTTTCTTGGAACTGCATGAAATCTCAAGATAGATAAACAAGTAGCCTGATACTTTGCATACTCCCCCAAATCCTATTGATTCTGCATGCTCATCCCCTTAGTAGGGGGAATTTAAGTATCTTGTGTAAGGGGAGAAATTAAAAAAAAAGCAGATGAGTCTTTGAACCACATTTGGTGTCTTGCTGAAGCAAAAACCAAAGAGACACTCTCTGGTCTGTTTGGGGAAAGGCAGGGAAATCCAGTGTGCTAAGTTGCTAATTAACTCTGGTCAGTTTTCCCACTGTTCTCTTTGCCTAAGCTATTGCAGGTTCAGAAGTCTCTCACTAAGAAAGGAAGGAAGAGAACAGACCTACAAAATCATACAAATTAATCTGGGCTGCATTTTATAGCAGAGTTAGAAGAGTTATGAAGCAGAAAGACGATTGTCTGGAAGAATTGTAGGAATATATAAAGTCAGGAATATAAAAGAAGAGAGTGCCGTCATCTGACAAAGTCTGTAAACTAATAAAAGATTTGGTGAAATAGACGGCTGATATTGGATTCTACCCTAGATATATGAGAATTGAGCCATCTGTTTATAATTCACAAACAGCTGTTTTCTTAGGATCCAAACTGCATCTCTACCCAGCCTACCAAAGGATCCAGGGTGGGATACTTAGCTGATTTTGGAGTCTGCATCGGTGCAACACACCAAATGCATCCATGGCATTTGGTGCTTATGGTTGAATGTCTCTTTTCAATAGGAACTCTAAATGTAATGCTGGAAGGATTTTTGGGAAGAACCCTTGAGAATGAGCTGCACTTTTTTTTTCATATGAAGCAAGATGAGCAATTAAACTGTTTTAGGTTATCTTTAGAGGCAGATCAATTCATAAGGTAGCAGGAGGAAGGCTGCCTGTATTTTATGGTATTAATATTATGCAAACGAACAAGCCTCCTTTGAAATCAATATTAAGTTGTTCATGATAAAAGGAAGGTTACTGTGTGGGGACTGTGGCAAGATACGTTCTCTTGGGTATAGAAAAGTTCACTTGTTGAATATGTTTTCAAGTTATATTAATGAAACAACAAGAAATAGCTTAGCTTGACCTTCTGGAACTTTTATGAAACTTGTCATGGGGTCTCTGACTCTTTTTTTCTTACAGAAACAAGAATATATGGAGATTGTATTGTGGATGACAGCCAATGCTGTTCCAAGGTTCTAAATGAAAGCACTGGGATGACTGACAGATAAACCAGGGCAAAGGAAAAGACATAGTGCTTAATCATTTCAATATATTCCAACATTTCAACTTAAAGTTTTCTTGTTGTGTGTTTAGATAAGACATACAAGCCCCCTTGAGGCTCTCCTGGACAATCTATTCTAGATTTTCCCCTGTGCAATGAGTCTAGATTTTAAAATGTGCAATAGATTTACTGATAATACTTTTTATCCTGTTACATTATTGAAAACAAATAATGGTTTCAGTCACCATCAACATTAAGCTTGTGGCATGGTTGGCAGAGAGAACAATCACTATTCCCATTGTGAATCCACCTCAGATTAAAATAAGCGTGCTATATTGTTGGAAGGAAGGACTTTCTAGACCAACATTTGGCTGAGTTGTGGATTAGAGGTCTTTATGAGCCCATATTTTAAGATGGAGATTGCTTTGGCTTGCTGCTTACTTTATTCTTGCAGTTAGCAATTAATCACGGCAATTCTGTCTCTCGTTGTTAATAAGTGTTCATTTAGTTAACCTCTTCTTCTAGGGCACAGAGGGAATCCCCACCCTACCCAATATCTTTGCAATGCCAGCTATTACTTTTCACAAGTGTAATAGAACTGTTATTTAAATCTTCTGCTTCATGCATTTGAAACTTAAAGTATGTTAAAAGTACCACATTTAAGTAAGGAAAGTAATTCTCAGGAAGTATTTGATATTTTTAGGAGAGAATCAATCACAATCAATCTGCTTTAACCCAACAGTCTTTTAATTGCTTCTATACTTTGATCTTCCAGTCAGAGGTGACACATTTTTGTTTGAATTATGGACCTCTGCATAATGGAACACTTACAGAAGCATAACTGGACTGACTTAGATGAAACTGGGATAATAAATTAAGGGTATCATTGCCCTATAACCTATCTTTGTTTCATGTATGAATCCTAAAATTGAATTTAGCCAGGACACTCTTATCAGTGACAATATGAATTGTGTTGCTATTGTTATTAGTGTGTTTTCTTTACATATGCAAAATGCTATTGAAGGATGCTGTGACTTTATACAAGTCAGAGATTATGATTAGCCAGATGAAATTTGGAAAGGTACAGTATTCTTGTCATCTTTATTGGAAATGGGCAGAAATGGATTGCAGGAAGCACAGCTTGCCCAGGCAACATTGCTTTTCTGCTACTATATTCCAGCTTTAAGGGTTGCTAATGACTTTTAAAATGTGGCATTGTCTCAGAGTTTCATTGCTCACCTGGATATACTTCCTGGAAGCTCTCTCAGCTCTGCAGGAGAAGCAGACCCCAGGATGCAATTATTACAGGCAAAGTTTTATTGGGGTTTCCCACTGTCTATAAGTCTTGCCAAAGGAAACATCATTTCAGGCATTTCTAGGTTTTAGATCACACTGTGACTTCTCTTTCTCCCCTTTTGCAGTACTGAAATGGTTTTTATTTTATTGTTGCAATTTTATTGGCCTTCTATAAATCCTACCATTAATCAGAGTTACGCATCATCGCAGGTAGAAAAAGCTTAGTAATATGCAGCAGTCATGGATTGTCTATTCCTGGCAAGTTCCTCTTCATTCTGATCTGTTGGAATCCAAAACCTTCAGCCTCCATTGCATTCTGTACTGTAAACAAATTTGCCCTCATATATGGTTAGGGATATTTGACCTTGCTTTTACTCATGACATGGTTATCAGAATTGAGAAAACCTACTCCATCAAGAGCACTTTGCTGGGAAAATTGGCATCCAAGATCTGTTAGGCTGCTGTTTTACAGTGACTTGAACTTACATCTTAAAATAAGGGATAGTCTGAGCAGTTGGAGTGAAACAAGATGATCTTCTGATGAAAGAACAAGGAAAAGGAAGATAAAAACTAGGGAAAGCATATTGAAAGAACCAATGGAATAAAATATGTGCTTTTTAAAAAAGAGGATGTTTATATTTCCCTTATTTGATTTATTCTGGCATTAAATATTCTGTAATATAATACTTCATATAATTTTATTTTGCATTATAAAAAGGCAAAATAAAAGAATATATGTGTACAAATTAAGATAAATATAACTTTTGGATTTCTCAGTGAAAATCTATCAATCTCAGATAAGGTAAAACCCATAATATTTTGGAACATAGTTGACTTAGTCCTCTCTTAACCTTCTGCCCAGAAAGAAATTCTTCAATGATAGGAGACAGTCTGATCAGAATTAGTACATTAAAGAGATGTAGACACTTTGCATCTTGCTTGATGTGTCCAAATTGTTTCAGGCATGTTGTTTTAATTACTGTGTTTCAATACAAATTGATTGATTTTATTATTTAATTTATTACTATTATTTATTGTTTGTACATACTTCAAGTAACATGCAGTTGGTAGAGATTACAGCATGAATATTGCCATCCCCACCTCCATAATGGTAAGGACCATACAGAAATGTAAGAGTCATGTTATAATGTCTATAAAAGTTTTAACATTCAAAGTACTATATGAATGCTAAATTGCTATAAATAAATAAATTAAAATCTTAGGGTAAATAAATTAATCTAATTAAATCTGGTAGCCCTAATTTTCCTGCGTTCCATACTGCTCTAATTTCTAACTTGCAAAGTATTAATGATGTCATTAAAATACTCTACTTCCTGTTATGTACACAACGACTTCCTGTCACTGACTAGGAGATGTCATTGCCAACTTTGGCTTCAGCTCAAGGAGAACTATAATTTCCTTCAAGCCTTACTTTTGGGTGATGTTCAAGTTCTGCCCATTTGAGTGACATCACTGTTTCTATGGTAACTAATGCACTTCAAGGAGAAACCATTATTGGATTTTATTTTCTTTTTAAAAGGGGAACTAAAATCGGTGGCATAAACAAAATCTGCAATGTCAGTGATGCTATAAAGTTTTCATTGCCACTTATGGGGAAGAGCTGTATAACTCACTGACATCTTGGGAAGCCTACGCAGTCTCAACTAAGGGAAATAAAACTTTTATAGAGCTGAATTCTGCATTAATTATGGCACTGTCACCATATTCCTCATCAAAATACATGAGGAGGCCCCCCAAAATAAGGCAATGAGCATAACTTGCAATCTCCTTTCGCCAGGATCTGCAGAACACTAAGAGAAAACTGCACCATCTAATAGGGAGTGCAGATGAATGAGTTCATAGCAGTATCTACTTTCCAGGGGTGGTGGTTGTTTTTTTTACTTCCCAGCAACTTGATTGACTATATCTTTTTGCCAAATTTAACCATATTTAATGGTTAGGCATAGTTATGGCCTTTTTCCAATATATGGTATCTATCTCCTAATTGGTCCTCAGAATGGCAACTGGTGTTCTGAGATTTTTGAACCTGTTCCTAAACTGATGAGTGAACCATTGGTGCCTTCATCAATCACTAGGAATCTTTTTCATTGTATGGGCATGATAAACAAAAAGACCAAGAAAAAGGTGGGTGGAAGACAAAGGAAAAACCCCAGTTTCCATCTGGAAAGCATATCTACAAATTATAACATGTATATTTTGATTTCTGTTTTTTCCCTGTCTATTTTACTTGGGCTATTATATTTCCCTTCCTTCCTCCACATTTTTTCATTGCCTATTTATATGACCTTGTTACCACATTGTTACAAAGAAATGCTTATATTTCTTTTTAAAATAATTTGCTAATTCAGAAGCCACTAACCATCAGTTGGTCAAAAGCCTTGAAAATAATGAATAATAAATGCCTGGAACCTAAAAATAGTTAAAGTGGAGCTTTGGTTGGACACAGAACAGACATCCTGAATTGAGGAAACCAGAAAGGAAAGAATAATTATTTCCAAAATTTCAAAAGTGTGTCACTTTCAAGAGCTTAATTAATATCACTTTTTACTAACATAAACCTGCCCTGGATAAAATACAACAAGACTCTAAAAGCAAGGTAGAGATGAGAGGAGTCAAAATCACAATTCACAATTCAGGTAGAATTACAAAGGCAGATATGTACAAAATTGAAATGGTGTTGAAGTGCATATAGCAGCCCTACCTTTTCTTGCTACAATATTCAGATCTTTTCCAGCCTAGAGGGAAAAGTTGACAGAATCAGAGAGGACATGCAAAGGAGAACAAAAATAGTCTTGAAGAAAGAATTCAAGGGGCATTAGTTAAACACTAACTTAACTCTGGAGGAGGAGTGAGTGACAAAGAAACTCAAGATTGTGTTCCACCTTGATTTTCTTTGATGTAGGAAGGGGGAGAAAGAATCCAGATCAGGAGTTCAAGATTCTCTTATTACACGTGGCAGCAATAGAGTGTTAAAATATTCTTTTTAGAATTTATTCCTTGACCTGGCCTACCTCTCATTTCTGACAGAAGGAAAAGTGAGGTGTTGGGATGTATTGCTAACTCCCTCAGGTTTGGCACTTAGCTACTAGAGAAACAACAGATATTACAAAACAAAACCCAGATGCAGTCAACAACCTGGATGAATTTAGAGCAGCAGAACCTTCTGCCAACCTAAGGAAAGATGAGCAGGATTCTAAACCATTAGGAAAATGGCCCTAGTGCAGGGGTATCAAACTCACGTCTGTTGTGACCTAGGCCCAAGTAGTTATTACCAGACACCAGTCCTAAACAAACATTTTTTATTAGAACAGCTGAGAATTACTTCATTCTCAGTTTAGTCCAAATTAATTCCAAAACAAATCCTTCATAAACAGTCCTTCGGCCTTATCACAAACCTTTGTCCTCTTTGGCATCTTGCCAAAGGCTTTTATTGGCAAAACCCCACGAAGTTCAGAAGCGATCCCAAGAGCTGTTGCTGCTCTTTTAAGCCTTCTGGGAGGGGCCAATCATCTCCTGGCCTTACTCCCGAGTCATCCTTTTTGCTTTAGCTGCTCTTGCCTTCTGGCAGCTCTTCGCATGTGTGCATTAGGAACAGGCTCCTCCTGTTCCTCTGCCTCTCTGCTATCCGCCTCTGGAGGCTCCGGAGCCCGCACATTGCTCCCAGATGGCCCCGGCCCCATCTCTGCCTCCTATGCAGAGCCCTCATCCGGGCCTTCCCCTGACTCCAGGACTGGCCCATTGTCCTCCACACCCTCCTCACTGTCCGACTCCACTGCCAGCTCCGCAGGCTGCTGGTGGACCACAACAGCGTTGTCACGTGATATATCATGACTTTTTCTCCCTTTGCTAAACTGGGTATGGGTAGCACGTGATGCATCTGGCTCATGGGCCACAGGTTTGACAGCCCTGCCATAGTGTGTTTCAGTACTTTGGTCCATCATACGGTCCATCAGTGCAATAAATATAGGCAAGCAAAGTGCGTATGATCTTGATAGTAAAGGGCTGAAAACAAGAAAAATCCCTGTGAAACATTTTTAGTATGCAAAAGACCAATTATCTCAGAAGTGTGGTTGACATGACCAAAGAAAAAGCTACAATGTTTATCAGTTTAAAATAGGGACCAGCATATAGCAGATGTGGTTTTTTTCATTTCTACAATAACACATTTTAAAATGTTTAATGACACTTATTTTACCTCTTTAATGCTGAGTCAAATTAGATGAAGAACATGAAACCAATATATAATAATATATTAAATATCTTGATACTATCAAAATAACTATTAATACAAGATGAGCTAAAATTCCTATGCTCTACGTTTTTTTAATAGAAGTTATATCAGTGCATTTGGAAGGAAGAGTAACAATTTGGCATGGTCTCATCTCAAAATCCTGCCCCATTTCCTTCCAAAGCAACAGATAGACAGATATATTGATGGTCTCAAAGCTTAATTTGGACATCTCTCCCCACTTCCGTTTCTGATTTTGTTCTCACACAAATTCCATCCAGCCCAGTAAAAATATTGTTTGAGTAGAAAGAAATGGAAAGAGAGCTAACATAATCTGTTGTCTCTTGGGCAGTGGGGGAGGGAGTGTATTTGGAGTGGAAGGCACTTCCCACAAAATCATCTTGGATGTTTCAACTGTGTTTGACTTAGGGTTAAAAGAGTAGGTCCATTAGCTGGTAACCTAATCAAATCTGTGGCCACTGAAAGCAAGTTCAGAACATATAACTCTCTGTGTATATTGCAAAGAAAAAAGCTAACAGATTTGTTGGAAATAAAAGGCAGGTCTGTGGTTTATGTTTGTGAAACAGATGTGATCATTTATTTAAAAAATGGTAGAAGAATCAGCACAGAAATGTGTCTATTTTATATTGTAAAGAGACAGCTATTTTCTCTGCAATTTGTTTAGCTTTTTTCTTAAAGAAAGAAAACATTTTTTTTTCTTATTTAAGTCCATAGCTCCATAGTTGGTATCCTGCTTCTGATATATTTAAGCAACAACTTTTTTCACACGGTTCATTACCTTGCTGACAGCTTCTTGGATTTGAAGGTATTTTTCCTAAATTATAATATAATATTGTTTTGGTCTTGAATGATCTCCAAGCATACTTTGAGATATGATATTGCTGATTTTCCCTTTCCTCTTTAACACTCTTCTCATTTTTGAGACATTTCCTCTTATGAACTTTATTATGGTTTATGTTGGACTTCTTCACATGTACCTTACAACTATTTTAATTATTTAAACTTGTTCATAAATTAGAGAAGGATTTGGGGAAAGGATACTTTACCATTTATCTCAAATGATGTCACAGAGCAGCTTTCTGTAGTACTATACAGTACTCCCCAGCTGTTCAGGTCTACATTTCCCACCATTCCTAGCTAGCTCATCAAAGGGCATGGCAGGCCCTAATTTGGAAAAGGTATTTGGAAGGCATTATCTAATAAATTGTTGTGAACTGAAATCATATTTCATATAGTGCTCACTACTGGTACATATACCACTGCTGAGACTGTTGGTTAGATGGAATCCATTTCCCAGTGGCAGATTATCACAGTCTTTGTTGCTGGAACAATGCAGTGTCATTTCAAAGGTCTTCTGTGGAATGGAGTTGATGTTTTCTCCAACAATGGAATAACAGTTGTATATTCTATGCCCTAAGCATCCATGAAAGAGTCCCTACCAACTTATAGTTCCATTCGGGAACCTTTGTTTTGTTACCATCTGACATTCTGAAAGACAGCGAGGCATTTTGAAATTTCAGAAGCAAGGTATACAGGATGTTCTAATATTAACGATGTATAAAGGGCCTAATTAAGACTCTTTTGAAATCCCTAATCATTTCCAAGAATGTTGGCCAGTTTATGGCCAATCTATGGCATATTTAGCATTCTAATGTTTCCTATTTATTTTTCAGTCCAATGTTGAACAAAAGTCCATTTTAAAAAAATCAGATTTAGGAATTTCAAAAGGAATTGTTACAAACCTCCTAAGTTTTAAGCAAAACCTTCTGTTAAAAATTTAAGACTTGCAACTCCCTGAGCAGGGAATTTTCCACTTCACTTGTACTGAAAACTCTGGAAAGAAACAGCTTTCAAGGGATTCCACAATGCTTCATTACAATTTCAGGGCCAGGAACTGAAGAGGTAATTTGGCTTTGAAAAACAGGATTGTTAACATGACTTGGGGCTCAAGAATTTAGCTCTTTACCCAGTGGCACTAGTTTGTAACTGGTCAATTAAACAGCAATACAAATCTAATTCTACTGGGCTGGATAACTGTCTATTCTTAACAGACAAACACAAATGAAGCTTCTTTATTCTAATAAAGTACTGTATTGTAAAGATAAAGTAAATATTACATGCTATAAACATTAAGTGGAAATATTTATTGCATTGAAGCATTAGATTTTAATCTGATCACAAGGTATAATTTCACTAACTACCGTGTTTCCTCGAAAATAAGACCCTGTCATATTTTTTGAACCCTGAAATAAGCGCTTGGCCTTATTGCCATGCAATAAGGCATTCAAAAGCCCGATTGGGCTTATTTTCAGGGGGTGTCTTATTTTGGAGGAAACAGAGTATTACTATTATAGTTAAATTACATAATTGCTAGATGGAAAGATAGGAGAATAGATCAGCAAGATTTCTCAGGACAGATAATTGTATTTAGAAAGTCAAAGTGGGCATATAGATTTTTCACTGAAGCCTTGTTTTATTTTCATGTTTTGCTAGTCATTGGAGGGAAATACATTTTATAGTTTAGTTGATTTATTTCCTATCAAATGGAACAACAAAGTTTTTAAAAAAGAAAAATCAAGTCTGGATAGTTTTACATGTTGTTATCTCTTTACTGATAGAAATGGTATTGGAGGTAACGATGCATCCATAGGAGGATTCCATGCCAGTTTGAAAACAGTTCCTGATTTGTTCATACTCATAATATAGACAATATTGGTGAATGAGACAATTTCTTTCCAACTCAGCTGATCTGGAACTCAATCCTAACAGTTCTAATTTTATTCTTGCTGAACATTAACAGAAAATCTTGCTTTGCCACACCACCTAGCTCATGAATTCAAGCTTATTCTTTCTCTCTTTTACCTGCTTCCGCCGGCTTTAGTATAAAAGGCAAGTACAACAATACATCCTTAAGCAGTAGCCTGGTCTTCTGGTGAAGCAAAAGGAGAAGGAATTCAAATTCACCTTTGACTTCTTTGTCTGGGCTAATAAACCCACAAGAGATGGTTTCAGGGATCTGCAATTAGTTAAATAGCCCTAGAATTTAGATCAAACTTGGCTATGATCTCTGGCTGCAAAAATGCTGATGTGCTATTATTTTGGCTTCACAGTTCATAGTAGTTTTTAAAGAGAAAGAATAGCTCTTTGTAGCCAAGGAAGTTCTCCTTGCAGCAATGGCTCAGATTGAGGTGAGTGGATGGGAGACATTGACCACAAAAACTCACAGCTTGTATTGCAAATGAGGAGGCATGACACACTAGCTACCTGTTTCCATTAAATTTGGGGTGGAATGGTGGAAATTGATTTTGGTTAGTTTAGGAACTGTTACTAACTGTTAACCCCAAACCTAGGACATGCTCAGAAAATAATTATATATCTTCATTTAATAATTATCCTAAATAGCAATCCAAGAATTACATGGATAGTGAATTAATAGGGCATCTTGGAATACTGAATGATCAATTAGAATTTTAATGCCATTTTGCAAGCTCTTTAAATCTTATAGAGAGATCTCTGTAAAATCGTTAAAAAGCATTCAACGAGGGTGACAATATATGTTCAATATTTAATGTCGATTCTGTATATGTTGTGCACATTTAACATTCCTAACAGAGAATTTTGTTTAAATTTTGGTGAGAAAAAAGGCAGGCAGTTGACATTAATTGGCATTCTTTTTCTTCAAAGCTTAAATGCCAACATTGTGGAAAGGGATAAGAAGCACTTTTTAAAAATTTCAACATGTGTTTATATTATTTTTGTCATCATAGCTGCAATCCCCCAATTTTCCTTATTTTCATTAAGACCAAGGAAAAAAAATATCCCAAACCGTTCCAGTAATGCCAATGGACAATTAAGGTCCAGAGATCTTGGTGTGGGATTGATCCCCATGCTTGCTCCCTGTTTTTCTTATCACTGAAAATAAATTAGTGTTGAGAAAATTATATGTGGGGTAAAAAGCATGATCTGGTAGTAAACTGTATTTAATATGAAAACCATGGAATAGGAGTCTATAGCATGTTTGTGTGTTTTTGAAAAAGGCCACTTTCCAATAGGCCCATATTTGCAGCTAGAGACAACTGTTTTAAGAATGGAAGGTTATATCATATCGGCATAATTTCCCATTGTATATACAATTCTTTCTTTAGTTATACTCTCCATCTCTCTTGCAGCTTTTTATGCACTGCAAAACCTTGCATTAATCTATAAGCAAGCCTATAGAATAGATGTTGAAAATGCACAAAAGGCCCAGCTTTTATTAGGCAGCCATCTTAGGGGAAGAAATTAATGGTAGGAGTTGGAAGACAGAGCAGAACTGAGAAAGAACACACTCTTTAAGACAGCCTGATAACCTCAGGAGAATGCTCTCCTATCATCATTGCTGAAACTTGATTTCAAATCCTGTTCTGTTCTGTTCTGTCCCTGGGACCCTACTTTTTATTTCAGCCAGCGGGAGAAAGATGGGAGTTCATGATTCCATTTTCAGTCCTCTTGAGAATTAGAATCTTTTTTCAGCAATAGAATACTTTTCAGTAAATAAGCCAATCAGTGGTTCTGTTTCATTGGGATTTCAATACAAAAGCTTCTGAGATGCCTTTCTGGCCATCCAGAAGATTTGTAGGAGCATAAAAAGGCAACAAATTCTTCATATTTACTGTGAGTCAGTCTCCTGCCATTCCAAAACTGCCTCCTTTTCCCGAAAAAGGAGGGAAAAGAGGGGGAAGGAATAGAAAGAAGCCTCTGATGCATAAACATCTCTTGAAATATTACACTATATCTGCTCTGTGGTTTGCTTCTTCAGAAATCAATCTTTCCTTCAGACATATATATTAGAATTTATGTGCATTGCTTTTACTGGGAAATCTCCCCTGGCAGACTTTACAACATCTTCCATTATTTGGAACTATAGGCAAACAGAAAAGAGACATGAACTCACAGCTCTTTGCAGCTGTATACCCTGTATTTGTCCTGCAGACACACGACTCATGTAGAGACAGAGTGCACAATCAGACTATATTTTACTGGTCTGACTAATAAGTCTGAACTTGGTCACGCAAGCAGGATAGTGGTTAAAATTCAGCAAAATGGTACCTTCTGCCAGGCTTTACCCCTTTTGACCCCAACTGCATCTCATCCAACACTTGGCATTCTTGACTCCCCAGTCTTGGCCTCACATAAACAAAAAATTGGCAGTTCCTGTCTATTTTTATTTATAACCATTGAAGAGCCATCTTTAATTTATGCACGGCATGTCAGAAGAATACAAAGATTACACCAATTCTAGGAAACTCTGCCGATTTTCTGTGACATATATGTTTGGTATTGTAAAATTGAACTTAAACAGCCCTGAGTTTCATCTTGTCTCTGGTTTCCCAAGAACAAATATTTTTGATTTGTTAGACATGTATTACCTATGTAGATTTTTGGCACTGATTTCAATCACGTCTGGAAATAAATCCTTCATTTATTGTATATATGTACCAAAGCCCTAATAAAGGTTAAGAAGGTTGGAACATCTTATGGAGGCAAAACCATCCATCCAATTTTTCTAATCTCCAGCTGTCCTGAATGCTGGATCTGTTTAAATACTAAGATCATTTATTTCTCTGTACCTTGTTAAAATGGTTGATAAAGTATAGGATGATCATGTGTCCTGTTTTACATAGGACAATCCTTTATTTGAAGAGCTGTTGAGTACAAATCTGGTTTAAATATGAAGCATAATAAGACTGGGTATATGAAGCCATGAAAGGCACCATCCTTATTTGCTGTCTGGGTTGAACGGGCACAAAAGTCACAGCCTCTCCCACTATGGTGCAATGTACTGCATTTCTATTGTAATATTATGTCCATTTTTATCTTTTTCTTGGGAAAATGTAGGTCACCTCATTAATTACAGGATTTCTCAGGATGGAATCCAAACTTAGTGTGCTATTCTTTCCAAACCATTTCTTGCTAGCTTTTAGTGACAGAAATCAGTCAGACAGAAATTAGCAGGTGAAGTTTCCTGGGGTATAAAAATGATTGCAGTAGAACTGTTACTGATTAAATGTCTGGATTCCACAGTTTGACACAAGGAATTGTGCCAAAAGGAAGGGAGGAAGGAAGGAAAGAAGTAAGTAAGTAAGTTTGAATTTGAAAAGGATTTTAAAAGGAAGACGTTTAGTATAGTCACTACAACTAATTCTTCAGAGTAGACTGATCTGAAAGAAGAACAAAAATAATCCCATCTGTTAGTAATATGAAGATCTTACATTGCGAAAATAGAAAACCTCTGAAAAAAGAGTTATGACAGTGTTAAAAGTTTAAAGCCTTTAAAAGCAAATAGTTTTGTTTTCATTGAATCAACATGGTTGTTTCCCTAGTTTCTTTTAAGCATTTTCTAATTTAGAAAATTAAGAATCTGCATATTTTTACAATGCTGCACAGCCTTAATGGCCAGCGTAGACTATGTATGCTGTATGTTATGCTGTTGTCTGGCTACTGTTTTAATCAAGATTTGATAACATGTTCCATATGATAAGAAAAACAGAAATTATTTTAAATGGCAAGAAACTGAAACAGTCCAAACTGTAATGTTACTTTTCTTTTGAATTTTAGTCATGATCCCAAATGATAACAATGTATTATGGAAGTTTTTGAATATCCTTAATAAACATGGTTTGCCTTGGCAGAAATCTGAACATCCCAGCTTTAATTTCAGAAAAGAAATCACAAACTAAAATCGGGGAAAAGGATCATAGATCCTACATGAGTTTCTTGTTCCTACTTATTATGTGCTTTCCAGTTTTACCCTGGCCTTGATGTCTTACTCTTTAATTTTTTTTAGCTGCATCAATACATATTACATCCTCCCAAATTTGGCAATTTGACTACAGAATTTGGGCTTTTCTACCTGCAGAGCCTAAAATGTTTAAAATTACCAATGGTTTATGGATGAATAAATGATAGAACTTGTATTCAGTCTTACATTGGGTAAGACTAAATACAGGTAGTCCTTAACTTATGACTACAAGTAAGCTCAAAATTTCTGTTGTTAAGTGAGACATTTAAATGAGCTGTGTCCCATTTTATGACTTTTCTTGTCACAGTTGTTAAATGAATCACTGCAGTTGATAATTTAGTATCCTGGTTGTTAAGTGAATCGGCTTCCCTATTGACTTTGCTTATCAGAAGGTGCAAAAGGTGATCACATGACCTTAGGACACAGCAATTGTCTTAAATATGAAATATGGCCAATCATCTGAATTTTGATCACATGATCATGGGGATGCTGCAAAGGTCATAACTTGAAAAATTAATTTTTTCAGTTCCGTTGTAGTTTTGAGCGGTCATTAAACAAACTATTGTAAGTCGAGGAGTACTTGTAAATGAATTTCAGACTGAACCTTGATTATAAAAGTTTCCAAGCTTTTTAAATGATACAAAACAAGCAAGATGTTGACTTTAAACAGGCCAGATTTGTTTGTAAAGTATAGAAGCCTTTGAATCATCTCCAGTGATAATATTATACTAGAATCTACATGGAAATGATGGTGATGGACATGGTGGTGTGGAATTGTTGCTGCTTAGAATTTAATAGCAGCGAGTGGGGCTGATAAAAACTGGAGGAAACCAACACCTTGCACTTTTTCCCCTGTTAAAAATGGACATTCCATGATCTTCATGTTCAGGTTTCTGTAGGTTCCCTTCACTGGGGAAAAATGCGGGAAAGAGAATTTTAAGTTGGAAATAATAAAACAGGGCTAAACTTACAACCTCATTCCCATGTGCTTCAAGTACCTCCTTCATATTTAGTTGTGCGCAATTAAATCCCCCCCCCCAGTCCCCTCCACCAATCAGATCTGCCTGCTCGCTGCAGTCTTTTCATGCTTTGCAGAAATGTTTGTTGTTTGTTGCTGATATTGTTCTTGTTCTTCCTTTGCCAGAGATCCCCCAGTGTGCCGGCTGCAACCAGCACATCTTGGATAAGTTCATCCTGAAAGTCCTTGATCGACACTGGCACGGCTCCTGCCTTAAGTGTGCAGATTGCCAGATGCAGCTGGCAGAACGTTGCTTTTCCAGATCTGGAAGTGTCTATTGCAAGGAAGACTTCTTCAAGTAGGTACAGAAAAGCTATCCAAGATGCCTTGGAAGGCTTGCAGGACTACTGTCTGGCCACGGACAATGGCCTGAAATGCCCTTGTTTTGGGGAGGTGGCAAGGGGGTAATTGAGGGATGGTATAGTGGAGTTGTTAAAAGGAGCTAAAAAGATGCTAATTTAAATGTCAGTGCAGTCCTAAAATGGCATTGCCTCTGGCAGATTATGCTGATGACTGAGCTCAGACTTACAAGATCTTTTGAAAATACTATTGCTATGAGGTTTTTTTTAAAAAATTATTCATAAACTCTTATCCTGATGCTATGATGACTTCTATATGTAATGCTATTTTGGAAAGGTATTTTTAATGCAATATAAGAATATGACTTCAGCCAAGAATATCTGTTCCTGTTTATATTGGGAAGGTGGGGGAATGTATTTGATTTGGATTCTCTAGTCAACATTTTCTTGGTGTTGGTTATTCAGGCTGTAATTCCATGTGCCTTTCAATTCCATTGAATTCTGTTACTTTTTTCTGTACTGACCCATATAGGATTGCCTTATCAAGGTCCCACAATCCTATTCCTTTAAGATAGAGTCCCTTAGGATGCTTGGACCATCTGCTTGGTCTTCTGGTGCTAATTCCTAACTAAGCCTAGAGCTGGGGAGGGGAGGAATCAGGCAGGGGAGAGGCCAGGAATAATGTTTGTTTATAAGTCACAAGCCCTGCAGTGTAAGGGAGAGAGAGCAGAGAGAGAGAGCAGAAAACTTAGAGCAAACATCCTACTCAAAGAAAGCTTAATCCAAGACATCCTCCAGCATTTACCAACCCCTTTTGCATTGAAAATGAATTCTTTTGAATTTAATAATTTGTTAATCAAACCCTGATTTACTCCGTACAGCTGCTTTGTCCCCAGGGGAAAATCTAGGCATGAGATGAGTTGGCTGGAAGAAGGGCATGGCCTCTGAGATCAGTGCCAAGGAACTCAGTGGCCTTGATAGTTTGGCAGGCAGCCAGGTCAGGCCTAGGACTGGCAGAAAAGAAAATAGTAGGTAATGTATGTCCACTCTGGAATCAGTGGGGGAAAGGCTACCTAATCCACTTAGTTATTTTGATGGACAATCCCAGTTATTAACATTTTGGGTCTTGGTATTTAATATTTATTTGAATGTAAATTAACAGAAAATAAATACTAGTTCACTAATTATTCCATCTGTAAAGTAAATAAACATTTCTAGCCTGCCGCTAGTAAATAACTAGTTTCTTCAGAATTAATTGTTTACAAAGATAGGCTAGAAATATTTGATTATTTTATAGAACTGCAGAAAAAAATAATGTGCGTGCTTAGGTTTTGTTTTGTGTTAGTGGCGCATTGCTATCAATCTGTCATAATCCAGATTATTTATTTGCATAATTTATATCCTGCCCAAGTCTACAAACCTTGAGCAGCTCACATAAAAACATCGTAAATATCATAAAACAATCAATTTAAAACAACAGGGATAATTAAAGTAGCACAACACATCTAACAAAACAGCCCTCCTGAATTCTAAAAGCGCCAAGACCATATACAAGGTTTTATAACTCAAAACCAACATTGAGACATGGAAGCATCCTGGAAAAGCTGTTGATCTTTTATCCCTCTGTGCTGAAAACTCAGTTGGAGAACCATGCCTTAGAAAGACCCAGAATTGCATACTTACATGAACATAAATCTTGCGAAGTTGTGTATATATTTGCATTTATCAGATATTCTTGCATCTGCTAATCTTGGGGAGGTCCAATGGCTATATAGAAATCTCATTCTTCAGCATTGAAATGCACCTGTGGCCAGAGTTTTCTTAAAACCTTTTTCTCTCTGTGATCACTTTCAGTCACTAAAGAGAAATACTTGCTTTTAAAAAACTGACAGTGAAAATGTTCAGGAAGCTATCCTTGCTATGCACAAAAGCAAAGCCTAGAGGCTTTTGCTGCATATGGGTGATGATTCACAGTACCCTTCTCTCTGGAAGTCTACCACTTGCCCAATTTGCTCCAACTATGAATCTAGAAAGAGAAATGCTCTTGTAAAGTAGATTCCCAAGTACACGAAACATACATATTGCCGGCCAGATGATTTCTATCTGTAGGATAGAACCAGCCCAGCTCAGTATACAGGTGAAAGGAAAGTGTAACCCAGGAAATGATGCCTCCTCCTCTCTTTTCCATTATTTGGCTGTATTGCTTGATATCAAAAGCATCTGCCTGACAATCTTCCCTCCCTCCCTTGCCATTAGCAAGGGAAGAACATGTGACATGTGATTGCATGTATGCAGGAGATTAGAGGGGGGAGAGAGAGAGAAATAGTTCTTTGCAGATTTATAGTGTCATGATGATGATGATGCTTTCAAGATGCAGCTTTTAGGGTTGTTGAAGGATGGTTGCAATAAAAAAGAAGGTATTCCTAATTTGACTGATTAGCTTCATCGATATGGTTAAACATGAGGTGGCAGCATCCGGAAATGGGAGACTAAGCATACCAGGTAGGCTAGTGTCATTTTGGAAGTCTCTCTTACAACCTTTTTACTACATATTTATCTGCTTATTAACTGCAGGGGATTTTATGAACTGCAGAGGGTCTTGCAACTACTGGTAGAAGCATAAAGGCATGTCATCACTCCCACCATTTCATTCTGCTGGCACTGTGTAGACCAGGTCCAACAATTGGGCAAGGTGTGGGAAGAAGACTGTACATGCAAAATATCTTAATGGAAGTGCCTATGGCAGTCACGGGCCTTCAGAGAGCCTGTTGGACACACTGCAAGCAAGGGGTAGATTGCCCTAGAAGAGCAGAGAAAGAATATGTGGGTATGGGGAGGCAAGTGAGGGATCTCCGGAAGGAAGATCTAAAACACAAATGAAAAAAGGGAATGGGATGCATGTGCTTTCCCCCTTGCATTTAGGGACCCTGGTGGTAAATAAACAGGATGTACAATTTATGTACTGTTTGACAATGGAGCTGGTCCTGGGTTTGTGAACTGAATCCCCCAGAGATTTTCCAAGCAGAAATTCTTGTAGCTCTTGGATTATTTACTCATCAAGCCTGCCGCCAACCCAAAGGAGGAGTTCTAACAGTGGACCTCCCTCCCTTTTAGGCCATCTAAGTAAGCCACTCTTACCCTTGCCCCCATTCCATAATGTGCTCATTATGTTCCTCGGCTAAACTATAGCACTTGCTGTAAATCTTCAGGCCATTTTTTTTTCTTCCTAGGTAAATTTCTAAACTGTTTCTCAGCTTCTAACTTACAAAACTCCCTGAGTTTTGCATCACATGGACACAGCAGCCAATTTTTGATCTGGCATATCTTCCTTCTTTGTCTCTGCTAGTTCCAAATACGATTCATTTCCTCCCTCTCATTCCTCCTTGTCTCTCCCTCCTTTCTGCATTACCCAAAGTTGAGGTTTTACTTATGTTTCTGTCTCTTCCCCTAATAGATTCCCATTGCAGTATTCTTTTTATTTCTCCTAACTATTTCATCCATGCTTGGTCTCACTCTGGTCAAACTCTTGCTTGCATCAATCAGTATCTGAGTGAAATTGCCCAATTTCAGACATTTTCCCCAACTTTACTACAACTCCTTGGTTAACTTCACTGTTAATGTATACATACTTAGTTACTTACTTACTTACTTATTTATTGACTTATTAGGAAGTCATAAATAAGTAAGTAAGTAACTAATTATGTATACATACTTACAAAACACTATTGGCCTTGAACTCAAAGAAATAATACACATGAATAAAAGAGTGAGACATGAAAACCAGACCGCTCTGCAAATTCACCCCCCCTTCCTTAAAGGAATCTCAGTTCCACACAATAACTCTCTAAATCCATGCCTGTTTCTCCTTAAATTGTACCAAAATGGCTGGCCCTATGTAACATGTGCAGCCTTTATGTCTGTCTGCAGGGGTCTTCCATAAAATGTCTTTACATATGGCTGCAGATAATACTTTTCTCTGGGAATCTATAGCTTTTTAATCCAGCAGTTAATATCCCACTCATTTTATCAGTTATTTGGATCTCTCTGGAGAATGGGAATGGAAGTAAAAAAAATGGCTGCTTGATTTGCTGAGCATAACTGCATGTTTCCTCTTAGTTAAAACCTCTCTAATGACATTACATAAGCCAGTTTTAAAGGAAGTAATGGCTCTCGTGTGGACACCAGTCAGCATAAGCTTTAGAGCCAATTCTGTATTTAATTCAATGGAATAATATTGTTGGACAAATAAGCATTAAATTGTTATGAAAAATAAAATGTGTATAGGAAAGGGAAAATGGTTAAAGCTGTGGAACTTTTATTACAAATACAATTCTATTGGTACAACTCTCTATGGTTGAAATGTTCCCTTTACCTGGTTCATTGTATTGAGCTTTTTCCTATACACTATGTGGCTATTTCCTGACCTCATGTATAGAAATAAAATATTAGTTCTGATTTAATATTCTTCAGCAGATATGGAAAGCAGATTCAGGATCCCTAGTGATAGAACCTATCCTTGTGACTTGGGTGATTTTGAAATTTTGCAATACATCCTGTTTTATTGTCCCTTTTCTAAGGACCTAATAATTAGCAATATTGTTGGGACCTGATGAATTTTTCATTGACTGTTGAGGGTATGAAAATGTTTTGAATTTAGTTTTGAATGTAAATGTCCTATTCGAGTTTGAAACAGTTGTTTTCAATGCAGTATGGGTTATTTGAATAATATTGGAAGCATTTCAATCTTGAAGCAACTGCTTGAAGCTCAAAACACTTCCAGAAAGGTAGGAACATTGTGTTTGAAATGCAAAATTATTGTTCCAAGGTGCAAAATAGGGCATTTTAAATTCAGAACTGTTTGGAACTAGAGCATTTTTTACATCATTATCCGATACCTTCTGCATGACCAAAAACCAAATACCATATCACACTCAAAACTGCTAGGTTTTCTTAGTCCAAATTGCTAGGTTTTGTTACTTATTTGTTAGCAAGTATGGCTGCATATATGTCAGAATCAGAATCTCCTGCTTATATCATTTACCATATGTTGATATATAACACATATCCTAAAACTTAATACTTAAAGTTGAATACTTAAAAGTATTTAACTTAATCCACCACTAGCAGTGCAACTGCTTTGCATTTATTTTTGCTTCCTATATTAATTCATACCTTGCACAAATGACAGGTTTATCCATGCAAAGCTATCTTATAGCAACTTAAATCTTTGAAAGATGTGTATATGTGCTTTTCTTGCTTATTTTAAAAAATATTTTTTAATGATGAGGGTTAAAGTTGGGACTTTCTGCACAACAGGCATTTTCTTTGCCACAGAATGAGAACAGGCTATTCTTCTGTTAGCAAACAAAAATGTTATAAGGATGTACTAAATGTACTAACGAGATCTTACATATCACAAGGATCCCAGTGGATGTGTTACATGCCTATAGCATCAGGACGAAAGAGAGATCATGCAAATTTATCTTTGCATACTGCACAGTATCAAATGACAGAAGTTACAATTATTCATGTGCATGTTTCAAGGTGAGCAACCTCTCTTCCTCAAAATTCAGAAACAGAATGGTTGATTTTCCGAGATGCAATCTCCACTTTTTAAATATCAGTTTTATTATATTTTATATAGATAGAAAATAAACATGAACAAATATATGAAGAAAGGTTAACAATTTCCCACTTTGTTAAAGACAAGGTATGGGAACCAGGAGGAATGGGATGCAAACTGGTCCTATTCCAGCAACAAAGCCCCACAAAATAACTTAAAATATACCCGGATTTTTATTATTATATGTGGGCAGAATTGCTAATGGTGGAAATGAGAATGGTTTCCTTCCAAGATTCCTCCTGCTCCCATTCCCACTGCTAAAAGGCTAATGGAATAGGGAAGGAGAAACCTCAAATATACCGTGAACCTTCTATTAAAACAGATCACCGGAAAGGCTTTTACATTTGAAATGAGTTGTGGTCCCCAAGTCGGGAAGCTGCACACCTTTGATGTAGGAAAAAGTATATAAAATGCTGTTTATAATAGTGTAATTGAGGAAGTGCTACAGCTGCTTCTCCTGGCTTAACAATCACAATGTTTGGTTCAGGGGCAAATTCATCTCAAGTGTCAAGTGAGACTCATTAGCTCTAGCCTCACTTAGACATTTTCAAAACTGAATATCATCCTGTCACCACTTTTCTATAATCAGGACTTGGCTTCTATTTCTAGATGATCCCTCTAGAGTAGGCTTTCTTTATTATGAGACATTCTGCATAGGTTGGATTTCTAGTTTTATTAGTTCTCAACTATTATGGAAGTGGAAGCCCAACATATCTCACATAATTTTTTTTTTGAAAAAGCTGTTTTACAAAGGTTATCACACTGATAACATTATATACGGCTATGGCAGCATCTCAAAAAATGGCCAAGCTCTAGGGTTCAACAGAAGTGGAAGCTATGGCCAGTGGATTTCATGGTACTGACATTTCCCTATGAAAGGCATTCTGTACTCAGATGTTTGACTTGTGTGTAGCTTATTAGAGTTAGTATATATGTGTTATTTTCAAAATGAATTGAGGCTTCTGAAGTTCTTAATTGACTGTGTGTATCCAAGAACAGATTTGCCAAGCTGATATAGCTGTTTTCAATTATATTCATTAATCTCTTCAGCCTATTGGGCTTTACAGCAAACCAAAACAAAAGTTTATGTAGAATTTTTAAAATTTGTTTTACATTAACATCTGCAATGGTATATGGGAATGATCTTGGGAATCAGGAAGAAGAGGCATAGATTGAACAACACGTAAAAGATTTCTCAGTTCACAAAAGGAGAGGAGAGGATATGGAAAGCATTTCAGAAGAGACCCTCCCTAGTCTTCTAGAGAGTAAAATAAGAGAGGTGGAAATACTTTCGGTCTTGCAAGTTTCTGTTAATATAACCTTACAATAAAGATGAGAGCAAATACATATGGTGGTGCTTCTTGTGTGGACTATCTTGAAGGGCTAATCCTCATATATTGTTTGCATAGTGTTTCAAAAAAGTGAGCAAACAATAGTTCCCTGTCCTGAGGAATTTGCAATTTAAATCAGCCACGAAATGGAAAGAAAAGAAAAGTGAGAGGAAACAAGATGCAATGATCCCAGGGGATGAATTTAAGCTTCTGGTATGTGTCCTATGCTATATGGATATCAGCACTATGGTGTAGAGCTAAATGCTTAGGGGAAAAGGTAGCTATTGTAATTGTGTTTGGACAAAGAGTTGCAAAATATAGTCCAGCAGCTAGTGAGAAATGGTGGTTAAATGAAAGGAAAAAAGAGATTTCTAAGTTCCTAATGGTGATAGAATGTCTGTTCTTGCTGCAAATGAAGAACATAGGTAGAAAATAAGAACAAGAACGCAGGAGGCAAAGCAGCTTAAAAGTTAGTCCTAGGGTCTGAGGAAAGCATCATGCTGAAATTTTTGAAAGAGTCTGCCAACCTAAAGGTGTGCTTCTTGATCTTGATTGTAAATTGCAGAAATGGCCACATTCACACAGACATTTGTTGGATTGGAAAAAGGTGCCAATTTTGTCTCTTTAATGCATACATGAGGTACTATATATAGTTTTTATGTCATATCTGTTTTTGTTTTCAGGCACAGGATTTAAATCTTTAAATCTAAAATGCGAAGAGTTCTTTTGAGGAACACAACTTAGTATATCCGATCCCCTGGGAATTCATTGGCTGCTGAACGTTAGTGTTACAGCTAACCATTCCCTTTCAGGGGCCTGGCTATTACTATATTACCCAGAGGGGTATTTGCTGGGGGAGGAATTGAATGAATTTTCCATGTTAATGTGTTTATGCCACCATATATCCTATTATTAATTTGCCTTTTAAAAACTGATTGATGCGATGTCCAGTGGTTGCTGCTCCTGCCCAAAATAACAAATGGCATTATTTACTTAGCCACATTTTCTGATGGTTGATAGGCTCTGACAGATGCCATTAAAAGACATGTTTTTTACAAGAGCAGAACATTTTTCACACCATGTGAATGGAAGCAAAAAAATGTATTAAAATGTAATCATGGTGCTTGGAGTTTCTGGCTATCCAGGTAGGAAGGACTGTACTAAATCAGTGGGTCTGAGGCTTAGATGAAGAAGTAGATATTGGATTATGGAAAGTCTAATTTGATACTGCCAGCTGTAAAAAAAAGTCTTAATTGTAAAGTCCATTAGAGAATAATATGAAATGAGGCAGCAGAAATGTATGCAAGATGCAAGGCCTGAGAAATATTAGCTGCCTTTGGTTTCAGGACAACGGACAGCAACCCGGTAGCAGTGACAGTATTTTTTTTAAAAAATGAGATCCCAATTGTCTTTCTGCAAACTCTTGTCTCTTCATGTGCTTTGGCTTGATGGAAGATAGCTGGCTTTAGAAAATAATCCAAATTTATTAAAGGAAGAGGAAAACTTATTTTATTGGCATAAACAAAAGTATGTCAAGTGTCTGGATAAATGTCACTGTTGGTGATGCTTTTGATGAGACTTGCCTGTTTGTACAGAAAAGCTCCTACAATAATCTCTCATATCATAATCTTATCATTCAATCAGCTGCATATTTCCTTTGCCTGATAGTGAGCAAGATAACTTCTGTGTTCTTGTGTACATTGGGTTGGATCCAAACAGGCTATTTCTAGAAAGGAAGGCACTCAGATCCAGTAGAAGTTCTTTGCTGGAAGAACAACAGGGCAGCACTCCTTGCCAATTTATCTACTTTGCTCAGCACAAAATTTTTTCCAACACAAAGGCAACTCCACTACACATTGATTGATTGATTGATAAATGCCATCAAGTCATTTTTTATTCCTAGCAACCATACATATAGACTGTCTCCATGACAACCTGTCCCCAATCTGATCAAGTCTTCCAACAGTGCATTCACTGCTATTGTTCATCCTCCTTGCTCTTGGTCACCCTCTTCTCTTTCTTTCTACCTTTGCTAGCATTAGATTCTTCTTCTATTTGGAACACATTATATGAAGACCTAACTCTCTGAAGTTAGTCTTCATATAATATGACCCAAATAGAGTAATTTGAACCCTTGTGTCTTGAATATAAAAATTGGGTTGATTTGTTTCATGATAGATTTGTTTATTTTCTTGGCTGTACACAGTATTCCCCAACCCTAAAGTTAAAAAAACGAGAGATACTGCACATATCTCTATAATTTTCATTATGGAGTAACCTTAAAATCCGTTATTATGAGAGCAAATGAAGACATCTACAGTCATGGCCGTAAATGTTGGCACCCCTGAAATTTTTCCAGAAAATGAAGTATTTCTCACAGAAAAGTATTGCAGTAACACATGTTTTGCTATACACATGTTTATTCCCTTTGTGTGTATTGGAACAAAACCAAAAAAGGGAGGAAAAAAAGCAAATTGGACATAATGTCACACAAAACTCCAAAAATGGGCCGGACAAATCATTGGCACCCTTTCAAAATTGTGGATAAATAAGATTGTTTCAAGCATGTGATGCTCCTTTAAACTCACCTGGGGCAAGTAACAGGTGTGGGCAATATAAAACTCACACCTGAAAGCAGATAAAAAGGAGAGAAGTTCACTTAGTCTTTTCATTGAGTGTCTGTGTGTGCCACACTAAGCATGGACAACAGAAAGAGGAGAAGAGAACTGTCTGAGGACTCGAGAACCAAAATTGTGGAAAAATATCACCAATCTCAAGGTTACAAGTCCATCTCCAGAGATCTAGATTTGCCTTTGTCCACAGTGTGCAACATTATCAAGAAGTTTGCAACCCATGGCACTGTAGCTAATCTCCCTGGGCGTGGATAGAAGAGAAAAATTGATGAAAGGTGCCAACGCAGGATAGTCCGGATGATGGATAAGCAGCCCCAAACAGGTTCCAAAGCAATTCAAGCTGTCCTGCAGGCTCAGGGAGCATCAGTGTCAGCGCGAACTATCCGTCGACATTGAAATGAAATGAAATGCTATGGCAGGAGATCCAGGAGGACCCCACTGATGACACAGAGACATAAAAAAGCAAGACTACAGTTTGCCAACATGTACTTGAGTAAGCCAAAATCCTTCTGGGCAAACGTCTTGTGGACAGATGAGACCAAGATAGAGCTTTTTGGTAAAGCACATCATTCTACTGTTTACCGCAAACAGAATGAGGCCTACAAAGAAAAGAACACAGTACCTACAGTGAAATATGGTGGAGGTTCACTGATGTTTTGGGGTTGTTTTGCTGCCTCTGGCACTGGGTGCCTTGAATGTGTGCAAGGCATCATGAAATCTGAGGAGTACCAACGGATTTTGGGTCATACTGTAGAGCCCAGTGTCAGAAAGCTGGGTTTGTGTCGGAGATCTTGGGTCTTCCAGCAGGACAATGACCCCAAACATACATCAAAAAGCACCCAGAAATGGATGGCAACAAAGCACTGGAGAGTTCTGAAGTGGCCAGCAATGAGTCCAGATCTCAATCCCATTGAACACCTGTGGAGAGATCTTAAAATTGCTGTTGGGAAGAGGCACCCTTCCAATAAGAGAGACCTGGAGCAGTTTGCAAAGGAAGAGTGGTCCAAAATTCCGGGTGAGAGGTGTAAGAAGCTTATTGATGGTTATCGGAAGAGACTGATTTCAGTTATTTATTCCAAAGGGTGTGCAACCAAATATTAAGTAAAGGGTGCCAATGATTTTGTCTAGACCATTTTTGGAGTTTTGTGTGACATTATGTCCAATTTGCTTTTTTCCCTCCCTTTTTTGGTTTTGTTCCAATACACACAAAGGGAATAAACATGTGTATAGCAAAACATGTGTTACTGCAATACTTTTCTGTGAGAAATACTTCATTTTCTGGAAAAATTTCAGGGGTGCCAACATTTACGGCCATGACTGTATATCTGGGGTGAAATCTAAAATTTGTTACTACTGGTTCTGTGGATTTGGCTTGGTGGGGGAGTTAATGTGACTGGGTGGGCATGGCCAATTTTTTTTTAACTTTTAAAACCATTTTTTCTACAACCTCTTCGGCGAAGAGGTTGTAAAAAAATGCTTTCAAAAGGCTCTGACGATCCAAGCTGAGTTGCCTTGATCAGCAGAGGGTTTTTAAAAAACCCTCTGACGATCAAGCAACTCAGCTTGGATCGTCAGAGCCATTTAAAAGAAAAAAAAGCCTCTGATGATCGCGCGGCTCAGCTGGGCATGGGGGTGAGGGGCAGGGATTTTTGCTACCGGTTCTCTGAACCACCCACCTCCATCGCTACCGGATCAGGCGATCTGGTCCAAACTGGGAGCATTTCACCCCTGATCTATATACTATTAAAACTTTCATTTCCATAACCTTTAACTGGACAAAATGGCCCATGGTATCACAAATAGACTAATTTACAGAATGCATCCAAAATCTGGGTTTCATGACTTCTTGAGAAAATGAAATTTGGGAAAGTTATTGGTGTTTCAGTGCTGCTGGGCAATCCCTTGGTCATTCCCCCAGCTAGCAACAGGCATTGACTTGCCTGCTGGGAAGGAGAGGGAGGAAGTACAGGACAGGAAGGGAGAAAAGAAACAACAAGGAGGAAGGAAGAGGGAAGGAGGAGGAAGATTTCTGATGCTTCCTATCAGCTTCCCACAAGGACATTCATTGCCTAGTTTACTAACTAACTATTCTAATAGAAATATTAAATTCAAGGGTAGGTCTGTATTCACTTAAGGCTGTTCAATTTTGGAAGTCAGTGCCAGAGAACCGTGCTTCAGAGCATGCAAGGAGGTGAAAGTAGCACCTGTGTATAACTCCTTAAAACAACCCCATGTCTTCCTGGGATCATACAATTGCTATGAAGACTGCTACATTCAGCCCCCCCCCCCCCCCCCCCCCCCCCATGTTCCAAAATGTCTTTTGGGATCAGATTTGTAACACTGCGTAGTCTGGCACAAGTTTGGTATTATTTTGAGTAACAGTATAATTATTGAAAAGTTCAGACATTTGCTCTATTATGTGTGTAAATTATTGTAGGCAACATGTGGCCCTTGACCACTAAATTATTAAGCATCTCTTTTGTATAGATTAAATGATCAGTTTCCACCCTCTTGTTCAGTAGCTGAAATAATTGTCATGTATTGGATGACTAATAGGAATTAGAAGACAAATTTCTACAAATACATTTTAGGCTTTTTTCTTTGTCTTTGAAAACAAGCAATCTGCAAATTGGGAAAGCAAGCTGTAATGTTAAGGTGCTGTCTCGGTGAACCAAAATGTTGTTCTCCTTTTCTGGCATTTAAAATAAACACAGCTCTTTAATGTGACTTTATGGTATCCCAAGAACTTTTGTCCATCTCTAATGTGGGGGGGAGAGAGAAAGACATTGCAGCTGCATGTAACCCACACATTAAACAGATTAAGTGCATGCTTCTCTAGGGAGAGGTCTGGCAGGCATGAACATTGCAAATTGAACTGCATGTGATTTTTTTTAAGGAGAATGCCTCCAATATTTTAAGTGTAGATTTGAAAATAACAAGCAGGGACAAAGTGCTAGTTCCTATAGCAAATAGATCATTAGGGAATCGGATTAACTTGGTTAGATTATTTAGAAAGTCCGTGGAGAAAACATTTGAATGTACTTCAAATAATTAATTATTCACTCTTCGTCTTGGCTATCTTAAGTTTTCGGGCTTTGGAGACCAATAGATTAGTCCTCTACAGAAGATGAGAGGCACACATATAGCTGATTGCAGGTTGAGAAAAGGATAGATGTTGTAATCCACCAAGAGTCACCTCTGTATGGTTGGCTATATAAATTTGTTAAACAAACAAGCAAATACATGGGATGAGGTGGCATGGCATGGCATTGTTTAGAGGACACAAATATGCAGATTCTTTTTTTTAATGGTCCTGCCTTTCTTTTTAATGCATTGGTCCAGTGGTCCAATCCAATTTTTTTTACTACCGGTTCTGTGGGTGTGGCTTGGTGGGCATGGCTTGGTGGGTGTGGCAGGGGAAGGATACTGCAAAATCTCCATTCCCTCCCCACTCTGGGGCCAGCCAGAGGTGGTATTTGCCAGTTCTCCAAGCTACTCAAAATTTCCGCTACCGGTTCTCCAGAACCTATCAGAGCCTGCTGGATTTCACCGCTGCATTGGTCTCATGGCTTTTGGTACCTCGCCTGGAGATATTATTGCCCTCTGCTTCTTGAATTCATAACAAAGTTGTCCTCATCCATAACTTAATTATGATTAAAAAGGCTACTGGACAACTAGCAACTAGCTTTCCCACCTGCAGTTAAGGGGTGGGTTCTACCTACCTTTACTACTGGTTTGCAATGGGGCCACGTGTGCGTTTGCTTTGCATGCACACATGCACACTCTTTTGTGCATGCACAGAAGCGTTCTGATGATATCGGGTCAGTGGGTGGAGCTTCCCGCCAGTTTTACTACCGGTTCTATAGAACCGGTCCGAACCGGGGGCAACCCACCACTGCTCCAGTTCCAATTCTGCAAACGCCTAGGCTAGATAGTTAATGATGAGGTATTGCTGTGATAATTAAAGGTTTATATTTACTAGGAAATCTCTGAAATACTTTTACAAATGAGAGAGCAAGATAGAATTGGGAATGACCACTCACTGTGCAGCTCAACAGCCTCCCTGACTGATCTGACTAAGGATGTCCATTATAATATTGGAGAACCCATATTTGGTCATTCTGAAGGACTTCAATATTGACACCAAGAGAACCTTTGTCTGGTTCAGAATTTCATGGTCTCATTAAAACTAATAAAACTGCCTCACTTTGTTCTCAGGCCGGTGCACGGGCCAGAACATACTTTGGGTTAATCTATTTCTGTAAACTGTGAGGAGGTTGCAACCTATATATATTAAAGTCTAAAGTTGGTGAACATGGTGATGTATCAGTGGCTTCCTGTAAGATAAGGCCTATTAAAATATTTGCTTTTAGATTAACAAAATTTGATGGAATGCTCTGTTAGAATTTCTAACAGCAAGGAGCAATTTGATCAGCACACCTATTAAGGTGAGTATAGTAGGCTACTGACATAGCTGCTCTTAGTTGTTTCTATACCCTATTTGGGAGCGGAAGAAATCTCTGTCATGAAAAAAGGTGGAAGATGACCATATTTTAATAATGTAGCATTTTATCATGAAGGCAGTCAGACAAGTATTAGACACATCTCTCATGAGCATTGAGGGCAATGAAGAGGACAGTATCTCCATTGCATTCTCATTTAGGTGTCCAGAAGAGTTTCTCCAAGTCATATAACAAGTGTTGTTATCTCCTCTGATTATTCCTGGGTTGAAGTCCTTAGAGCTCTGCTATGACAGATTTTCAAATTATATTGACGATGTAATTACACTAGTTTGAATGCTTCATGAAAGGGTACCTTCAAGTCAACATTGAAGACCATCCAGAAGATACAATTGATACAGAATGTGGCATTTAGAGCAGTGCTGGGCACCTTTCGATTTTACCATGTTATACTACTGCTGCTTGAGTAGGACTAGCTCCCAGGTGCCTTCTGGGTGAAGTTTAAGCTGCTATTTGTTACCTTTAAAGCTCTACATAATATAGAGACATTTTTTTCCCCTGAGTGTATCTGACCACTTCACCAGTTCACAAACCAGTAGTTTGAGAATGCTTCTAGATTAATAACTGACATTACACAGCTAATTGAGTATTGTAGTAACAAATACCTGATTATCTTTTGTAGTTCATACTTTGGCAACTACACATTTAGACTTCATCTAATGCAGTGGTGGGTTGCTATCGGTTCGCCCCAGTTCGGGCAAACTAGTAGCAGCGGCAGCGGGAGGCTCTGCCCACCCGCCCAGACGTCATCAAATATGCTCTGCGCATGTGCTGATGTAATGTTGAACTATCTTTGTGTTTGGTCTAGAAACAATGGATGGTGCATCATGTGGAACTAGAAAAACTAATCTACTTAGCAGCAAACTTATTACCCTGATGAAGAAGCAAACTGTACTGTTTTCAGTTCCAACGAGGGTCAAGTTTGGGTCCTGAACAACCTGGAAATTGGACTCTTGAGCTATTGAAAATGAAAGGCAATAAAGAACAGTTAAAATTTAAGGAGGATTGTTATCCAAGGGTTATTTGAAAGAAAGTGTTCCTGATTGTATTATTTAGTTTGAGAAACTAAATAAATAAGGAGAGAAGCAACTTAGAACTAAGAAGAAATTTCCTGACAGTTAGAACAATTAATAAGTGGAACAACTTTCCTGCAGAAGTTGTGAATGTTCCAACACTGGAAATTTTTAAGAAGAGATTGGAAAACCATTTGTCTGAAGTGGTGTAGGGAGTTGGATTAGAAGACCTCCAAGGTCCCTTCCAACCATTCTATTCTATTCTATTCTATTCTATTCTATTCTATTCTATTCTAT